>OY744610.1:22643512-22958512 GCA_963556255.1 Allolobophora icterica
CCCTTTTAGGTGTGTCCATATTGCCCCGACCATGGGGCAATATGGACCTTTTTGTAAGTTTTAATTTCTTCTATATTTTGAAATAAATTGATGTGAATTGTTCACAAACAATTAAGTTTTTGCTTCATTATAATGAAAGCATTTGGGTGCACTTTAATTGGACCGTATGGATGCTTGATTTTGCTCAGAAATAGTCATTTATGTTAGGGGGTCCATATTACCCCAAGTTACCCTATACATAATGTCACGTTAAGCACATCACTTTGAACACTAAGAAGTTCCAATGTAGTTAGACATTTAGCAGTGGGTCATTAAGTTTGCAGCTCATTTTGAATATCTCCCACCTTACTAAAACGGGGTTCACCTGAACAGTTGGAAATCATCAATGACATGAACACACGCAGAGCGATAGAAACCAGGTGTGACACAACCTCTTGATTTGCAAAATCAGCAATTTAAACCACTTCGTCAGAGAATATGTCTCTTGTGTATGTCGTGGCCAGCCTGATGGAAAATTCTCGAATCTTGTCAGGCTCTAGTCTGCCAAATCCTGCTACAACTTGGGATATATATATATATATATATATATATATATATATAACGAACGTCATTGTAAGCGTAAATTAGTTCCTTGCCTTAGCATGGGCGTCTGGAGGGGGAAGAGAGGCATTCTCTCCTTGGATTTTGAAAATTGTCTTGTTTTCTGTGTTCACGAATAGCCTCGATATATCTATGCAAAAACGTCATTTTGCCCCCTAGAAAAATTTTGATTTTGCCCCCTAGAAAAATTCCTGCAGATATCACGTGCCTTAGCAAAGTCGACAACTTGTCTTCAATAACCAAATAAGTTTCAGCACAAAAATTGTCTCTACCTTGCTCGATGCTACGTGTGTGCCAGGAAATAAAACGCGTAGGAATAGAAACAAAATTGACCTCAGCTTCGATTATAATTTACTGACTGAAGGAAGTTAAGCCAAAAGGAACGCATGTATAGGCCTACACAGCAGTTGGTTGCGTGGCTGAGATTTCAAATTTGCTTATAGTGCAAATTCTTGCTTAAACTGAAACTAATGGCTCTTTCTTGTGAACAAAGAATTATTTGGTGTAATGACTCCTGTTTGTCATGCAGTATTCCGACCCCAGTTTGGGGCCCCCTGTAAGCGGGGGACTAGGGTGGTCCTCAAAAATAAAAGTTGTTATTTCCTGTATGGTACCCTCTCAATTTGTTACCTTGCCTTAGTAGTGAATAAGTGTAAAATTGTAGCTTGATTGATTTATATTTAGAGGTCGCTCAGTGCTCATGACTTTTTAACTGGTCACGGTAATATTATTCTTCAATCTTCATAATGCCGAAAACTAAACAATCAGCACATCAAAATATTAACAAAGACTTTTTAAAACTAAGATAAAAACTGAACAATTTAGACTGTATGAGACTAAGTGACAAACGCATCTGTTGATATAGGGGCCTAAAGTCAAGCATTTAGTCTTAAAGTAATAGAAAGTTACTGCAAAGACTGCCATTTACTGAATAATTTCTGCACAACAGTTTTAGAGTTTTAAATTGTGAGAGTCCCAGCAGTAGCACACACTTCTTTGCCTCAGGGAACTGAGCTCTGTGTTCAGATACAACCTGCAATAGGTATTGTTTTTGCTCTTCAGTTTAAATGATGGATGAGTTGAATCTAGGATGAGTTTTACACCCTGTTCGGCAATTGTCGTTCACAACCCTGTGACTCTGTACACACTGTTTCGCCTTCTGAAAGTCCTCGTTTTCTTCCAATTGCTCAGTATCAATCTCAGTTAGTTCAAGTATCTCAAAGAAGTTGAGAGTATTGACCATCATAAAATCTTCCAGTTGCTTGCTGTCACTACTGCTCACCTGCACTTAAATGCGTTTCGGCGGTGTTTTGCCCTGGATTCTGAAATGCCATGTCCATCTTTCGCTGTATTCCATGGTCGAAAAAAGGCCAAGGCTACTATCTCTTCACTCGCATACCACAAGTGCCTGGAAAGAGTCTTGGTGGCTACTGCAGAAATGATGTCATTCATCTCCTTGTACTTCAAGAGAGACTTCAGAAGCAGAAGGTCATTGGAAGGCGCTGTAATCGGGTTGGGGCAAGAAATTCATGCTTCTGTGTATACCAGACTAAGAGGCTGACGTCTCTAAGTGACTTACTTCCCGGACTTTAAGTCAGAATTGTTCTCTGAACATTCAGACTTCGATGGAATACAATATATTTTCCATCCATCTGGCTTGATGCATTGCACCGGGTGCCATCGATCGGATTCCACATGGAGGAATATCACCAAGAAAGATGACACCGAGTTCAAGTAATTCGCGGTAGTCATCTAAAGGCTCGTTGCTAAATTGTAAAGCGTTCTTGGCATATATAAAGTCTGAGTTGCTGTGCGCGACCAGAATCTCTGAACATTTCGAATCTTGAAGTGCTGTTTTGAAGTTATCTGTATCTATCTATGGCCAGTTCTCAAGGACCGCTTAAAAAGTGCCTGTCTGGACCACTTGATGATCCAAATGAATGTTTAAAAACATCACCAAGGATGGCTTGGTGCACATGGTGTCGACAAGCAAGACGCAGTAGGTCTTTTTGAACTTTAGTCTCGATTAGAGAACATGCGCCTGCTCGACATCATGGATTTGATGCCACATAGTGTCAAAACACTTCGCTTTGACCATGTCTGCCCCCCCATCCTTCAATACACTCACAACAGCTTGACTGGCTTCTTCACCGGTGCCATGATTTAACTTTGGCATTCCGAGTAATTGAATTACTTCATATCCTGAGACCAGTACTGGTAATCTATCAACTAACTCTCTTCCGGTAATGTCTGGAAGGACCTTCCCATCTCACTTACAGTTAGAGGTACATACTGGTATATCTCGAGGACTAAAGTCGAGTTTAACTCTGCCAGCAATCTGACTGTGATTTGCAATACTGGCTCTGCGAATTGAGGCTCGATTGATAGCAAACTCAGAAGATGTGACTAACCTTGGACAAAAGGTTTTATTTTAATAATTTGTCTCAATTTTAAAAAAACCTTTCATATTGCAACAAAATGGGCCAAATGGCAGTCCTCTTATTTAACAAATTAAATAAGAGTGTAAATTAAAATAGTATGTACTAAGTTATTCAATTACATCTTACAGTTTTCCAATCAAAGCATCAGTTGCACCGGTGTGAATATGAAACCGCGCAATGCAGAACAGAACAAAAATGATTACAAGAACTTTGACTTTGTTGAGCGACCCCTAAATTTTGTGCAATTTCCATAAACCTTGGTAGAAATCATTGTCACATGAAGCATAACAGAATACAATGGTACCATAATACATTTTCAAAACTTTATATTTTTACATAGCTTTGAGGACCCTGGGACCCATGCTAAAGCATATTGAGCATACTGGTTAATCTGGCCCTGATCATCTTTGAGAAAGTCTCGTTTTTCTTCTATTCACATAGCGCATCTGACGCTGCTAAGAACAATGCATAGCTAAGTTAAGTAATTTCTCAAGGGCTTTAGAGCAGGGCATATTTTAACTGTATAACTAGTGGGACAAATGTCCCAGTAGTCATAGGATTTGTCCCAGTAGTCAGGGTGATTTGTCCCAGGCAATGTATGTATAAAGTATAACTAGTGGGACAAATGTTGGAAGAATTGAAAGATTTGTCCCAGTAGTATTGTCGAATGAGCCCTTATTATTGGTTGGGAGACCCGAGAAAGTTGTAAAAAAAAGGCGATGACTAAAAAAGTTTAAAGTTCTTCGACTGATTTTGTCCCAGTAGTCAAAATTCCTTAAAATATGCACTGCTTTAAAGGCAAACCAGAGTTTGTAGCACACTTGCTTACACGACTCTATAGAAACTGCTAAGAATCGTAGCTGAGGTCGAAAAGATTATTCATTCATTCATTCTGAGAATTCATATAGCGCCCCTTCAAGATACCTACTCAGGAGCGCTCCCAGTCCAGCATTATAAGACTCTAAGCATGACCATACGAAATCCACAGGACACCCAACCTTTCCAATTGCGTTCATACTTGTAACAAACCCTTAAGAGATGGAGGGCTGAGTTGGTTCTGAGTGGTGTGGTGTGCGGTGTAGTAATCTTCAACGGGACACTCAGTTAACTTCTAACCGGATTAAGTTTTCATAATTTCACCGCCCGTGCCAGAGTCCTGTCAATAAAACTAATCGATGACCCATGCAGAGAGATCATCTGCATTAAACCTTGAAACTGCAATGTTTAGCGTCATAACGAACCATCCAGTCATGTACCACGCATATTTTTAGACTTGCATGTACTGCCGAGGACATTAAGATTTGTTCTTCATAGTCTACTTCGGGAAATTACGAGCTGAATTCCCCCGGTTCTATCACATTAGTACAGTATATCATCTGCGTCGTGACTCTCAAATTAACAGAGCATCCGTTTGCGAAGGACGAGTGGGTTTATTTTTGGAAATACATCACGTCATAGCTGTGTTATCTAGCTATTATTTGGGCACACTTTGTGTGCTGTGAGTTCACAAGGATCCTGTGTTAAATGACAATAATCATTACTTCTCAGTTCTAACTTCTGAGTTCCTTCCTTCTGATGGAGACACACCACCGTGTCTGTTGAGTATTGCAATCATTTATCATGCATTTTCAGCGCGCAATTTGTTCACTGTGTATTTCCACTGAGGTTGTAAGGGTTAACGACAGCATATATCCAACAGTGCAACATTTTCTCGTGCGTTACATGTCTCCACATAGAATTGTCAGTTACACATATCATAATCAGAGGGTTAAAAACACATGACACAGAGAAGAAAGTGTCCGTCATTGCCGGTTTCGGGTGGTGCCAGTCCCAAGCCTGGATAGAGGAGGGCGGTGCTCATCGTATTCTTAATGACACAGTGTCGTTAAAAAAGAAAGACACACGTTTACAAATGATTCACCTGTTTGCTAAGATCTAGCCACAGTCATATGCAGCCATAATTTCAAGTAACTGAAGATTAAAAGTTAACTAACCTTTCTCCATTTTTTTAACTTCTGCGTAGACTGGAAGTTTCTGGTTTTGTTGATGGTTGCCAGTTCCATTACGCTCATTTATGTCACCAACTTAGCAAGCAAAACAAACCAAAGAAAAGTATGCAATGTATTCAAAGGACAATCGATTCTGGCATTTGAACCACGAAATATGGTTTTCTATAATCTGCATTGTTTGTATGTTATACTATGTTCTTCATTTCACGTTCATTCAGTTATATTGTAAGACCTGATGAGTTAGTCATTTCTGATTGTCCTCGAATTATACCATAGTTACACAGTCAAGCCTCAGCTTGTCTTAATGAAGTGTAGAAATTAGCAGACACTGTCACGTTAT
The DNA here is from genome assembly GCA_963556255.1 of Allolobophora icterica. Taxonomy (NCBI): domain Eukaryota; kingdom Metazoa; phylum Annelida; class Clitellata; order Crassiclitellata; family Lumbricidae; genus Allolobophora; species Allolobophora icterica. The sequence goes on from OY744610.1 coordinate 22,648,903, forward strand.
GCCTTGGTGAGGTACAAAGGCGCTATAATAAGTGTTTTGATGGACGTATAGACTCTACATTAGGGTGGAGTGAAAAAATGATTTCTAAATAAATGAATTCTAATAATGGGCAAAAGATGCAACTTGGGTAGAGTAAGAAACACACCAAATATTTTAAATTTCAAATGACATCGTCTGCCCTCTACCGTCGATGCAATATTTCAACGTGATTAACCTAATATCACAATGGATGTCATACAGTCTCCTTTGCCTTAACCTTTGCAAAACAGAATTCATAATCCTAGGCCTTCCAGATCATATCAAGAAAAGCCCTAACCCTTCCATACACCTATCGACTAACTCAACGCTTCTTAAATGTCACATACTTGTGACCCACGCCTCTCCTTCTCTAACCACATCTCCAACCTCTCGCGCTTCTGCTTCAGGCACATTTGTGACCTTCTTCGCATCCGGCCCAAGATCGACCTCAGAACTGCCTCTACCATTGTTACCTCTATTGTTCATTGATTACAGCAATTCCCTCTTCCTCAACCTTGAATCCACCCAAATCAAGCGTCTGCAACTTATCCAAAAGTCACTAGCCTGGGCTGTCACGAGAATGCCCACATCATATCACGCTCATCCTCAAATCACTACATTGGCTAAAAATACCAGAGTGAATCCACTTCAAAGTCCTATCACTAACCTATAACTCTCTACAATATAACCAGCCCAAGTACCTCTGTGGTCTCTTCACCATCCAGGCAACCCGCTTCACCCGATCCTCCTCCTATTTCAGTCTTTCTCGATCTCCGGTCACTACTCATCTAAAGTTCTCCAACCCGGCCATATCCAACAGAACACCACGCCTCTGGAACGATCTCCCCTTGAATTCCGCAGATTCTTGGTTCCTCCATCATCATTCCAACCCGTCCTCCATCTTTCTCCTCATGTTCCTCTATCCATCTCCGGGCTTTCCACTCCAAACTGAAGTCTCACCTTTTCAAGTAGGGGCCTACTCCTACCCTGACTAATTTGATGCTCTGCCTTCCAATTCTCCTCGCCCTAAATAACACCCGCCTTCACAGCTGCTCTGCCTCCTCTCTTGATCTGCCCCCACCCCTACCCCAAACCAGACTCGGACCTCATTTGGATACTCTCTGGAAAACCCCTCAAAAACTCACAGTAAAATGCCTGCTCATCCTGCTTGAACAGAGCTTTGGTACTTCTTTCGTTCTCTCTTAATTTTCTTCCTTTCGGTAATGTCGCTGCATTCATTAGGCGTTACAATCATAGGCGTAATTTGTCGGGGGACGAGGGGTAATCGTACCCCACCCCACTCCTTGGGCTGCGGTACCGTACCGCCCACTTTATGAACAATGCCAATCAATATTTTATTATTTTTCCTTCCCAGAGATCGCAGTCAACGCCTTACTTCCTGTATGTAAGAAATTGGTACTCCCCACTTTTTAGACCAAAGTTACGCCCCTGGTTACAATTATATAATCCTGTAACACACCAGAGGCGATTACCGCAACTGATTTGAACGTGTATTTCATGAATTTTTACCGTTCGAGGACAGTCAGTTGAAGAAAAAGAAATATAATGCACCACATTGACGTTATTCAAAGAATTTTATATGGTAAATATTTAACCGCCGGTAGAGGGCAGAAGACGCAAAGCAAAATCAACAATATTTTGAGCACTAATTACACTCACATGCTGGCAACTTTCCATCGCTATTAGAAAACGTTTGGTCAAAAAAAATTTTTGTGCCATTTTCACTCCACCCTACTCTACATACAACATATGTACATGAGACAGTGTTAATCTAGTTCCCCCTCTTCTGGGTGGGGAACAAGGTTTGTGGGGGACCAACGAGCGTCGGAAATTTGTTAATTTACACGTGACTTTGTTCCGGTAATTTCACATTCAATCTTATAAAGTTGATGACTTTTTTTAGACATTCGTCCGACTTTTAGGGCCTAAGACTTTTTTATACGAATTACTCTCAGAAAAATGTGATGACTTTTTTAGGAATTCATATCTGAAAAATTTTTATATATCTTATTCTTTTATTTTTCTTATTTTATTCTTAGATTACTCGCCTCTGAAACAAACATGTATCTTGGGGGATTTCCCTCCCTAAAAGGTGTCTACATTAAAATATTGCTGGCATCTGGGGGAAACATAAATCCTGGAGGGGAAAATTCCCCCTCAAAAGGTGTGTAGATTAAACACTGTACATGTATACATGAGATCCGTATGGATACCGACTGATAGACCTACAGCAGAACCAAGAAGTCACGGTTCCAGTAAAATACAACTTAGGCCTACAAGTACAATTTGATAAGACCCATTGCAATAGCTCAAATTTGCACTTTTAACTGCAACATTATTATGCAATAAGATGCAATTATGAGCTGTAGGCAGAGTGAAAAGTGAAGCTGCGTTGACGGCTGTTCTAATGGCTGCATGTAGATTCGGTAATAATTCTAAACGCCGCCACTTGAAATTTTATCTCTGGCCATACGTTGAAATTTAAACGGTCAGTTCATTCAAAGTGTCACAACAAGCGCAAATCAAGCGCTCGATATAATTATTGATTTGAAACCGTCAGCCTGTGGATGTTATATAAGACTAGTATACATTAGAAAATGAATACACGAAGGCCTAACGAGAGCGCTGTGAATGCGCTTCTCGTTTCAATACTTATAACTAAAAAATAAACTACCGATTCTTTCTTTTTTCACCGACGCGTAGACAGGCAACGGATGGTTCTCCGCAACTTGGAATCCTACAACATGACAAATCTTGCTAAAATGTGCTAGTTGAACGGACATACTTGGTTATGGTGTGCCATCGGTTGATGCCTTGTGCATTGGAAACCGACGCGATAGAAGTTACTAATTACAATTTCAGATGGACGGATGGGTAGATGGAGCGAAGGCAGGCCGATGGGGTCACGTGGTTTTTGTTGAAGTCGCTGGATTGTTTTGGCTGGCGGCCATGTTGGGTTGGAAAACACCGATTGACCAACGAGTGCACGACAAGCGCTAGTTTTGAACGAGGTCGTTTACGGTAAATCGTAGCTTTTTCGGCGTGGAAACTTTATAACACAAAAATGGCAGATAGTAAGGAAGAATGTTTGTTGGAGGAAAAAATGAAAGAAGAGATATGGTGGAAAAAGATGCGTTGCGTACGGGTGTACACACTGTTCCGGCGAAAAATCCAAGCAGCAAGGAATAACATTCCATGCGTAAGTACCATGTTTCAAAATGTCTATTATTTTGGATGTATAAATATGTTTATAATAATATTGCAACTTATCTTTGGGTTTTTTATTTTGAACTAAAACAGTTCTGGGTAAATCTTGAGCAGACTACTTGCCGTCGTTCTGACCCAGACCACGATAGAATAGAGCGCTACAACCACCCAGTGCATGTCCCATGAGTAACAAACGCAATATTTACGTTCATGTGTGCAGCGTCGTTGTTCGGTTCTACGGTGTTTCTTGCAAATTCAACATTTAAATGCATACAAATGTCATATTCAATTCAACTTTCCCAGATTGTCGCATAGCGAGATTTTTCTGGTTCCCTTAATGAAATCATATTCTGTGTTTCCATGATCGATTATTGAGAGCACTGCCCATTTTCAATATTTACTGCTTTGATACTATATGCAACTACCTATGGATCTTGTCCCGTACCGAGTATAAAAAGTTGTGCACTGGATTAACCATTTTGATTCGAAGAATTATAATAAAGTGCTGATGGATGTTTTATGTCATTTATCAACTGAAACTAAAGATCTCTTGTTTTTATACGACAGTTTTCCATGGTCGAAACCAGATCTTGCGAGAAAATGGGAACATGCTATGCATCGGAAAGCATTTAAAGCGACCATACATTCACGTGTCTGTTCAAGCCACTTCACACCCGATTGCTTTGATCGCACAGGACTTAGAGTTCAACTTAAAGCAGGTAAATTCATAGCATTTTTAGTTTGTAACAGCTTACATGATATAATTAAGTAATCACTCAATCAATCTACTGATCATTCCAGATTGTGTGTCCAGCCACAGAGAAAGCACGCTGCTGCATAGTAGCAGTGTGTGCAAACGGAATGTACAGGTCGGTGAGCAGAGCTGAGAGCGGTGACCTGGTAGAACAGAGGGGCTTACGTGCAAATAAAAATTAAAACGTGATTATTTTGAACCTTCATGGCAAAGAACAGAGCTTGCGCAGATAGTAGGTATGTAATCGTAGAACTGCCCTGACTGTATTTTGCTTATAATTGCTTAATTAACCTGGTAATTGATGGAAAATTGGTAATTGAGGCAGGCTGAGTTCACATTTCTGACAAGGTATTGCAAGGATGGTTATGGTTTCTGAGTGTTGGTTATTGCTGAAGTAGCATTGTAAGCCTATTACTTACAATCAGTGTCTGAACTATAAAAAATTTATTTGTCTTCAGGTTCTGTTCCAACAATTTTTGATCTGCCTGGTCATCTCGTGAACCCTGTTCGACATCGGAAGCCTCCTGCAGAAAGAACGGGTCGTGAGTTGACAGTGCCAAGGACGTCGAAGCCTACCACTTTATTGTCCGTTGCACATTCCTACGCACCAGTACTGGATCCTTCTCGTAAACGCCTCAGAAATGGTACTTCAGCTGATGGAACTATTACTCTGCCTGCTGATTCAGAAGGAACTAGTAACGTGACAATTCTGCCATTTAAGTTGAGGGTATGTAATGGGCACAACTACTCTTTACCCAGTCCCAAGGTGCATAAGCACAAGTTAAGCATAGTGGAGTCTGCACTTGCCAAATATAAGCATAAGGTTAAGATACTTAGTCAGAAAACCCGGCGACTGCAATTGAAAGTCAAGTCCCTTCAACAGCTGTTAGGCAACTTGCAGCAGAAAGACTTAATTTCACAGCAAGCTGCAGATAACTTGCAATCTTCATTTTCACTGCCAACCTTACAGCTGATCAGTCGAATGTTAAAGGGTAAGTCAAGAAAAGGCTTTAGTTTTCCCGAGGAACTCAAGGCATTTGCCCTTACTCTGCAGTTCTATTCTGCACGTGCATATAATTATGTTCGTGAAACATTCAATTGCTGTTTGCCTCACCCAAGAACTCTGTCATCCTGGTATTCATGTATTAACGGCAACCCTGGGTTTCATGATGAAATATTTTCTGCAATTGCTGAACACCTTCAAGGCAATAATAGAAACACCAGAATGCCTTGTGCTTTGATGATGGATGAAATGGCTATACGCAAACAGCTTGACTTTGATAGATCTGCAGACAAATTTGTTGGGTATGTTGATATGGGGGTTCCTGTAGATGATTTGGCTGGTCTGCCACTTGCCAAAGAGGCTCTTGTGTTTTTACTTGTGTCTCTGACAGAGCAGTGGAAATTACCAGTTGCTTATTTTTTAATCGATGGCCTTCATGGCAAAGAAAGGGCGAATCTGATTAAACTCTGTATTGAAAAGCTGTATGCTGTTTGTGTACTGGTTGTTTCTTTAACGTTTGATGGCTGTAGTGCTAATTTTTCCATGGCTCGTGAGTTGGGTGCTTCTTTTGATGTCAGTGACATGAAGCCAACATTTTTGCATCCTGTTGACCCGTCTAAGCAGGTTTGTTTGCTTCTTGATGCTTGTCATATGCTTAAGTTAATGCGCAATACACTGGCTGAAAAGGGGGTTTTGATTGACTGTGATCAGCATGAAATAAAATGGCAATACATAAAAGATTTACAGGAACTGCAGAGCAAAGAGGGAGTCCGTGCCGCTAACAGATTGAATGACCGCCACATTCAGTGGAGCCGACAAAAAATGAAAGTAGGTCTTGCAGCTCAGACACTTAGTTCATCTGTTGCAGATAGCTTGGAATTTTGCCAAAAGGATTTATGCATCCCTAATTTTAAAAACTGCACAGCAACAGTGAAGTTCATTCGGATAGTTGATAGGCTATTTGATGTAATGAACAGTCGCAATCCTCTTGCAAAAGGCTATAAGTCACCACTGTTTACTTCGAATGAAACATACTGGCGACCATTTTTGCTTGAAGCCATCCAGTACTTGAAGGGCTTGAAGTTAGCTAATGGACAACCCTTGTGCAATAGTGTTCGCAAAACAGGTGCTGTTGGTTTTATAGTCTCGGCAGTAAGCATAATGCATTTGTTTGATTCTACTGTTAAGGCTGGTTTACATTCACTCAGATATTTGCTTACTTACAAGTTAAGCCAAGATCATCTTGAACTCTTTTTTGCGGTTGTTCGCAGTCGAGGGGGTTCAAACAACAACCCTTCAGCCCTACATCTTAGGAACACATGGAAACGTCTCCTTACGCACCATCAGTTAAAAGATGTTGCAAGTGGCAATTGCATTCCACAAGACAGTTCTAACTTGATGGCTATCACATCTCGAATAAGGAAGCAGGAATTAGCTGCAAACACTGACATTGAGACGATAATAAACCACAGAAGATATGAGAATAATGACATCTCAGACAATGCTCATTCAATACAATCTACTGGCATACATGAGCTCCCCGGTCATTTGTCACTGTCCAAATTTGTAGAAAATGTTGTGGCTTATGTCGCTGGCTTTGTTGCGAAAACCCTGTTAAAGAAAATAAGTTGCATTGAGTGTAGATTGGCACTGTTAAAAACTGATGAAAACAAATATCCTAATGTTGACTTATTAATCCGCAAGGCCGGGGTGGTTTGATTTTCCCATCTTCCAATGTAGTAGCAGTATGTAAGATCACTGAAATGCACGTACGCCAGAACACTGGTGCTAACCAGAAGCCGCTGAGAGGATTTGGTGTAAATGCTACAATTGTGAATAATGTACTTGCATTTCTGGTTGGTAGTGCTGTCTTTGATGACCTTTCGGATCATGATTTGGGTAATGAGCCATTATCAAGTCATCGAGTAATGCTAATGAGAAATATTGCCAATGAATATGCCCTGATAAGACTCTTTCACCAGTGCAAGACTGTGACACGCTTAGTGCAGGGTCAAAGCTGTCGGTCAGTATTGAGTAAAACTGTAATTTTTAAGGGTCAGTAATCTGTTACTACTTGGTATGGTAATTGATCTCACTGTTAAGCATTCTATCACAAGTTCAAAGTTTATCATAAAAATTTGTTCTTACTTGTTATGAGTCGAAGAAATGTTATTTTCAAAGGATAATAATACTTATTTATTTGCAATGTATCGCATTGTTTGTACAAAAAGACTTAATGTAAACTCTGATTAGTTGTAAATTTGTGGAATTTTTAATTCATCAAGTGTTAACTTCAAATGTCACTGAATAGTTTGGTTATTTTCTCGAATTTAAGGTAATTATTGTAACAGAGCTGTGCTTCCATTACTGCTACACTGTGTATTGTCTTGTGTTAATAAACGAGAGGTTCAGACATGATTATTTTATTTTGCCATTTAAAGAATTCATTCATATGTAGATTTACCTGCTGCTTACATACTCAAGTGCAATCAATGTATGACAGCAGTCGATACTAATGTGGCCAGACTGCAAATGCAGAAATTCTCTGTTAGTAGAATGCAGTCATCATTACCTAATGTGATAGTCTAGTGGTTGGCATATTGGACTGTCAATCATGAGGTCATAGTTTCAAATCCCTGCCAGAGCAGAAATTTTATTGGAAATATATGACCCACTTGCACCTGCTATAATGAATAGACCTACACTCACTGAACACACATGATGAGGTAGAGGACTGGCAATCTGCCTTCATGTGGAGAGGCTAAGAAAACTGATGTTATCACTTCATAGCACTCTCAAACCTGAAGTAATGCTCTTCTACCTAAAGCTAGACTTTATCCCACAAAGTATCTACCTGGTGAAGTTCTATTCAAATCTGTGAACTACAGCCCTAGGCCCTTTGACAAGTAATTGTGAAGGCGCTATAGAAATGTCCTTATACATGCATAAAGAATATGAAATTGCTTATCCGTAGACATGAAATCTTACGGCAAGTAAAAGTCGATTTGGCATCAAGCCCATTCTCCATTGATCGGGCTTAAGAACCTCGTAACGCTTGAAATGTACAGTTTTTTACATTCCATTACACCTAACTGCAAGTGTAGTCCGCAACATCAATTTATTTTTAATTAAACCCTGATATTAATAGAAATTAATTGCAGTTGAAAGGACGAATCGACGATTTTAAGGGCAACAGCGTGTGTTTGTTTACATGTATCCGCAGTCCTCGCATGCCAAGGTCGCGCCCATGTACTCTTGTGTCGTGGTCTTTCCAGGATGCTTCAACGTCATTGGACAGCTCAACATAAGAAGCTCTGTCTAGTTATATATATTAGGTCGTTGAGCGAAGGAGGGGAGAACGGACGGAGCAAAAACGGAAGGACGGATAGAAGAAGAGTGGAACAGAGGTACTCATAATAATGGCTGGATGAATGGATGACGGATGGATTGGTAGATAGGGCTGGTGATTTGAAGCTTTGTTGGGTTTTTCTTAGGGTAGATATATCTATAGAGCACTGAATTTCGTCATTTTCGAAGGGTATATACAGTAGAGTTTTGAGGTCTCCAGATGAATCAGCAAAATTAATGGCTCGCAAATTTTTGGGCCTAACCACCAAAAGTGGTTAGTAGGGCATCATACGATTCTGGTAGTTGTGGCTGTTGCATAAAGTATCCTTATGAAATACCGTGTACGTGTTTAATAGTGCATTGCACCTACCATTTGAGTTCCTTTGAACTTCCGCGTATAATGGCGAATTCTGTTGTGGCTGTGGTCGGTCAGAAGCATCTAAAATAAAGCGAGGAGTGATCGCATTACCATCAGATTCTAACTGGCTAAGACTGCAACAGAAAGCCGTCTCTGAGAAGTTGTTGAAGGTCGCTGTACAACTGCTCAGATGCATAATATATACATGCATATAAAATTAAATGAAAATTACGTGTTACGTAAAATGATTGATTGAACCTAAGCAAGTTCTTCAGTTCACGTTCTTTTATGATTTATCTTTAGGTCGAGTTTACTCTTGTTGTTTATAGAACTATGCTTAGCAAAAATGCAGACTGGAAGACTTTTGAGGGTTCTGTTAAACTTAAGCATCTTTTCAACTAACCGCAATTATTTTGTTCCACTTGAGGAACGATATCTGGCTTTACTTTGCCTGTGAAAAAATCAGATAAATAAATGCATTTCAAATACATACAAAGCATGCCAAAGTTGAACACAACGTTATCCACGCAAAACCTAAAGTAGCCCATTCCTAGAGCAAGCACAATGGGAACTCTGTTGAAGTAACAATAAAAGTACGATCCTTACGGTTTACGTATCTTACATGCTGGCGACACCTAGCGTCGCTTTTTGCAGCTCTCTTAAAGGAAGGCCAAGTGTTAGACTTCAGGAAGTAAATGACGATGATGATGAACATTAATTGCATTTACATACTATTTTGGTAACATGAGCATAAAAGGGTGACTAAACTACATTTCCACAGAGTCTCCTATTATCATGAAACTGATAAAGGCAAACCATTACATATGGCGTGAACAGATTGCGTTGTTGATTGGAATTTTGGCGAACAGCTCAGCTCATTAAGTTCAACTGTCACTACAGCTACACTACAGACTCTTTAGAATAGCTACAGTAACAATTGAAAGCTAAAGTTCAAGAATTTGTTTGTTCATTCATACGGTGGCTTATGCAAGTAATTCAAGTGTTTCCATGTGACAAATCAAAATATGTTAGATGTTGTCTGCGTAAACGAAATCTATGAATGTAGAGTTAGGCAGGCTAGTTTCCCCATGGCGTAATCAATGACTGCAAAGCATAATGGGGATAAGCATATGTTATGCAAGCGCATACAAGTCGGTGACCTTACAGAGAACTTTATACTGATCAGTAACAACTTACCTCTTTTGCACACTTTGCAGATTATCGTGGCTATGGCTATTAACAGTATTACACCGACATTGATTCCGACAATCGCAACTATAACATTCTCTGGGTGTCGTGGATCAGTTGTAGGCCCTCTACCGTCACCTGTCGATAAAGCAATAGGCCCTAATAGTAACTGACTCATGCACAGTGTGTACTTTGCTAAAAGGTAACTATGCTAGTTCATCAAAGGTACCAGTAGCATTATTATTTCAGTTAATAACTTCTATAACGCTGGTGCTTACTGCACAGGGCATCAACCGATGGCACACAAAATCCAAATTACATCACCCATAAATAGCTGGTTCACCTAGAAAAGTTTCATCAAGGAGTTGGTAATTGGTATAAGTTGTATGCCTTCTCTGTGTCAGAGATTAGAGTACAGTCATTAAAGTAAGCGTAAAGAAAGCATGTTGTGTTATAAATGAAACATCGGGTGTAAGGTGTGTCTTTTAGCTGTTTCCTGTTCATAGAAATTGCTCTAATGGATATAGACACTGTGTCTATATCCATTAGAGCAATTTCTATGAACAGGAAACAGCTAAAAGACACACCTTACACCCGATGTTTCATTTATAACACAACATGCTTTCTTTACGCCTACTTTAATGACTGTACTATAATCTCTGAAACAGAGAAGGCATAAAACTTATACCAATTACCAACTCCTTGATGAAACTTTTACCAAACTCCATAGAGTTTCACTGAAAGAAATTGAACACTGGGAATCAAAATTAATTGTTCACAAGCAGTCATTAAATAATCATCCGTTGTCGACATTTAAAGTCTTAACCCATTTTCTACTAGCGCACCCTGGGAGGGTGCATTCAAATATTCACACAAAATTTTTGCTATCCGGCTTGAACTAAATGTACTACTGTATTATCTTATTTGTATTGAGCTGATTAAACATTCTAAGTAGAGTTTTTCTAGTTTTAATGTATTTTTCCCAAAAATGGAGGTTGATTAATCAAGAGAATGACGTTACCTCGTAACTGCAAGAAATTGCAAGTGAGAAAAAGGTAAGTTTTTATAATTATTTAGTTGGAAGCATATAATGTGATAGAATTACGTCTGTTTATATGGTAATTAGTGATATTATACAAAAATTGCTGTTTATTGCAAAGTTCAGAGAAAAGTAATGCCGCACCCTGTGAGGGTGCGCTAGTAGGTAATGGGTACAGGTTTTTCTATATTGGTGAAGAGTGTAAATTGATTGTTCTGATCCATCAGGTGGACAGGTTGATGAGTCGGACGTGTAAAGCATGAGTTATTTTCCTTCCTAATATGATGTTCTAACTGTTGTTGGTACTTCAAGTTGCATGAAGTCGTGTAGGTGATACTGGAAGATCTTGACGTCGTCCGTGCAGGCGCGTCCATACGCAGGATTAACCATATCAGCAGTCTGAATTTGAATTATACGGCTCATTTGTACTTGAACTGCTGTCTGCAACGCTTCCAAATCATGTTTTGGCAACTTCTTCAAATCTGTGAAACTGATTGAACGTGTTGGATGCCATGACATTGAGGCAACTGTTACAATTCAGCAGACCCGTCTTGAAAATTTCCCGCCAAAATAATGCAATTCGCTTGAGAAAGCACCTCGTGGAACTGCCGAGCATACATTGAGGAAGCTATCCAGTGTTATGGTGTCGGCATGGCGTGACAATAAAGTTCTGACACTAGTATCAAATGTCGTTGGAGTTGAACCCACGGGTAGCCTAGGCCTCTACAGCTTCGAGATTGTACATACGAATAGGCCTACCTATTGGCCAGTCCAATGTCGTTACACTATGAGCTGTGTTGATCGAGCTGATCAAATGTGACTACCTACAGAACTACAATGAGGACAAAAGAAATGGTGATGGTCTCTATTTGCGTTGGATCTAATTATGTAGAATACATAGCTCTTATAATGGAAGACTCCATCATACCAATAGCCACCACTGGATATTCTTGCTTTCCGGAGAGACGTCTTCCGTGTGTACCTTCAGGAGAGAAGTCGTCCGTGTGTACCTAATGCAACCTGTTCAACCGGATAAGATCAGGTGCCTAGGCAGAATACACTCGTTCTAGTGGAGATTCAGTTTGACACACAATGCCCGTTTTTTACTGATGCCCCAACAAAGAGACGTTGTGCGCACTGTGGCAAAACAGAAGAAAGCGTGGTACAAAGTGTGATACTGGACTTCAAATGTAGTGCTTGAATAAATTTCATGGCAATATGTGAGACTATTTCAGTGAATGTCATGACTCTAAATGCCAAATCATGTTTTGGCAACTTCTTCAAATCTGTGAAACTGATTGAACGTGTTGGATGCCATGACATTGAGGCAACTGTTACAATTCAGCAGACCCGTCTTGAAAATTTCCCGCCAAAATAATGCAATTCGCTTGAGAAAGCACCTCGTGGAACTGCCGAGCATACATTGAGGAAGCTATCCAGTGTTATGGTGTCGGCATGGCGTGACAATAAAGTTCTGACACTAGTATCAAATGTCGTTGGAGTTGAACCCACGGGTAGCCTAGGCCTCTACAGCTTCGAGATTGTACATACGAATAGGCCTACCTATTGGCCAGTCCAATGTCGTTACACTATGAGCTGTGTTGATCGAGCTGATCAAATGTGACTACCTACAGAACTACAATGAGGACAAAAGAAATGGTGATGGTCTCTATTTGCGTTGGATCTAATTATGTAGAATACATAGCTCTTATAATGGAAGACTCCATCATACCAATAGCCACCACTGGATATTCTTGCTTTCCGGAGAGACGTCTTCCGTGTGTACCTTCAGGAGAGAAGTCGTCCGTGTGTACCTAATGCAACCTGTTCAACCGGATAAGATCAGGTGCCTAGGCAGAATACACTCGTTCTAGTGGAGATTCAGTTTGACACACAATGCCCGTTTTTTACTGATGCCCCAACAAAGAGACGTTGTGCGCACTGTGGCAAAACAGAAGAAAGCGTGGTACAAAGTGTGATACTGGACTTCAAATGTAGTGCTTGAATAAATTTCATGGCAATATGTGAGACTATTTCAGTGAATGTCATGACTCTTCTTGAGTATCTAGCCAAAAACTTAATTTAATGATAAATAATGCTTGATTTCCTTTAGTAGCCATGGACTATGTCGCGAACTGCTTAACTACTAGCGCACCTAGCGCACCCTCCCAGGGTGCACCACTTTGACACAATAATTTTGCTCGGAGGCATCTATAATAAAAATTTTAAACCTTGTGTTCATGTTTGCATGTCAAGATGTATTGAAAAATGTTAGTATTGTTTAGAAAGAAAAAGTTGGTACAGAATGGGTTAATGCTGAAAATGCCTAATGGCTAATGTAGGCCTATTATGTATAATGCGTAGGCGTATGTAATCACTTACGTGAAACATTTGTTGTGTAATTCCACATGTGCTGACAGTGAGGGTCGATAGTAACAGAAGCTTCGTCTGGTTGCATAGTTTCATTAGGCCTAATTGCCAATGATTTGGCGCAGATCTTGCACGTGAATGTAACTACGTTGTCACCTGGATCCACCCGTGTTGTAAGCAACGATGTTACAGCTGTTGATGCATTAGCGTGGAGAATTTCACCGTCAACAATTTGTCCGTTACTTTTGGTCCACTCCATAACAGGAACACAGTTCCCACTATAGTTAACTGTGCACCGAATGTCAATGTAGTCGCCTTCAACGATTATCCCACTTGTGTTAAAACGACATTCAGGATCAGAGGCTGAAATATTTAACCAAATAATTTAGACTTGTCTTGCCTACGAAGAAATTTATTATTCATAAGTATACTGAGACAATGGGCAAACGTCTGCAGTCAGAGTGTAGGGATTATATTTTCGTTAAGCAATCACAGAGCTAATAATAAGAAAAAAACACAAGACTACAGTAACTATACCAATGACTATGAGCTCAGCTGAGGCACGAAGGCGTTGGTGTTGTCCCAGCAATTGCGTTTCGCTGCACGTGTATGTTCCGGCGAATGAAAAATCAACGGCGGTCATGATGAGATTGTACGTGCCGCTCATGGTATTGTCTACTGCATACTTTGAACTGAAATTGTGATTAATATAGCCACTGCGATAGATGCATACGTTTCCGGATGATGTAGCAGGTGAGAATATCCATTCAAGAGGACTCGCTTCATCTGGAGCATCCGTAGATGTTTCCGATTTTTCTGGCATCGTCGTGTTTTTGCTGCATTCTAATTCAACTCTGTGTCCCAATTTAACAGCAGTGTTCCTTGGAACAGTCAGTAGGCTGCCATACGTTATCGTAATCCATGACACTGCAACAAAACGCAATCATTTAGTCTAACTTACGATAAACTGGCATGGGCGTCCGCAGTAATTTTGTTTAGCGGGCGCAAAATTTTGTTAGAAGAGACAAAAAAATTTGCATAGAAATTTTTTTTAAATAAATGATGATCAAGGACTTTATTTAAATAATTAAGTGTTTCTTCGCATTGAAAATCGTGTTGGGACTGCTGTAATAATCATACTAATCAAAAGATTTTATTTTTATAAAATATTTTCATTTGCGCCCCTTGCGCCCCCTCCGGACTGTAAACTGGCAAGTAAGTGACCATAAACTAAGTCGACATTCATGATTTACGCAAGAAATAATTATAGCATTTTTTTGCCGTTATAAAAAAATAATGCTATTTTATAGTCTTTCTACATGTATATCTTTTATAATATATTTAAGTAACGCAATTTCTGCAAATCAGATGTATAAAGGGCTAACTGGTTGAGAGGATTTATACAGTTTTCTAGCCACAATTTTCATCAATGTGAAACAAATCACGTGAATTTGTAATGGTTCAGATGACTTTCTTACTTGTTTAGTGAGAACCAATGCACGTAAAACACTGTCTGCGTAAGAACACACACTCATTTTAAGGCTACCATATGAAAAATATATTATGCCAATGTCATTTGTTTCAGTCACTTTATGATTATTTTTTCATCTTGTGCTTTAGTTGTTACATTGATCATTGGTTGATTGTTGTGCATTAAATTCCGGCGCCATATGAAGTACTGATTGTAATTTATTTATTATTTGCCTTTGTTTGACGAAATAAAGACCACATAAAATATTCGTTTCGTTAACCAAAACTCTTGCTTTGTATGACGTATCAATGCTAAGAATACAAAAAACCTAGTAAATAGACCCAATTTCTTTGTGCCAATCTTGCGGTTTCTAATTCTGAAGGGTATTTTAGAATTTTGGAAAAATATCTGAAGCTGTCATGCCACCATGTGTCTGTCATGCCACTATGTTTCTGTCATGCCGCCATGTTTGTCTGTGTAGAGTTCTCTCGGAAGTAGCCAAACAATAGCGATTCTGTAGTGAGAGCACTTGATTTCACTCACGTCTTTATAGGACAGCGATCAACCACACCATGTTTCAAGTTTGAAAAACTGTTCTTATTGACAGTATTGTCACATTGTAAGGGTGTAACTTACGTCGTGTAACCGCAGAATGTAGTTATTGCTGCTCCATGCAGGCCTTTAACGCTATTTTTTCATTCCAAATCTAAAACCAGAGTTTTCTCTTTTTTAATATTGCATATAGCAAACAATTTTTCACCCCGGTGTCGCCAAAATCTGTGATTAGGGGCCATCCACATATTACGTACGCACTTAGGGGGGTCGGATTTTTGCGATTTTGCGTGCGGGTGCGAACGGGGGGGGGGTAACAAAATGTGTACGTACCCAAAATAAATTTCTAATTATGACGTCCACATTAGCCTATTTATAACTCTGTATTATCCTATAGTCGTCCCATGGCATTTTATTACATTATATAAAAGCCATGTGCAGTTATTCTGTGCTGTGAACGACACCTATAATTTGTCTATATTGGCCCTTCAATAATCTGGCCTAAAGTGCAGACACTTTCTGCCTGGAGACACTTTCTGCAGCTGGTCATCGGGGGGGGTGCGTCAAACGTACGTACTCAGGGGGGTGGTGGTGGAAGAAAGTACGCTTGCGAACAGGGGGGGGGGGGAGGGGGTACAATTTTCCCGGATTTTTGTGTACGTAATATATGGATGGCCCCTTACATATTTAATTGTAAACCGAATGACTGTGCGCAGAATGTATACTATAACCAATCAACATTTACTGACCTGTAAGTAAAGCAGTAAGATGAAATAAACGGGTCATCCATGCCATTGCAGTTATTAACAACGCAGCGCTTGTAATACTTTGAAAGAGCTTAATAGAACAAAGACTCCTTGTGGTCCTCAATCACATGTGAGTGCTACACAATAAAATATCAAACGAAGAAATTAGCATTAGTCAAATATTCAGATAATAAATTATTCCGTTCGACCGAGAATATTTTGCAATGATGCGAGTGGTTCCAGCTTGCATAGATACTGCAACATAATAGAGCATGTGATGCACGAATGTTAAACATCAACTATCCTAACCGTACTGTCTGCTGCAACATGACTGGTCATATGAATTCGAAAATGTAAGCATCCTGGTTTGATGCTAGTAAATATCTAGTCCTGAATGGGGAGAATTAGGTCATATTATAGGCTAGGTCAATTTTGCTAAGTAGGTCAGAGTTGCAAACATAAATCACCATTTTCAGAGTTTTTCTATGAAAATCATTACGTAGACTGCAACAACATTATTCAAGGAGAATTTCATATCTTTTATTTCAGCTCTATCTTTTGCTTAGAAATGTTTCTGTGCATGGGTCTATGTCCAAATAATTAGTTTGTTTTGGCTATCATTTCTACTAGTTTGAAAAACTGATGGTTATAATCATTTTTTGTTTTTAATTTCCAGTGAAATTCTTCCAAAGGCATATAGGCCTATTAGCTACACGATTAGGCCTACGTGCGCTTTTCCAGTGTCCAAGTAAATTCATGAGACAAAGACCAGAATTAGTTTAGGCAGCTGGCTATTAGGCCTGACCCTATACATTAAAATCAGTCAGATGGAGCGTAGAATAGGCCCTATATGGGGTTTGCAAGGTATACTCCGCAAAGGGAAATGAATCAAATGGAAATCTCAACATGACTAGTGTACAAGATTTATTATGAAACTCTATAATTCGCTAAAATATGCGTACGTGAGGTTGAACTATGCTCTCTGGTATAGTTAGAGGCGATAGAGGCAACATATAACTCGAGTGGCTTCGCCGGGAATTAAATGATTGTGATTTGCTAGATAAACGCTGGCACTCTGGCGAATGACATGAGAAGGATAGGTTGCAACTGAGTTTTTCTACATCGCTTGATAATGTTTGGCAGGAACTAGTTGAAGCTGACTTTGTAATTATTCTACCACAGGATAACATATACGGTGTCTTAGAATGTAGAGCTTCAATCGTCTGCGTCGTATCAAATGGTAAACTGACTCACACGAATGCATGTTGAAAACAGTTCTACTTTTCCAAAAAGCCGTCTTCTCTAGACGACAATGTTTAGCTCATTGGACTGCTTGGTGATTTAGATTAATTGGTTAAAAGCAAGGAATAATCTCTTAAATTGAATTTATTATACCGTTAAGCTGGTGTACTTAGATAGATGCAAAAAATGATATCGCATCCGCGGTAGCCGATTGGTTAGAGCGGTTGCTTTGTAACAAGGAGACAGCGGGTTGAAGCCGCCTCTTATTCACTATGCATGGACCATGAGCAAATCCTTCAGTCACAACTGCTCAGCGCCATCGATTGATGCTTGGCTATTAAATATTGGCACCTAAACACTTGTACTAATAATCTCTACGCCTAGTGGAACTCGTAAGACGCATTGCAGTCAAGATTGCAGTTGTTTCTGTTTCTGTTTCATATCTATTCCATTATAATAGGTACGTAGAAAAATATTTTACAAATTGCAAGTGTTCGCATTTTTCTATAGCAGCTGTTTGAATTCGATCCTGTTTATTTTTCAGTGAACTGATCAGGTGAGATACTTCACAATCGTTGCCCGTTTGAACGGGTAACACGCCATTTTAGGTCCCCATATACGTACCATGCTAGCCCGAGATAAAGGCCAAAATCTCTGGATTAAATCAACATCGGTATACGAACCGGCATCTGCACACTCAGAGGCGGTTACACCTGCATTTCGTTGTCTCTAGTGTTAAAGTGTCGGCAGGGTTGTAGTGGTAAAATTAGAAGTGAATACACTCTACAGGTTAGTTTTCCGAAACACTGAGGAGATGTGCCCTTCTCCCAAGCAAGAAAATATTTTGAAATATGGAAACGATATGGTGAGCGTTTAAGCTACTGAAATGACGGATTTCCTCAAATTCTGATACATCAACTGAGGAGCTTTCTTGCAAAACCAGACAAATCCACTTTATATGATTTTGAGAAAAATGAGATTTTTCAGCAAATTTGCAGCAAATTTGATTTTTCAGCAAATTTGAAAAGGGGAATGGTTTGACTTGTTAGGCCTGTGACCAACATTATTGTGCCTGAGAAATTTTTCTGGAAAGACCTTGTTACATAGGTCATACATGGCTATATACATATGATTTGTTGGGGATTTGTCTGGTTTTGCATGTAACGACAATGTAACGACAATGTGGATTTGTCCGGATTTGCACGAAAGGCTTATTCTTCAATGGATAAACTTCACTTATTAGTATGGTTTTGCATGAAAGCACGGTGTAGGCTGATGCAAACAATAATGGGCTACGCGCAGATATGGATATCGGAAAAAGGCAAAAAAGTGGATTTGTCTGGTTTTGCAAGAAAGCTCTTCAACTGTGCTAAAATTTATTAATGTTTTTTTGCGCATTTCTTGGTCAAGGTCACTTATTACAATTGCACGTGTGTTCGTCTATGGTTAGAGACGCTAATTGATTTCAGCTGAAAACTCGAGGGGTGAGATGCAAGAATGGTAGGCCTAATTGTCGTGTTATGTGTTGTAACATTATATAATTGCCACTTAGAGAAACGCTGTGTGATATGATTGGTTTAATGCTTGCCTTTGTTACGAGGAGAGTACGGGTTCGAACCTCCTCTGAGACGGTTATTGTGTCGGGACGATGAAAAAGTCCTTCACTCACCAACGTTGAACGCCATTGCTTGATGCCTTAAACAGTAGATAGTGGCGCTTAATAGTAATGCTGATTTTAATGACATTCTTTTTGTTCTTAGTGACTTCAGCACAACTGAATCGAACGTAGCATCGCTTTGACCAGATGTAAAACGCGCTACATGTCTTAAGCATATAATATCCTAACTAACTAATTCTATAATAGGTTTTGAGATAATTTACCTGAGAAGTAGACTATTGAATCCAGGTACCAAACCAAATTTGTCTTAGGCCTAACTATTATCTGGCGTAATTGAGTGAGTAGGCCTAAGTACCCATACTTGTATTATAGAGGGGCTTTCATATCTTATATATCTTCTTTTGTCAAAAAATGGCAAACAGGCGTTCACAAACCCGTAAAAAACGAGTGGAATGTTAGTTAGTTTTCGAGATTATTTACATGACATCAAACGTTTAACCTAATAATTATAGGGCTTACTTCTCTAAAAGCCATTATTTAATATACTTAGCTTCAATCGATGGTGCTCTGAAAAATCGCAATCTAGTCAATTCCAGCAGTCAGACCAATGAGATTGAGAGTCTAGGTAGGATAAGCATGTTGGTCCTGCTGGAGTTAAAACGAATCCCAAGACAGTGCTAACAGATTGTGGAAGTGAATTCCAAATTGCGTCTCATATGATCTAAAACAAGTCTAGTTGGCTGGCAGCATAATCAGAAGCATAACGAAGCCTGATGTTAAGACGAGGCTAGGCCAAACTACTTTCGTAGGGGGCCATCCAAGTAGCACGACATTACATACCGTGACACTTAATACCGTGACACTCAATACCGTGACACTTAATACCGGACTATTTGTACCGACGACCCTTAGTCCCATAGACAATTAACACCGACGACACAGTCACTTAGACGATTAATCCCAAGACAATTAATACATATACACACACATTACACAGGTATGCAGCCTTTTTAGTGTCTTTGTTATGTTTACTGTCTTTGTTATTTAAACTGTACTCCATTCATTTCGAATTCGGCTCTGGCATCATTCTTGCAGCTTTATATTGTCTTCTCACGAGCAAGACAGATGCTTCGTGTACGCAGATGCTGGATACTGTGAAGACACTCTAGTCCCAACAGCCAATCCTCGCACATTTCTTGTAGACTTTGAAAGAGCCGCGATGGCAACGTTTGAAGCAGCTCTCCCCACAGCAACTGTCACAGGTTGCTATTTCCTTTTGACCCAAAGTGTTATTCGCAAAGTAAATGAAATTGGTATGAAAGTGGACTATCAAAACGACGATGCGCTGCGGACGTGCGTACGTTGCCTACCTGCTTTGACATTTGTCCCTCCAAGTGATGTGTTGGAAGCATTCGGACTTCTTGCCGAAAGTATGGTACAACACGAGCATATTAACGAACTGCGTAGCTTCTTTAAGCACACGTAGCTCGGCTTCGAGGGCGCAGAGAGGCGTATGGCCAAGCGTAGATCAACATGGTTTACGCTAAAATCTGCGAAAGAATATCCGCGCGGTTAAAAACCGCGTCGTTAAAATCCGCGCAATTACAAACCGCGAGTAGTTATTTACCGCGCGTGATCATGTCCGCGCGGTCTTTATTTCTTCATACGATAAAGTCAATTTCATAGACGTTTATAAAGTCAATCTTACAGATGTTCATAAAGTCTATAGTTTAGATGCTTATAAAGTCTATATTTTAGATGTTTATAACATTCTAGAGCAAGTTCATTATGTTTCTAAAAACAGATGTTTATAACGTTATAAAGCGAAGAGAAGCTGGATCAACGATTAAAAAATAATTAAAACTAGAAGGGGGTCAACGATGATAATATAATTAAAACTGGAAGCGGGATCAACGATTAAACCATGACTAAAACTAGAAGCTCGATCAACGATTAAAATATAATTAAAACTAGAAAAGAAATCAGCAATGATAATATAATTCAAACTAGAGGCGGGATCAGCGATGATAATATAATTAAAACCTGGAAGTGGGATCAACGATTAAAACATGACTAAAACTAGAAGCTGGATCAAAATTAAAATATAATTAAAACAAGAAGCAACAATTACTATGGTTCACAATCGCGCGGATATGATCACCCGCGGTAAATAACTACTCGCGGTTTTTGATTGCGCGGATTTCAACGACGCGATTTTTTACCGCGCGGATATTCTTTCGCGGATTTTAACGTGTACCGTTCAACATCAACTTATCTAGTTCTTATATAGTTTAGTTCGTATTTTGGAGACAGTTTTTTGTAATTCGTATCTTGTTCTTTCACTAAATTTTACTTGATTATATGGTGTTATTAAATAAGTAAGTAAGTATATTCTTTAATATAACCAGCTGCCAAACAGCACTCTGGTGAACAAGCATCAGCATACATAATTACATACATCAGGATAAATTAATAAGTGAATAGCATTCTGACTATAAATGTTTTTCTCATTTGATTGTTTGCTTTTGGCAGCACCCGGTCATGGCGTCTGGGGCGCAGGCTGTACACCGCTGGCTTAACTGGGGGAGCAACCCATGAAGGACATGTCCCGGTTCTTCGAGAACCGCCGAAAACAGTCGGGTATCGGCCACACGGCACATCTCTTCGATCTTTGGGCAATCACCAGGGAGGTACCTCTGTCGTATTAGCCTATTTACAACTGCCTGGAGACTTCCTTTTTCTTGTTCTCCAGCATATCCCCACCATGCCGGATCGGCATACAGCAGACGTGACAGCGTAGTAGTTCGCACCACATCATACAGCTTGGTGCCAGCAAGACCATGGGCAGTGAGCACGCGGAAGGCATACAATGACTGCCTGGCCCCACAGCATATTCGATCGATATGCTCATCGAAACCAAAGGTGTCAGACATAGTAACTCCAAGAACTCTCAAGCTCTTGACTCTGGTTAAGCCCGGCGTCTCAGTTGGTTCATCCCCACGCCCCGCACGCCCTCGGGCCCCTCTGACGATCATCTCATAGGTCTTATTGCAGTTTAACTGTAGGTTACATTTACTCGCCCATTGCGTTACATGATCTAGTATTCTAGTTCAGCCGTGATAGTGGCACTATTTGAAGATGGGATCAGCAGGTAGCTATCATCCGCATACTTTAGTAACCTGTTCTCTAAGTGGTAAGGCCTACGCTTGGAGATTGTTATAGTAAAGTTGTTTGGTCCGAATCCCGAACCATGCACTATACTTGAGTTTATATAATTAATGGTGGAGATTTCCCCATTGAATTTAGTTGCATGGCTCCGGTCAGCTAGAAAGGCAATAATCCAATTGTAGATATTGTAGATGTTGTCTGGTATCGGCATCTCGGCCAGTTGCTCCGCCAGGTAAGAGTGTCGTACTGTATCGAACGCCTTGGTGAAATCCACCGAAATGAGGTGTACGTACTGACTCTTACCCAGAAGTTCTGTAAGATTGGATGTTAGCGCCACGAGGGCAGCTGCAGTGGATCCGGTCGGACGAAACGCAAACTGGTCCTCAAAGTCCCGATTTAGCTCGGGGTCAAGCAGAATTGGATGGAAGAACCGAAGTACGATGTATTTTTCCAATACTCGACATAAAATAGGCGTCAAAGAGATTGGGCGGAAGTCAGCGGCCTCTTGAGGATTTCATAGGGATTAAGTGTCATAGGTACTAAGTGTCATAGGTATTATGTGACCGGTATTGACTGTCGTGGTATTAGTATCATGGTATTAACCCATTTGCCGCCAACGTTGCGAAAACGCAACGCACTGTTTGGAAATTTGAAAAAAAATCAAGACTCGAGAAATTCACGCAAATTATTTTTATCTTACTTCCTGGGTGTTAACTACGTCTGCTGGTATCAAAAATATATTCTTTGCTGTTGTCTGCAATTTTTTTTGAGTTGCGCAAAATTCGTGGTTTTTGACGTCTAACTAGTGGTTTTGTTCAAGAATTTTCTTTTGCCATAAGACGTTATATTTCTCAGAAGCGATCCTGTCTCTTTTGAAGTACTTAGGTGAGTATTTAATAATATTTGTTTATTAATAGTATGTCTCATTATATGCCGATACCCCAATGTCCGAAATTTTGATGTTGCGTTTTCGCAACTTCGGCGGAATGCGATATATACACATTGTTGCGTTTTCGCAACTTCGGCGGAAAACGATATGCACAATTTGACACCTAGTGATTCAGATAAACTTATGTCAGTTTACGATTACTTACAACAATTTCAGTTTAGTGATTCATAAATGATGGCGTGCTCAGTGCTGCCACTCTTCATTGGGCATACTTTTGAAAGATGCACACTGAATTTTTCAGGGGAGGCTGAGGAAGAAGTTCTATTGCTTGAGGGAGGCTGTCCCAATGATATTTGAAGAAGATGATATCACCACCCCATCCTAAGTTGATTAGCAAAGCGATAGCGAACATTTTGGAGAAAATTAGCTCATGACTACCGATGTGATGCCAGAGGATGTTGCCGGGCATGTGGAAGTCCATTGCACTGATGCATCAATGTCAAACCAACGGTCACCGCCCACTAGGCATACCTCGCGTGAAACGCAATCGAAGTCAAGAAGAAAGCCACGGGTGTCAGCAAGGTACAACTCATCCAGGCAGCAGCATGCGGAAAGGTCAGACGAACCACTGCAGCATGTTTATTCGAAGGACACAGCTCCAGAATATCTTCAAAGTCTTCCAGGCGGCAGACTGATCTCGTGTCCGATACTCAAACGCCGATGGAAGAGTCAGTGGATTCAACGCCCTTGCCGGCCAAGAAGCAACGACTACCTTCAAAGCCGCCTAAGTCTTCTAAGCCAACGAAAGAGGATTGGCAATGCCAAGAACCAAAATTTACATTGAGCCCTGTCAACAAGGAGAAGATAAAGATGTGGCAGTTGATCAAACAGGTGATGAGCAAGAGCGAGTCTTTTAAGAATTTTGGGATGGCGAGGTGTTTAGCCTGATAACACAGAGTACACTGTAGGCCTATGCACAGCACTGGCGTACACTTGTCCAAAAGAGGGGGATTTGGTTCTTCATTCTACACTTGTTGAATGTACAGTCCAGCTCAATTATTGGGGGGCACATGCCCCAGCTCCCCTCCCAGAGTCTACGCCCATGCACAGCATTGCACATCATTGCCAAGAACGAAGATGGGCGTCGACTGCGTTGTCGGTTGTGCCACAGAACCACGTACTACACGTGTATCGCATGCACGTCAAGTGCCTTGCTCAATACCATGGAAACAAGTGACATTGAACTTGAATCAGTTTACAGCATGCACAAACATTTTTATTGAAATGACCGCGAACACAATCGATAACTAATAGAACATCATTATAGTAAACAAATACATCTTTCCCGCCGATGTTGCGAAAACGCAACGTCCTATAACTAGGACACTACATATAGTTCCAATAAAAATGCACTTTCAGAAGTTTATTGGCATCATATTGATGACCTACTATCAGTTACAGCTTAATCCGGTGGCTATTTCTAATAGCGGCGGTAAATGGGTTAAATGTCACCCAACCGGCCATCCATATATTACGTACGGGTGAGCATGGCGGGGTCTGGACAAAATGTGTACGTACGCAAAATAAATTTCTAGTTATGAAATATTAAAATCAGAACTAAGAACCAAATCACTGACTATATTCCTGCTTTATCAATTTTATGTAGTATTAAAATTGTTTGAAATGTGTTAGTGTTGTTTGTATTTATTTCTTCATAACAATTAACAAACTTTAGCTAGCAAATATGATGTTTAACAAAAATATTTAGTAGCCTAGGGTAAAATAAATGTCTTATAGATGACTTTAGCCAGTGCTTTTTTTCTAGAAAAAAAGGTTCCGGAACGGAACAATACGTTCCGGAACGCCAGAATTATGGGCTGGCTAAAATCACGAGAAAAACGGGATTGGGGGTTGGGAGGGGTCTCAATAAACACTGAAAACAGTTCAAGAACACTGAAAATAAATTAAAATAACTAAATTATTGTTTCAATAATTAAAATAAATAAATTATTTTTTAGTAGCTGAAAAAGGTGCCGGAACGCCGTTCCGGCTCGTTCCGGCTGAAAAAAAGCCCTGACTTTAGCTAATTAACTTAATTGTATATGTGGGTAGCTTAGTTGTACGTACGCATGGGGTGGGGTCCACAAAATATACGAGGTGAAACAAGGAGAGGGGTATGAAAATATGATTTTTTACGTACGTACATGTAATATATGGATGGCCCTAGGAAAAAATAGAGCAGAGTGCACTTAATTAAGATCTCATGCTTTAAGGTAATTACCTCAGAGACTCAGAGACGGCAGATTAAAACATCATTGGCCATCACACTGCACTTGCATACTTGTAAGTGTGCAGTGTGATGGCCTATGATGTTTTATTTTGTAATATCAAGACCTCAGTTTAGATGCCCATGTGTAATGTCGTGACTTTGTAAATATATATATATATACTCGTATATATTATGTATATATATATTAATTTATATCTTAATTAAGCGCATTTTTCCCATTATAGTGCATTTCTCTCTTGAAAAATATTACATAAAAGAGCTAAACTATGTCGATCGAAGATCCATTACCATCAAAGGCCTAGAGAAATTTCCAATGCCCTTGAAGGGGCCAATGGGGACCAAATTATTCAATACTCGCAGCTTGGGTCAGTCAATGAGGCTTATGATTCTTTTATTTCGGTGTACAAAGAGGCTTACACTGATGCCTTTCCTTTGAAACGTATGACTAGTTCGCAAAAGTATAAAGTCAAGAAAGCTTGGATGACCCCTGGGTTACTGAAATTATGCAACAAAAAATCTTCTCTATGCCAAGTACTTAAACATCCAAGTCCTGACAATAAAAAGAAATTTACGGTATACAGAAACAAGGTTAAAGTTATTAGGATAAATGCAGAAAAGAGCTATTGCGCGACTGAATTTCGTTAAATCCACCTGGAGACTAATTCGATCTGCCATCCAGCTTGATGTTACTAATGAAAAGATAAATGCATTAATGATTGATGAAGTAAGAGTGGAGAATCCTGATATATTGGCCAACAAATTTAACGAGTATTTCATAAATTTGCTCAAGGAGTTGGCCAATAATATGCCTTACACCTCAGCTTCTTTCCATGTATATGCTACTTACCGCCGACCAAATTAATTTCTATGTGAATTATTTAAACATCGTCAGATGAACTACGAAGAATAGACTTAATTTTTTAAAAGACACATGCAAGAGGGTTGGATGACATCGACACGTAAATAGGCCTGAGATATTTGCATTTAATTATTGAGCCTCTCACGGAAATTATAAATAGTTCACTGACTAATGGGATTATACCGGATGCACTCAAGATTGCTAAAGTTGTGCATATCTTTAAAAAAGGGAATAAGGAGAATATAATGAACTACGGACCCATATCGATTTTGCCCTTCTTTGCTAAATTCCTGGAAAAGATTTTGTACGACAGATTAAACTCCTTTATCCTCAAATCTAAAATAATACATGCATCACGACATGGGTTCCAAGCAGGTCACACGACCTTTGTGGACCTCCTTGATATGGAAGAACTAGTCTCAAAAGCTGTTGACAGTAACGAATTTTATGTTGGGGTACTCTTGGACTTTGCCAAGGCATTTGATACCGTAAATCATAATGTCTTACTAAAAAAAATTGAGCCATTATGGGGTTAGGGACACTCAGCTAAACTGGTTCAAAAGTTATCTAGAATTCCGTATGCAATGGAGCCATTTCTGGATTGGGAAATGTTGTCTATGGTGTACCACAAGGATCTAATTTAGGACCGCTCCTTTTTTTATATATATCAACGACCTAGCTTCAGTTTCCTCGACCCTATATTTCAGCCTGTTTGCTGATGATACAAATTTAGTTTATTCTAATTCTTCCCCCGAAGCTCTTGTGGAAACTGTTAATCAAGAATTAACGAAAGATAATAATTGGTTCAAGGCTAATAAACTTACACATAATGCAGACAAATCAAATTTCATTATTTTTAAATCTCATAGAAAAATCAAGCCAGTAAACTGGACATTGACTCTTAACGACCTCCCAATTGTTCAAGTGGAATCTACAAAGTTCTTTGGGGTTCTAATAGATCAGAACCTCACTTGGAAAACGCACATTTTAGTTATGTAACACTAAAAATAGCGGAAAATGTTGGCATATTATCTAGAATTGCATATCTGCTCCAGAAAGATATAAAGAAAAGTCTATACTATACGTTAATATACCCATACTGTCGTGGTCTACGCGGGTGCATGCATCAAGGGAAGAAAACCGACGCGTCAACAAGCTTGTTTACAACGCACGGAAATTTCTGCAGCAAGCTGTCAACATTAATTCGGTGCATGCAACAAGGATATACGTGTTCAGTAGGACTTTCCAGGGAAAAGTACAGTGACGTCACAGAACGTTCTGGAATCCGGGAGAACTCTATATAAGATAGACCTGATGTACATTGGGGGCCTTTTGACGAAGATTTGTAAACGTTGAAACATTGATCGTATGACGTTCAATCGAGACCAGCCAACCTGTGTGCTGTCTACGATTGTGATATTTGATAGACGAGTTGACTTACTTTACACTTAATCGACTTTATTTTTAATTAAAGATCTTTTAATAGTTCCTTCGTTGGTTCGTCGTTGCGATCGAAGGAGTCGACCGCGACATTATTGGTGTCAGAAGTGGGATCATCGGTGTTGGATCCGGTGAAGAAGACGCGAGCCGACGGAGGAAGGAGTCAACCCGGAGGATCAAGAGACGGTCTGTTCCAGACAGCGAGCGGATCGAGACGCCTTTCTACCGTGGGAGACGGGTGAATCGGCATACGACAGTCGGACGGACGAAGTGCGTCGTTCGGCTGAGACAGCAGAAGACAGCAGTCAACATACGGGTAAGATCCTAGGTGTTGTCGTGGCTGAGAAGGAGAAAAGAGAGTGGAGTTGCAGCCGAGTGGGAGGCAGCCATTATTTCTCTTTCAATATCTGCTGATTATTTCTTTGAAATTTGATCCATTGTTGTGATCGAGGCCAGACTTGCGTGAGCTTGTATAGTTTTTGCGTACTTGGCGAGTGTACTTCTTTGGATACTGCATAGTTGCACTTTGGGTTGTGGAATTTTCCTTTTGTGTGGCGGGTTTGCCGCGTGGTGTCTGTTTTTTTTTGTTGGTTGTTGTTGACTGACTGTTTGTAAAAATGGAAGCGTTGACAACAGAGATGCAAGCGAATATTCGCAAAATGTCGTCTGAGCGCCTTAGGGTGTATCTTATGAAGGCAGGAAGGGACGAAGATGATGTTATGTCATGGGATCGAAATCAATTAATGGAAGAATGGGCCATGGAGATTGGAAAAGAGGAAGAGGAATTTAAGGGTAGTCCAATATCTCCAACAGGAGTGGATTACGAGCTGCAGAAGCGCCGTCTGGAGTTCGAAATCCGTAAATATGAAGAACAAAAGAAAGAACAAAGGGAGAAGGAAGAAAGAGAAAGGGAGGAACGGAAGGAGAAGGAAGAAAGAGAAAGGGAGGAACGGAAGGAGAAGGAAGAAAGAGAAAGGGAGGAACGGAAGGAGAAGGAAGAAAGGGAGGAAAAGAGGAGAGAGGAAGAAAAGAAGGAACGGAAAGAGAAAGAAGAAAGAGAAAAGAAGGAACGGAAAGAGAAAGAAGAAAGGGAGAGGAAGGAAAAGCAGGAAGAACGAAATGTTAGAGATTCTTTAGCAAGTCGTACTAAGCGTTATAGTGATGCCCTCAAGAATATTCTTTGGAAATTTCCTTCCGACCCTATAGAAATTCCAGGTTTCTTTGATCACTTGGATGGTTTGTTTAATGTGTATGAAGTGGATGAAGATGTTAGAGCAAAATTATTGCTAGCCATTTTAAGTGAAAGAGCTAAGGCATTAACCATGCGCCTTACTGAGGCACAGCTCCATGACTACAAATTCCTGAAGGAGTTTTTGCTAAGGGAGTTTAAGATAAGCCCTTCAAATCTTAGAGCCCGATTTTGGTCGTTGCACAAAGCATCGGACGAATCATTTACGATCTATTCATCCAAATTGCGTGTGGCTCTTATGTATTATTTGAAAAGTAGAAAGATAACTGATGAGTTTGATAAACTTGTAAGTTTATTGGTTGCGGATCGGCTTAAGGAGTCCTTGTCGAAGGCTTGTTTAGATTATATCTTGGCCCAAGAAAAAGAGGAGTGGTTGAGCTGTGAAGACATAGCTAATGCGGCTGACATTTATGTAGCGTCGCATGATGGTGGGAATGACTTAGTATGCCGTAGTCATCCGACACCGAAGTATAACAATTGGACGAGAGGTCAACCACATGTTCAAGTCAATAACCAGACAGCTCAACCCAAGTCTCCCAAACCGGAAATAAGGGGTGAAGCCAAGATAGGTGCGAGGGTGTCTCAGGAGGAGGCCAAGGTAAAGGGTCTCTGTTTCCTATGTCATCAGAAGGGTCATAGGGCAAGGGAGTGCCAGACCAAACCAAGTTCTAAAAAGGTGAGTACTTGTATATCTGGGAACCCAACTGAAGAAGTGACCGACTTATTTGTTGAGAAGGTCAACGTGTTGCATGAGATACCTGAACAGGTAAAGCAAGGGAATTTATTGGATAATTCTAAACCAATAGGGTTGGAAACTGTTGTAAGGGTATACGAGAATAGTATTGATGGATTACACGAGAGGTCGTATATCAATGTACAGATTGAAGATCTCCCTTCTCAGCCAGCATTATCTGATTCAGGAGCAGAAATTTGTTGTATTGATAAGAAATTAATTGAGTCACTAAACTTACCCGTGATTAAACGGATTAATATAATTGGTTTTCAGGGAGAAGGATGTAAGGCAGATGTAGTATACCTACAAATGAAATTAGCCAATTCAATGGAAGGAACGACGAACATTGCGCCATCTTTGTGCGTCATGTTCGCTGCAGTCCCTGAACTAAATGAACGGGTTATTCTGACACCCCATGTTGTGGACCTATTAAGGGATAGTTCGCAATATGTAGTGATGGTAGCTGGCGTAGATCGATGTGTACAAATAAATAAAGGGGCAGAAGAAGATAACTTAGGAGTTAATATCGAGAAAAGTAACAGCAACGAATCCTTGCCGTCAGAAGTGAATGAATATTCTCAGGAGCAACTAGTTGATGATTCAGATAATTTTATTGATGTTGAGTCAACAGAGTTCAAGTCTGATGAGGGAGTAGCGAATAATGATACTTTATTGCGTGAGCAACAGAATTGTCACAGTCTTATACCTTGCTGGCAACAAGCGAGACAGAATAAAAATAATTTCTTTATAGATAATAACCTCCTGTACCACAAAGGGGAAATTATGGGACATAAGGTTAATCAATTATGTTTACCGGAAGATAGAATCGAGGTTGTCTTGCGAGTAGCACACGATGCCCCATGTGCTGGGCACATGGCTTTTAAGGCAACGAGAGCCAGGATCAAATTAAACTTTTGGTTTCCAAGAATGGATGAGAGGATTCGCGAATATTGTGCGTCTTGTCAAATTTGTCAACTAAGAACTCCAGTTAAAGTGGCAGATCGAGTCCCGATCACTCCTATTCCGAGGGCGGATGAACTCTGTTTTAACCATCTAAATATGGATTGTATTGGCCCTATGGTAGTGACTGGAGAATCCAACAAATCGAAACCCCAGTACAATTATGCTCTGGTTCTGGTGGACAAATTTTCTCGTTGGCCGATGGCGTATCCTCTTAGATCGCTGAATGCAAAGGGAGTTTGTGAAGCTCTGTTGCAAGTTTTTACAACTTTTTCTATTCCAAGGATCATCAGTTCTGATTGTGGTACCAACTTTACCAGTCGTTTGACGAAAGAATTCTTGCGGCGAATGGGTTGTAGTCCCAGATTTAATACCCCTGGACATCCTGAGGCAGCTGGATTGGTTGAAAGATGCAACCAAAGCTTGAAAACCATGATCTTTAAGCTTGCTCAATCTGATCCTCGTGGATGGCACCAATTGTTACCGTTTGTTCTGTGGAGCCTTAGAGAAAAACCTTCAGGCACGACTCATATTTCGCCATTCACTATGGTTTATGGAACTCTTCCTCGGGGTCCACTTAGTGTGTTGAAGGAATCGTGGGCTGGCGAACGAAAAGTACCTCTTAACTTAGGTAAATCACCCGAAGAGTATCTCCAATCACTGAAGGAAAACCTCGAATTCGCGAAAGTTTATGCAGATTACTATAGTGATATAGAAACAAAGCGGTATGCAGATTATTATAACTTGCGTAGTACTGACAGAAAATACGAAGTTGGAGATAAAGTAGCAGTATTAGCACCAGATTTTGGTAGTTCTAAATTTTATAGTCGATGGCAAGGACCTGCTACCGTAGTCAAGGTTAAATCCCCATATTCTTATATAGTAGAAATAGAGGGAAAACAAAGACATTTACACGCAAATAAGATCAAGCGATACCATGAACGACTCGAACAAGCGATGATCAATAGCTGTTCAGTAATTGTTGATCAAGATGAAGAATTTGGTATAGTAGAGGTTGTAGATCAGGAAGAACGTGAACAAATAAGCCCGAGTAAGCGAATTGATCCTCTGATTATAGCGCATCTTTCGCAAGAGGAACAGAAGCAACTTTTTGAAATTTTGGATCGGCACACGGCAGTATTTGTGGATAAACCTGGGTATTGTCCAGTATTAGAACATGAAATTAAGATAACTCATGATTTCACTCCTAAGCGTTTAAGGGCATATAAAGTACCTGAGCTACTTAAACCTGAAGTACAACGCCAGATAGAAGAAATGTTGGCATTAGACATCATTCGACCATCGAAAAGTGAAATGGCCAGTCCGGTAGTTTGCGTTTTAAAGGGACCCAAAGGTCAAAATGGCGTTCGATTGGCAATTGATTATCGCCATGTTAACAAATATTCTCTAGGTGATTGTTACCCGACCCCAGACATTGCTGGCGTCTTACAAAAGGTGGGACGGGCAAAGTTTATTAGTGTTTTCGACGCGAAATCGGGGTATTGGCAAATTCCAGTTCGGAAAGAACATCGATGGCTTACGGCATTCGTATGTGATGCAGGACTTTTTGAGTTCACAAGAATGCCGTTTGGACTCAAGTCCGCTAGCAATACCTTTATTCGTGCTATGACCCAAGTTTTACATCCAGTGCGAAGTTTTACCGAACCATTCGTCGATGATATGGCAGTGGTTTCAATGAATTGGAATGACCATTTAGAACATCTAGAGAAATTCTTGCAAACTATTGAGGAAGCAGGACTCACTTTGAATTTAAGAAAATGTAATTTTGCACAAAACAAAATAAAGTTTGTTGGCCATATAGTAGGGTCAGGTTGTATTGAACCTGATCCAGGTAAGATCGCTACGATCAATGATATCCATCCTCCAACAACAAAGAAAGACGTTAGAAAGGTTATGGGTTTTTTCAGTTACTTTCGAAATTTTATACCTGCTTTAGCTGAAAAAGCACGGGTAATAACTGATTTGACACGAGATAACATACCTACGAAGGTGCCTTGGGAGCAAAAGCATCAAGAAGCACTAGATAAGTTAAAGGATGATCTCAGTAAAGCAACACAGTTGCATACCATTGATTTCACTAAGGAATTTGGTTTAAGTGTTGACGCAAGTGCCACCGCGGTCGGGTGTTGCTTGTTTCAGTGGACCGAAGAAGGTCAGGAAAAACCAATTGCTTTTGCTAGCCTTAAACTTACAGATACACAGATGCATTGGTCTACAATTGAGAGAGAGGCTTTCGCAGTAATTTGGGCACTTAAACGATTCAAGTCATGGATATTCTTATCAAAGATAATCATTTATTCAGATCATAATCCTTTGTCTTATCTCACAGATGCAAGCCCTAAGAGTGCGAAACTGACTCGTTGGGCGTTAGCATTGCAAGAGTTTAACGTGGACTTTCGATATCGTCCTGGACGTCAGAACACGGTGGCTGATTTCCTCTCTCGGTTGTGACTCGGAGGGTGAAGGGGGAAATAGCCCGACACACAAGGATCAAGCCCGCAAATTGTATAGATAAATTGACTAACTGATGTGTTTTGTCTTGTTTGTATATGCTGTGTCGAGATGGAGTCTGGAGGCCCGGCTTGATCGTGATGACCCGTTCGGGATGGTGCTGAAGACGTGTCATCATCTGAGGGCGGAGGGAATGTCGTGGTCTACGCGGGTGCATGCATCAAGGGAAGAAAACCGACGCGTCAACAAGCTTGTTTACAACGCACGGAAATTTCTGCAGCAAGCTGTCAACATTAATTCGGTGCATGCAACAAGGATATACGTGTTCAGTAGGACTTTCCAGGGAAAAGTACAGTGACGTCACAGAACGTTCTGGAATCCGGGAGAACTCTATATAAGATAGACCTGATGTACATTGGGGGCCTTTTGACGAAGATTTGTAAACGTTGAAACATTGATCGTATGACGTTCAATCGAGACCAGCCAACCTGTGTGCTGTCTACGATTGTGATATTTGATAGACGAGTTGACTTACTTTACACTTAATCGACTTTATTTTTAATTAAAAATCTTTTAATAGTTCCTTCGTTGGTTCGTCGTTGCGATCGAAGGAGTCGACCGCGACACATACTTTAATTATTGTAATTTTATTTGGGGCTCAAATTTTCCGTCTCGTCTACAAAAATTGGTAATACTACAAAAAAAGCCATTAGAATAGTTGAAGGAGCAGAAACTAGTGCAAGCTCACGTCCAATTTCAGCCAGCTTGAAATTGTTAAATATAAACCAAATCAGAAATTGTCAAATAGCGGACCTGTTCTACTGTTTTGAACATAACCTTCTGCCTGACTCCTTCGCAAATTACTTCTTAAAAGCATCGATTATGCACAGCCACGACACCAGAGGAGCATATCATATAGGTCATTAAAGCTCGTATTAATCTCAGAACCTTCAATGTTAAATCAGTGGGACCACAGATATGGAATTCGGTCCCGCCTCAAGTTCAGGCTGCACAGAGCAGACATCAATTTAAGATGCTAATGAAGGAGCTCCTTTTAAGCACGTAACGCCAACGTATGATTGACCCAGACTCTACAGCAAGGTCTGGTTGGGGATGGAGAGTCACCGGAGCCCAGCACCCGTGGGGCTTATTTGTTTGCCTTTTAGTAGTTAAGGTTAGTTAAGATTAATTAAGGACCAGATTCTTATTTGACCTTCTCAAACTAAATAGTATACATTAAAAAACCTCCTGTTTGACACATGAGAGGGTTAGAAAATGAGAACTTTTAAGGGACTTATTGCCTGAACTAGCTGGGTATCCCCGCTTAGTGGGACTCCGGTCCCTTTGGGGCCACCCTTTGCCTCTACTGGCAACGTCTATGAGGTATATGCTTTAAGGTGCTTTCGTACAGGATAAATGAATTTTGAATCATTACCTATTTGCTAAGTTGTTGTTGTTAGACATTGTATTCTCATAACGATCTGAACTGCACAAAGTATGTTGTTGATTGTCAATAAAGCTATTGATTGTTTGATTGATCGATCGATTGATTGATTGATTGATTGATTGATTGATTGATTGATTGATTGAGAGATATATATAGGAAAAAAATTGAATGAAACTCTTGATGCAGTCCCTCTAAAAAGTTACTTTATGGTCACACAAGAACACCTGCAAACTTTTCTGACATTTTAAAAATATTTAGGGTCCCTAGGGCTCTATGAATTAGTGTAATTTGTCCTAAATTACGCGTGATGTCTCTGAGTTTGAAAATTGTCAGAGGACCACAGTTTGATCCCATAATAACATGCCTAGTACCATTAGAAAGCTCTTAAGTAGTACAATCTACAAACATTGTCAAAATGTATCCTTATTGTATAATTATGTGAATAAAGTTTCAAATAAAAAATCAGAAAACATATAAAATCAAGATTTTTTGGCTTCAATGTGTATTTTGCAATAGTTTTACATAAATTTTCCAATATTATTCACGCAGAGCCGTTTTAAGGAGTTTGGGGGCCCTAGGCACAATCCGCACAAACCCTAATTAACTTACCTTAAACGTAACCCGATTTCCACCTCAATCTCTCAGTATCAGATATAGGGTATTGCATTAATGCATTGCATGTGCATAGGTGTCATTTTGTTAAATTTATTAATATATAGTACTATTACTAAAGGCATAGTTTTAACATACGTTATAGTTTCTATTGTTAATTTGTTATACAAATTGAAAGTGAGATTGTAATGAGTACATGCTTTAGGCCTACATGGATTGTGACTTTGTCACGACATTTTTCTTACAAACATCACTGCCATGTTTTGCTTTGAGCAGTCTCTTATAATATCATCGAAATTCAAAGACTTCAACACATCTGATTCAATGGCGGCGCAGACATTTTTTGTAACCAGGGCATAGCCAGGGCAGTCATACAACCAACCAGCGCAGAGGGCGATTATGCCCTGAACAAATTCTGGGTAGGGCACACAATTTTGGCAGGGCATTTGGTGTATAGCGCTGCCACTGATCTGATTCTAAGCTCATGGCAGACAGGCAATTCAAGCTCGTTCTTGATTAAATTAAGTTTTGAGAAAGAACGTTTCGAGTAAGTAAGTAAGTAATCTTTTATTAGTACAAGACACTTACAGTTTGTCACCATCATTGACAGAAACATTCTGTTAGCAATTTCAGCGTTTGGAAACGTTGATTCCAGATTGTCATTCTTTATCATAGCATAGCTTATTGACATAGAGATGGCACTGATGTTTTCGCAAATGACACTGACATATAGTATTTTAGGTGTTCACATTTAGGAATCAGTTAAGCAACGTCTCTGCAACTTATCTCCAGTTCCAGTACCACTCATGTAATTTCTACGCATTTTTGGTGGGTTGTCTTATAGCTCGCTTACTAGATCGTAGTTAGTGACAATTGGCCAAAATAAAATGGCAAATCGGTTAACCGTGAACGACGGTGATAACTGACAGTCACAATCTGAATCTGCGTAGGCCTAACAAAAAAGGGTAGACACTAGAAACAATCAAAATACCTTTACGTTATACATTGGAGGAAGTGGAAATGAAGTGACAAGAGCAGATTTAGATTTCGTTAAGTTAAATAAGTTAAACTTATTAAGTTTGCTTATAAGTTCACTACCGACGGCGACTCAGTAGCCTACCGAGTAGGCCTACCGACATCAATTCTATTAACTCATTTAACTGTGAGAAATTTGATTATGCTTTTTGGCCTTTTTTATAATATAAAGTTTAAAGCAATATAGAAACTGACTAGATTATAGGACTGAGAGAGATTTAATATTAAAAGTTAATATTAACTTACCAATTAAGACATAATAAATTCCTTGAATAGCGTTGTAAAAAGCAGACGATGAAAACAAAATAATTATAGCAAGCTGTGCGCCATCACCGCCATGCGTTAAAATTATTGATTCATTTCAGTCTAACTTCTTTGGCGCTCTGCTCTTATTACCAATAATTTTATTTACCTAAAAATACAGATCGTAGCAGACGTTTGTTTTAAAATGTGTTATTGTTCTTACTCTGCTTTCGCAGAATTGTTACTTCTTGGAACAGAACTTATAACATTGTTATTTTTTGTTTCTGGGCCGCCGCGGGGCCCCCCTGTTGCGCGGGGCCCTAGGCCCGGGCCTCGCGTGCCTAGGCCTTAAAACGGCACTGTATTCACGATGATCCTAGCTTCTCTAGTCAACGAAACAAGCTGCTCAACATCTTCAGCAGTGCTTTCTCAGACTGCTGTTCACCGTGAACGAAGTATTTTCGCAGTGAAGCTGCCGAGCAAACCAAGGATGACTTTTGGGCCTGTAATCTGTCGTGAACTATGATGACCAGCTGCTATCTCTGACATCACTGGAGCAGACGCGGACAAAGTGAACAGATTACCAGTCTTGATTTCTTCTCTAGTTGATAGAAGTACTAATACTTTTCAGTGTGCCAAAGTTGGCCTCTGGGTCAGGACAGGCAGCATCGGTAGCAGTGCCAAAGTTGGCCTCTGGGTCAGGACAGGCAGCATCGGTAGCAGTGCCAAAGTTGGCCTCTGGGTCAGGACAGGCAGCATCGGTAGCAGTTCTGGACCTTTTGAGGTCATGGCACTGTAATGCATGTGCTTTGACGCAACGGCCTTAAATACAGGAAGAGTTAATGCAGCCTGCACTCTTCTAGAGACAGCCATTGGTCATAATCTGCTGTGGATGGATTGTCGATATCACATCTTTGAAGTCTGATGCATTCTTATTTTGCCTTGGTAAAGTTTGTCAATCAACTGGGCCTGACAAGTGATTTAAAGATAAATGGTCCAACCTGTCCCACCGCCAAACAAAGCCTCCACCAATGCCATTGATGTCTGCGTCTGACAAATTGAAGGAGTTCATTCCTGAACAACTTCAACTTGGCCATCATCGAGATGATTATTGAGAATTTCTCCAACTCGCGGCATCCAAGGTTGGATTGAGCAGTTCAGCAGCGGTTCGCAAGCCTGGTGCCCGTCACAGACTGAAGGCATTAGATTGAATTGCTTTTTGATGGAAAAGAATTGGTTATCCAGCTGACTGCCTTTGAATTTCAGGTCAGCCAAAGATTTAACAGATTTGTAGTCAACATCTACATCCATTCGCGGTTCTCGTGACGAGTCGCTGCTGATGCTTGATGCTGCTCCGCAAACCACAGTTCTGAAGATGATACAGCATCATTCTTGGTACCTAAACCAAGAGCTAGCGACCCTCTCTCTCTCTTCTCTTACAGTCTTCTGAAGAAAAGCACAGCTTATCTCGACCAATGAAAGAAGATCGAGGATCGCATGTGGTTCAGTCTCTTCCCTGCACAATAACGGATTTTTTTATATCTAGAAGCTTGATTCGATAGGTGGCGCCTTGGCGTGTTAACACCGACTCAGCGTGTGTTTTGGTTTTTCGTATCAAAGTTGGACTTTTTGGCAAAAACTTTCTTGCAAATAGCTTATAAAGGAAAAGTTCTACTCGGGTTCGTATTGACATGAATTAATACGGTCTAGTGAACCGTTTGACTCTTAAACTTTACAGTTTAGCATCGCTTGTTAGTCAACATGGCGGCCACACACCCTTATCAATATGCCGGCGACTTAAGTTGTTCACTTTGTCATACTGACTTTCAACTTCGCCGCAGCGAGCTGGCGACTTAAGTTGTTCACTTTGTCATACTGACTTTCAACTTCGCCGCTCCGTGCGAAAGATTCTCTTCCAACATGGTCTGTGGCTACCGCGGTGCGCTCGCGAACAGAAGCGTTTGGACCAGACTCGACATAAGGATTGTGCTCCGTTAAAACAACCCTTATTACCGACGCCTTCTCCGTCAACAGAAACTCCGTTTTAGATTTTGGGTGGCGTTCGGCTGGCAACGTGGAACGTGCGCTCGCTGCGCAGTAAGTACATTGCGGTCGCAGATACTATTGTCTCAGATAACATTGATATTCTGGTTGTTACCAAGTCTTGGCATCGGTTGTCGACTGACGTTGCTGTAAGACGCTCGGTGCTGTCATCGACCGTCCAAGACCTGGAGCTCAGGAATCAGACTTTCGCGGTGGTGGTCTGGTGATCTATCACCGCACCTCCCTTCCGGCTCGGAACATTGCTCTCGCAACTACTCCGACCACCTTTGAGGTGCTTGCGGTTTCAATGTCGTCGCCTCGAGGTCCACTTACAATTACAGCGATCTATCGTCCTGGATCTGTACTGCCCTCGTCGACCTTCTTTGATGAACTTTCTACATTGCTGGAACAATTTGCAACCTTCAATTCTCAAGTCGTCGTTGCAGGGGATCTAAACCTTCACCTAGAGGTCCTGGCCTCATCAGGAGCTGCTGATTTCAGGACAATTGCTGGCCTGATTCAACACGTTACCGGACCAACACACGAGAATGGCGGATGGCTTGATGTCATCATTACGCGAGACGATTGTGCTGTTGTATATCGGCTTAACGACACTTTTTCATATCGAAGATGATCAGTGTCGGAGGCAGAGTACAACCTCGTACTCCACGTTTATATTGCGACCGAGCCACCCGCAGTAAAGATCCGAGAAATTAATCTCTGAGAAACCGACCGACCGGGAATCGAACCCGGGCCGCCGGCGTGGCTAGCGGGCTACAAACCCACTCGGCCACTCAGGATCTCAGACGATTGTGCGGTGTCAGATCTTCTTATATACCCGCCAACCTTCTCGGCCTGATTCAACACATTACCGGACCAACACACGAGAATGGCGGATGGCTTGATGTCATCATTACGCGAGACGATTGTGCGGTGTCAGATCTTCTTATATACCCGCCAACCTTCTCTGACCATGGCCTCGTCATAGCGAACATCCCGTTTCTGCATGTCATCCTGACCGTTCTCACAAGGCAGACCCGTTGTTGGAAGGGATTAGACCATGAAGCCTTCGTCAAGGCGCTACAAAGGGTCAAGGCCGTTGCTGACCCTTCCGTTCTGGCGGGTCTCACGGTCGCTGACGCCTTTGGAGTCTATGAGACGGCTATGACTGATCTTATCGACCGATTTCTCCCAATGCGGTGTGTTCCGATGCGTCAGAACCTCAGCTCACCATGGTTCCATGCTAAGTGTCGCTCTTGGAGACGTCAGGCTCGTCGACTAGAGCGCCGACACAGGCGCACCAGTCTGCCTTCGGACCGGACTGCCTGGGTCCAGTATGTTCGTAACATGCATCGGCAGTACCGTGAAAAGGAAAGGGCGTATTGGGAGCGAAGATTGCTTCTCATGTCAGGGAGCCGAAGCGAATGTGGGCTGCTTTCAATGCGCTACTTGGCCGCCGCCAGCCCAATAGTCCTCCGGGCACTTCAACCTTTACAGCGAGCGACTTCTTGACCTCGTTCGACACCAAGATCTGCGACATCCACCAATCAACAGCTAGTTCGCCGCCACCCTATCACACCCCCTAATTTCATCATCCCCTTTATTTGAGACACTTTGTAATAATGCTGACGCTAGACTCTTTACCAGTATTTGTTCAATCCTTGCCATGTATGACATACAAGGCTGCCGCCGATTAAGCACACTCGCTACTCTATGCGACCACGGTCCCACAACCGTGAGCTTCCAAGGTATGACAACTTGTCTCAGAAATGCTTCATCGCTAGGATGCTATACAAATAACTATGCTCTCTAAGATTTGGCTACCTTGCACTTCTCCTCTCCTATCCTCCTTATGTATCACTTAATTTGCAGTAACTTATCTTCTTATATTATAATTATTGGTTATATTGTTTGATTATTTGACTGTAATATGTTTTCCATGTACAGCGCTGTGCGTTTGCTAGTGCTTCTCAATAAAGAAAATACTTACTTACTTACCTACTTACTGACTGTCATCTATCCGTCCTGAATTCGGTTACTAGTGATGAATTACGCCGCATTATCCTTTCATCGCCACCCAAGTCTTGCGAACTGGATCCTATTCCCACCTTCTTACTCCAGGAATTCATCGATATCCTGCTCCCCTTTTCACAACACTCTGTAATCGCACCCTTCAGGCAGAGGTCCGAGAAGTGTTTAAAAGTTGTGTGAGCAAACCTCAGCCAAGTAAGCCTACAGACCTAAGGTGTATAAAATTATCCATTAGGCCTATATCCGATGTCATTTTTGTCACTTTTTACAACCACTGGAAGAGCTTGTTATACTCGATATTGATGAATAGAAAGCGTTAATAACACAATAAGTAAATAGCTGCTTTAGCAAGCATCAAACACAGTTG
The DNA here is from genome assembly GCA_963556255.1 of Allolobophora icterica. NCBI lineage: Eukaryota > Metazoa > Annelida > Clitellata > Crassiclitellata > Lumbricidae > Allolobophora > Allolobophora icterica. The sequence goes on from OY744610.1 coordinate 22,689,676, forward strand.
AGTTTATAAGGTGTCTGTATAGGCCTATACAGTAGGCTTACTTATAACATGATGCAGGAAAACTAAACCGCACAGTCAGAGGCGTAACTTTGATCTGAAAAGTGGGGGACCAATTCCTTACATGTACACGAAGCAAGGCGGAGATTGCGATCTCTGGGAAGGCACAATAATAAAATATTGAGTGGCATTGTTCGAAAAGTGGGGTACGGTACTCCAGTCCAAAAAGTGGGGTACGGGTACCCCTCGTACCCCCACAAATTACGCCTATGGACACAGTATGCAACATTATCATCATCAACTAAAACCCAAATGTGGACCGTCTTTCGCTTGTCTTGTAGGCAAATTCTTTGACAAGAGCCTGAATGTTCAACCTCTTGACCTCTTCTACTCGCCGCTTCAATTCTAAACACCATCCACTGTAGCCGTCTGATTGCCTTGGCCCATTTGCATCTTGACCCCCTTGACCCCAGCCTAAAGATTTTGTTTTAACTGAGCGCCTGATAATAATTTTGTTCCCGCGACTTAGCTCTTGTGAGTGCTGAAAAAATCGATCATTACTTTATACCCCGAATTCTCTACAAGAATGCCTATTGACGCTAACTGTATACCTGCTCGTGATTCAATTCTCTGTAGCTTGTTCAAGTTGCCAGTTTTGATGTTCAACAAACAGGTACTCACCGCAAGATAGCGATTGCGATTACAAGTAAAAGCTGCGACCAAAACTGTTTGTCAATTTTTCTGATGCTTAGATTTAGGCTGTGGCAAATTGTTTATAAATACACTCTCAACAGTTTAGTTGTACATACCATCACGTATTCCAGCTGGTGACTTGGAAAATGACAGAAAAGATTGTTTTAATGACTTCACTGGCGGTCAGCTAAACATTACAGCACTATCTGATCAATTTATTGATTTCAAATTTACTTATAATCCTGTGTTCTCGAATAGAGCCTACAATGATGCGATCTCAAGATGAACTAAACACTCTTTCTCCTCTCACTCTGAAAGCCCACACACACTAAATATTGTATTTACGTATATATATATATATGTTACAGGGAATGTGTATTTTCAGGGAATATGTATATTCCCTGAAAATTTCAGGGTATATGTATATTCCCTGATTCACTCAGGGAATGTATACATTCCCTGAAAAAACCAGGGTATATACATATTCCCTGAAATCTTCAAGTGATTTCTATACACATTCCCTGAAAGCTTTCAAAGACACAGCGACATAAAGTCAACAGTAGGCCTAGTGCTTAGCTAGGGTATATATATAATTGATCCTGAGTTTTTATCCGAGCATGGGAAATGGAGGTTTTCCTGGACCTTGGTTTTTTCTTTGGCTTTTCTTGTTTTATTTAAACCCTGTCTTAAAATTCATTTAATCAATTTCTTAAACGGTCTGGATGGTCGAGGTCAATAAATAAATGGCGCAATATGCATGCTATACTACTTAATTTATATTTAAAATATTACTAGTCGAAAGACTAAAGGAGACTGCAGACTCAGACTGAACTGTTTTGGAAGTTTTCTGGAAGTAAACTGTTGCCCTTTTCAAAACTTAGGAAATTATTTTTTGAGTTTCATAGTCCGATTTCCAGGAGGCCAAACCAAATCAAAGGGGGTTTCCAGAGAGTAGTCCAAAAGAGGTCCAAGTCCGATTTCCAGGGTACCAGATCACGGGGTTTCCGGAGAGTGGTCCAAAAGAGGTCCAAGTCCGATTTCCAGGAGGCCAAACCAAATCAAAGGGGGTTTCAAGAGAGTAGTCCAAAAGAGGTCCATGTCCGATTTCCAGAGTACCAGATCAGGTGAGGCAGAGCAGCTGTCAAGGCGGGTGTCGTTTACGGCGAGTATAATTGGAAGGCGGAGTATCAGATGAGTCAGAGTAGGAGTATTTGAAAAGGTGAGACTTCAGTTTTGAGTGGAAACTGATGGCAAGGGTTTTCTTTGGTTATTTTAATGTTCTAGCTTAGGTTTTTCATTTTTCAACAGTGATAACACTGATTACTACTAAAACCTTTCTTCTATGAAGTGAGATGTTGTTTATTCTGAAGATTTGATCCTATATTTACGTACAGTTATTGAACAATGGGCGTTTGCGCATCAAAGGAGGTACGCAGTGATAGAACCTTCCAATTAGCGACCAATTATAACCCTAGCTAAGCACTAGGCCTACTGTTGACTTTATGTCGCTGTGTCTTTGAAAGCTTTCAGGGAATGTGTATAGAAATCACTTGAAGATTTCAGGGAATATGTATATATTCTGGTTTTTTCAGGGAATGTATACATTCCCTGAGTGAATCAGGGAATATACATATACCCTGAAATTTTCAGGGAATATACATATTCCCTGAAAATACACATTCCCTGTAACATATATATATATATATATATATATATATATATATATATATATATATATATATATATATATATATATATATGTAGGATGATATATTGCGCCTGTCACTATCAAAGCCTCCTACAGTTTTGATCAACATAGGAGAAATCCTATCGTTCAACAGGCTCACAGCCGACACCTTTGTAGTTTTCAGACCGAGAGTGTAAGGTTTCTAGTATCCATGATTCTCTTAGCAGTCGCTTAGCTTACTGAAACTTTCCAAAGGTCAGGACTGACATTCGCAGGTTCCATTAGGCGTATACTGTGCTCTTTCTATAGTATATCGAGTATATCTATAGTGCTATTTCTATAATATCGAGTGAGGTTTCTCGTCGGCACAAGCTCTGTTTGACAAAGGCTCTCATATTTTATCTAATCACTGTGAAAATTTAGGACGCAAATTATATTTTTATTGTGTCAATGCCCAAAAAGTTGTGTGAGCATGCGCCTGCCTCGGCGTCATAGAGACAAAACTTGTGTGTGCAGCCGCGCCTTTGGCGCCATAGGTTCCCGGGCCCCTGCCTTCAGGAATGCGACTTACCGCCGACGCAGAAGAGATCAATCCTGATCCCTGCCTTAAAGAGTGATAGTCTGGATCCGGGTGTCCCTACGAATTACAGACCGATAGCAAATGTCACTTTTCTCTCTAAACTTATCGAAAAAGTCGTCGCCATGCAGCTCGTCGCTTACTTAGAGAAGAATAATCTGCTGCCGTCAAGTCAATCGGGTTTCAGGAGATACCATTCAACTGGGACACTACTGCTCCGGCTTCTGTCAGACCAGTGTGATTTTCCTTACAGATTTTATTTTAGTCATAGTTACAGTTATAGTTAATGGTTTTTCATTTTATTTATAGTTACAGTTAAACTTAGTATTATTTTTTAGTTATAGTTACAGTTATAGTAAACGGTTTTTCATTCTAGTTATAGTTACAGTTATAGTTAGCATTAATTTTTAGTTATAGTTATAGTTATAGTTACTGCACTTTTATTTTAGTGAGGTCACGATTAATTATGTCAACAAATTTTAGTTGTTTTTTTTTATCTCCTCCCCTTGTGAACAACTGTCAAACGTTCAAGGACCCCTAACAAAATTATGTCAAAGAAAATTACATCACCCCAGAAAATTTCTATGACTAACAAATGCGAAAAAACTGAAATTGACGAAAAAACAAAATATTGTTATTCAGATTTGAATTTGATACTTAATGGCTACATCCAGTACGTGTGGAATCACTGTATGATACAGATATTTAATGGATTTTTTCCAGTCAAAAGTACAATCTCGTTTTCTTTTAAATGTGTATTCAAGTTGATTTTTTTAATGAACATTTCTAATTTGAACATGAACATGACAACTTTTTATAATATACCTTTTAACAAAAAAATAAATAAAATCAAAACAAGTTTCTCACTCTTTAATATTAATAATCGAAAGAAAAAAATATCTTTCCATTAAAAAGAAACTCGAAATATAAGATTTTCGAAAAGAACCCAGGATATTCGCAAAAAGAATATATGCAGCACATTTTCTCATTTTAGCTGGGAACAACAAACAGAATCATTTAAAACGAAGAAAATATCGCGTTTGATTAAATTACAAACAAAAATGAAATAGATCACTCATAAAGACCATCCGAATCTATAGTTGCTTTTTGATTAAATTATTGTTGACGTCATTTTGTCTTGAGCACCCCTTGCCCTGCCAAGAATTGTCAAACTTTTTCAAATCCTTCGCTCCATTTTGTTGATATAATTAATGGACGTAATGGGTAATTTAAAGACACATTCTCGTGTTTATCGATATCGCACTTTCTATTTCATTAACGAAAATAGCGATGAATTTTCGTTAGTGTTATTTTCGTTATAGTTATAGTTATAGTTACTGATAATTTTTAGTTACAGTTATAGTTATCGTTAACGAAATCATTTTTTGTTCGTTAACGAACATTTTCGTTATCGTTAACGTTAACGAGAATCACACTGTGTCAGACATCTACGGAGCGATTGACAGGTCCAACTCACACTACTAGCACTCTTCGACGTCAGTGCTGCATTCGACACTGTAGACCATGAGATCTTGCTAGAATGGTTGCGTGTTTCGTTTGGCCTGTCTGGAGACTTTTATGAATGGATAAACTCATTTTTGTGAACGTTCCCTCTGTGTGATCCATGGCACCACTAGGTCTTCGTGGGTCCCTGCACGGTACGGGTTGCCCTATGACCTATTCTATTTTATACATTCTCTATACCTCTGGACTTTCGACCCTTCTGTCTGCACATGCGGTTCTGAGTCAGCAATATCCTGATGATGTCCAAGCATGCATGCATTGCCTCTCTACCAATGCCATTCCAACAGTCCGGGTTATGAGTGAGACTTTAGATGCCCTAGAAGCTTGGATGCCGTCAAATCGACTACGCTTGAACCCGTCCAAAACCAAATTTATTTGGCTAGGCACGCGACAGCAACTCGCTAAACTTGACCTCACTGCTCTTGCAACTGAATTCCCCAACTATACCTTCTCAACTCTTGTCCGTGATCTTGGTGTCTGGCTCGACCAGGAGCTTACCTTTGCTCCACAAATACATCGCCTTACTAGGGACTGCTACGACCAGCTGCGCCAGCTTCGCACTGTTACTCGCTCGCTAACGCCCGGTGCCACTGCTACTGTAACGCTGGTCACTCCTTCGTCACTGCCCGCCTTGATTACTGCTCATCGCTTTATATTGGTCTTCCATCTAGTCGCATAGTGTGTGGAGAGCGAGTTCTGCTATCTGCACCCCGTCTCATTGCGTATATTCCTAAACATATATGTACGTATATACATACATACATCTATTTATACTAAAGCTGTCTTAAAAATTAGTTGTCCTTTGTCCACTCTCCTCAGTCTTGTAGGATGATATGGCTAAGTATCTAGATGGTTCTAGGACGATCGCTCAAAGGGACTATCGCTCATAGGGACGATCGCTCATAGGACTATCGCTCATAGGACGATCGCTGATAGGACGGTCGCTCATAGGACTATCGCTTATAAAGACGATCGCTCATATAAACTATCGCTCATAGGGACAATCGTTCATGAGGACTATTGCTCATAGGACCATCGCTCATACGGACCATACATACATATAAGCATTAAAGTAGGGACGCGAGCAATTAATTTCCAATTAACTAGTAGATAGTTTTGAAGTATAGGCACATCAAAGAAGGGACATTTCATAAATATTTGTAAAGTCATTTGGAACATTTGATAAGTTTTATAATTGGTAGCCATTTTGAAGTTTATTTAATAATTGCTAGCTAATTGGAAGCTAATTGCTAGCTTATTGGAAGTTTATTACTCGTGTCCTACTTTACGATAACTCTGACATTCTTACTTATTTAAGTAGTTCGCTCTCTTAGCGTAGTGGTTTTCTTTCTGAGCGTATTGAACAATCTTCTACAATTTTTATGTATAATTTGCATTTACGATCGCATTAAATGGATCCATAAACTATGGTCTGAGTGTATTATCGATAACTGTACTTTTTTATGGTCATATAAGCGATAGTCCTATGACCGATAGTCCCTATGAGCGATCGTCCCTATGAGCGATAGTCCCTATGAGCGATCTTTCCTATGAGCGATAGTCATATGAGCGACCGTCCTATGAGCGATAGTCCTATGAGTGATCGTCCTATAAGCGATCGTCCTATGAGCGATAGTCCCTATGAGCGATAGTTCCTATGAGCGATAGTCCTATGAGCGATTGTCCTATGAGCGATCGTCCCATGAGCGATAGTCCGTACACCCTCTGGATATATGCTGGAGGTCTTTCACTGGCTTCCTATGCGCTTACGCATAGAATATAGGATCGCTGCCTTAGTATGGCGATGTTGTCAGGGCCCTGCCCCTGCCTACCTTCGAGAGCTATGCTGCACAGTTTCAGGTGCCCAAGGCCGACGTTCCCTCCGCTCAGCGGGAAAAGGGGTACTATTAGTTCCATTTACTCGTTCCACGACTATGCAAAGTCGAGCTTTTTCAGTGGTAGTCTGGAATAGACTTCCCTTAGAGCTACGCATGTGCCCTGGGGTCACTCCTGGCCAATTTCTTGCAAATCTTAAAACTGTCTTATATGAACGTGCTGGTGTCGGGAGCGCCTCTGAGTAGTTCCCTTGAAAAGGCGCTATATAAATCTTCGAATCAATGAATGTTCTGAACTACCGCCATCGACGACGGTTTTCTCGATATTCCAGTTGAAGAGTGGCCCGAGAGCCAACCCTAAAAGATCGCTTGTGAGTTTGTTAATAACTTGGCATGTGTGAATGAGAGTGCTGAGCGTTGTGTTTATGTAACAATATGTAGTTCAACAATAACGAAAAATGACTTTTCTAAGTGCAATCGTGACAATCTTGTAGACATGTAGATTGTAGAACTGAAGAATTGAGCAGCTGACGGTTTAAACAGTGATGAAGAATAAGCAGATGAAGGTATGGAGGAGCTGAAACCATGGCTTGTTGCATTAACTGATATTGCAAAAAGTCTAAAATCTTTAATTTCGTTCAATTTTTATTATTTGATCGCAAAAACCAAACCTATGTATCCAATTAAGTTACATACTTGCAGATTCTACTATTTAAGGGCTTTCCAATGACGTTTAACATGTTATCACGGGATCCAAGGATCCAAGGTTGATGTCTATACTTCACGCAACTTAATATCCGATGTCCGTCTGTCTGTCTCCATACCTGACGCCAGCCAACGGTCAGCGTCAGTGAGGGAGGACTGGAGGGAGAGAGGTACTAATAATCTCCGTCCCTCCCACGATCCCTCCATCCTCCGTCCGTCCGTCCCTCCCTGCCTGACTCACAGCCATGCACCTGTACGTTGACAATGCCCTCCATGCCTGCCGCCAACCAATTGAGTCCATAATATCCACCTAAGTGGGTATTTGTAGCAGCATAACCTCTTTTTTTTTTATTGCCGTATATGTTAAAGTACATTTTTCCGTTTATGACAAATGTCGCATTTATAGCTTATATTTCACGAGTGACAATGTGATTCCATTTGCAGTTCTGGATGGAAAGAACTTTGGACTAGAGGAGAAGCTGAGGATGAGGTCCGAGATGAATATAGCTATATGCTAGACTTACAAAAGAGGATTGAAGTAGCACAAAACGAAATTGAGAAGACACAGGTTAAGAATGAGAAATACTATGACAAGAGAGCGAGATATAGAAAGTTTGACATTGGCGACAAAATACTGCTCTTAATCCCAGTAAAGACCAATCAGATGATGTTGAACTGGGTAGGACCATACATTATGCGAGACAAAGTGGGTGAATTTCATTATAGGATAGAAGTGGCAGTGGATAAAGTGAAAACTTACCATATCAATATGATGAAGAGGTATTATGAGAGGGAGGCAGAAAAGTTTGAAGTAGAAAGAGAAGAGAGATTGGCTACCTTAGTAACCGTGGTCAATGATGGAGGTACTGAACAAGAGGAAGAAATGTTAGAGTTATACAATGAAACACAAAAGGAAACGTATAGAGATGTACAAATTAATCCGGATCTAAGTGAGAATAAGAAGAAGGAATTGAAGAAATTACTTTAAAAATACCAAGACATACTCTCGGATGTTCCTGGTAGGACAAATTTAGTGGAGCATGGGATAAGACTAACTTGCGATACACCTGTCAACTTGTGTCAAGTCTATGGCTTCCCAACTCGACATGGATTACAGAGAGAGGTTGACAAGGAAATTGAAACCATACTGGAGAGTGGAGTCATTGAAAGATCAACCGCGGTATATGCTGCACCGTTGGTAGTTGTGAAGAAAGCTGATGGAACGAATCGATTGTGCTGCAACTATAAGCAGCTAAACAAGTTAACTATGTTTGATTCAGAGCCGATGATGGCTAACGAGGATATTTTTAATAAGTTGAGTGGGAGTCTTATCATTAGTAAATTTGACTTTTGAAAATGGTACTGGCAAATTCCGATGTAAGAGAACTCTCGAGACTTGACTACCTTTATCTGTGCAAATGGGTTATTTAGATTTAAGGCTATGCCGTTCGGACTAGTAAACAGTACCTCAAGCTATAACCGAATGATGAACGAGCTACTTCAAGGTTTGAAACACCTAGAGAGTTATGTGGATGATGTACTTGCTCACACGAAGACTTGGGAAGAGCATATAGTGGCGCTAGAAGAATCCTTTGTGAGGGTTAGGAGGACCAAGCTTAGATAATAATAATAATAATATTTATTCTTTAATTAAGCGCCTGCAAACGCACTGCGCTGTACATGTACATGTTATGCGATAAACCTTAACTACTAACAGAACAAACGGCGCAAATTGCAGCCTACAAAGCATGTCCGCCTATTGGACTCGATCTCTGTACCTCTCGCACTCTACACCAGATGTTATCCAATGCGCTATCGGGCCCCAGATTGAAGCCTAAGAAGTGTCAATTAGGATTCGAAACGATAGATTTTATAGGACATACAGTTAGTGGAAATAAAATCAAACCTAGAGTTGAATCTATTGATAAGATAAAGGGGATGACTAGACCCAAGAACAAGAAGCAAGTTCGTAGTTTCTTCGGAGCAGTCAATTATTACAGGAAATTCATTCCAAATTGTGCTGAGATAATGAAGCCTTTAACGGATCTGACTAAGAAAAGTGCTAAGGCGATAGTCGATTGGACTGCAGAGCTGGAAACTCCAAACTCTTAAAAATTCCTCATCTGAATCACCAATCTTAAAAGTTGCCCGAAAAGTTGTCCATTAGGATTCAGAGTTTACTGTGATGCGTCTAATGTGGCCATAGGATGTGTTTTGATGCAAGGTTATGAGGAAGTGCTACATCCAGTAGCTTATGTTAGCAGGAAGTTAAGCGAGAGAGAACGAAAGTATTCGGTTGAAGAAAGAGAATGTTTGGCAATGGTATGGGGGATCCAAAAGTTTAAAAGATATTTACATGGGAAGGAATTTTTTATGGAGATGGTCCACTGCGGACAACAGTATCTCAAGATTGATAGTGTTAGAAATGACAGAGTAGTGCGATGGTACTTAGCATTACAGAATTATAGATTTAGAGTTAAGTACATCAGAGGTAGTGAAAATGTGATAGCAGATTATCTCAGTAGAGGTCAAGAATAGTATCAGGGAACTAGAATATAGGACGCAAATAAGTATGTTAATAAGAAGTGAGTAGGTATGTGAGTTTAAGTGTAAATAGGAAGATAAGTGAGTTAGTAATGGTTAAATAGGTAAGATGAAGATAATTAATAGAATTCATGAATACATTTTAATAGTTAAGTGAAGATATTAACGACACTTGCATAGAATTAGAAAATGTGATGTTTCAGCGTAGGATATATATATATATATATATATATATATATATATATATATATATATTAGATAAGTTATATGTGTATTATTTAAAGGGCATAGTTTGAAAATTTGTTGCAAATTTGATCTGTGGAGGAGCTTAGTTGTAATGAGTATGTTCCTCTGAACACGCAGATACATTTAGCTGATGCTTAATTACAATGTAAGATAGGTGTGATTTGTGGTTAATTTAAGTAAAGTTATTAATGTTAATTAATTGACCAGCACAATGACCAGCAGTAGGGCATAAATTTAAATAAGATTCGGGGATATTATCAAGAGGCGATACTATTTTACCTTTCGGTGTCGAACGATGATAGGCCAGAATCAAACTGTAACGGTTTCTTCATCAGTCATCTGCTGGATATGTAAATGAGGACTAACGAAGTGAGGAGGGCTTTAGTGGCAACGTCGCGTTCGATGTCACTGGATGTGCTGTCGAAATTAGCGTCGGTAACTCCTGGTCGGAAGGCGAAATTAAATAGACTATCGTTTCGAACGGTGGCATTCTACGATCGGTTATCGAGGGAGTTGTGTGAGCTCATTCGAAGAGGGTTTAGTTGGATAACTTGTCGAGCGAAGGACGAGTGTGAACGTTGCGTAGCGATGGACCTTGCCAGAGAGGTCATAACGGCGAACGTTTTAGTGGAGCATAGCTAAAGTTCGTAAATAGAGACGAGGCGAAACGAACTTCGAGGAGAGAATCCTAAACTGTTAAACAAATGAATGTTGTTCGAATATTCATCGTTCAAACAGCGGTGAATCGAAATATCTTCAAAAGAAGCCGACACTCATCGGCGCCGATGTCCATCATTCGATCCATAAAGATGGCCATCTGCAACCGTTTATATGGGGCTTAAGTGTCCACCATCCAAAGAAACCATTCAACATGGGAAGGTCAGCTTAGATATAGTATCATACAAGCAATAATAGTGCTGGTCATAAGTAAGAGATTAGGCCATATTACTATTATCATCCAGAAATCATAACACTCAATATTGTATCACTGCATTGACTGATCTGTTTTTATCTTGATTACATATTCAAAATGTTTACTAGTGATATCTCTCCATTGGTTGACTGCTGGGGTTGTTTGACCCACTTGCATGTGAATGAGAATTAGGATTGAATTACAAGTAGCCGGGTACATGATCACTTTGATCAGTGCCAGGCCCGTAGAGAAATAATATCCAAATATAGAGGTTAACGGTTACAAGGGCTATGAGATTAAATAAATTTTCATTATCCAGGCTCACTATATAAGCGTTACAAGGGATTATAAACAAAGGGGCTGGCAATTTAGAGCTAATAATAGTCTGTTTTATATTTTTAGAATTTTTGAAGGCAATCAACGGTTTATTACTAAAACATTTTATTTAATTCGGGTTCTCAGATATTAATTCTAGCCACAGTTTGTTAAAGGTTCTTCTAAGTAGGGCCTATGTTATTTGTATTATAATATAATACAATATAATACAAATAACATACTTAGAAGAACCAAATTAATCCTGTTGATTACAAATGAAAATTAATATTATTAATTTTCATATGTAGTCACCAGGATTAATCTGCTTAACTCATTGGCTTTCTCTTTATATATCAAAAGAGATTCTTTGTCTATATCAGTAAGTCTAAAAACAACATTTTCTAGAATGGGTTCTAGGTAGTTCCTGATTCTAAAATTATGAATCATAATATTTGTCAACCCAATCCTTCCGTTGACAATCCTTCTGATTAAATCCTTGTTCTCTCTCTACTTAACGCCTATTTAACGTTCACCTTTTGAACACTAATTCTACGTATAAGTATAACCTGAATTAATCAGCAACACAGTTTAATATCTTTTCAGTTTAATAAGAAACAAACAGACAGAACTCAATTCGATTACAACTCAACTAGTCAGCCACACTACTACAGCGAACACACTCGAATTCAAACTTCTCTAGTCAGCATAATTCTTCGCGCCTCTTGACACACCTGTCTTCTGTGCGCCTAAGCGAACTCTGATAATATACATATAGCGCGCGGCGGCCTATCGAGATCAGCCCGCCGCGGCCTACGCTAAGACCGTACAACTAAACGTTACGCATCTATCATATATACATATACATGTGAAACTAAAGTAAGCGCACTAAATATATACGCTAATATCTCGCACTGCAAGACTGTACACAAAACTCAGTTCACATTACCTCCTTCCTTTTTCTGGAATTGAGCAAATTAAATTTCAAAATTTGCGAAATTACCAAAATACATGAAACATATATATATATATCTAACTAATTAATGAACAGTCTTACGATTACTTATAACCTTGACAAACAATCAGCAATAACATTCAATCTGCCCTTCTTGTACTTCACCTCAACATCAAAAGTTTGTAAGGCTAACGCCCAACGCACAAGTTTAGCAGACTTAGACATTGACTCAGTCAAGTATGTAAGAGGATTGTGATCAGTAAAAATGAAAATTTTCGATCCAATTATAATTTCTTTTAACTTGTTTAAAGCCCAAACAATAGCATAGGCTTCCTTTTCCACAGTAGCCCATCTCTTCTGGGTATCAGTTAATTTCTGACTGATAAATGACACAGGGCGTTCTATTCCCTTGTCATCCATCTGTGTTAAAACAGCACCGACTGCAAAGTCACTACTATCGCAGTACAAATTGAATGGTTTTCCCACTTCAAAAACATATAACACTACTTTGGATCGCACAGCCTCTTTAAGTAAATCAAATGCTTGCTGATGTTCAACAGTCCAATCAATCTTATCAGAAACACGTTTACTAGTTAAATCAGATAAAGGTTTCGCAATCTGTGCAAAGTCCTTAATAAAATGTCTGTAATAATTAAAAAATCCAAGCAGTTGCTTAACTTGCTTCTTAGTTTCTGGGATCTTCAAATTAGTCAAACTTTCAATTCTGTCTGGATTCATCTTTATCTTACCAGACCCAACCACATGACCGATAAACCTTACCTCACTCTTACCAAATATGCATTTTTTCAAATTCAAAGTAACGTTATGCAATCTCATTTGCATCAAAAATGCATCTAGATGCTGCAAGTGAACTTTCCAACTGTCAGAATGCACAGCAATGTCATCAACATACGGTTCTGCAAAGTCGCTTATAGGCTGTAAAACTAAATTTATCGCCTTAACAAAAGTTCGGCCTGAATTTATCATTCCAAAAGGAACACGAGTAAATTCATACAGTCCATTATGTGTTACAAAAGCTGTCTTCCATTGATCAGATTGTTTTACAGGACAAGTCCAATAAGCACTTCGACAGTCCAAAATAGAAATTACATTAGACTTTCCAACTTTGTTCAAAACGTCTCTGACAATCGGCATCGGATATTTACAATCCACTGTGAATGAGTTAATGTATCTGTAGTCACAGGCAAGTCTTAAAGATCCGTCTTTCTTTTTAACAATAACCAAAGGGCTTGCCATTCTGCTCGATGATGGTTTAATAATGTTTGTTTTTAACATTTCTTTGATCTGACGTTCCACTTCTGATCGATAAATCAAAGGAATTCGGTATGCTGCAAATTCCTTTGTGTCTTGCTCTCTTGTTATACTGATTTGTGTATTGCAACTGCTTTTCTTGAGAGTAAGATTCTGCAAACAATAATGCTTTCTCCGTATTTTCTTTGAGTTCTTTCAAATGATTTTCGTGAAAAGGAATTATCTTGTGCCATTTCCTCGGGTTGTCTATTAGGTCCATTGTCATTCTCCTGAAGGCGACCTCTTCTCTTGAGACCGGAGTGATAGGTACTCTATCCATCACCAGACTCCTTGCCTTTAGTTGACACTTCTCGCAAGACTTACAAAATTTCACAATGTCTCTTCTCATCTTTGGCCATACAAAAGATAATTTTATTCGTTCTCTTGTTTTCTCTTCTCCTAGATGTCCTCCAAATACCGATTCATGTGCCAACTCCATCACTTTAATTCGTCTCTCTTTTGGTAACACTAGTTGATATATCGTCTGGTCTAATATCTGATATTTCTTATGCAATAAACCGTTGATCACACAGAATTCAGATTCTTTCTCTTGTGCTAACTTCCACCACGGCTTCAACGATTCATCCTTTCTCTGTTGCTCTTCGAACTTCTTCGAATCGGCAATCTGCACCTTTTGTTCTTCATCCATCTCTTCATCTCTATACAAGTCTCCTATCCCCACATCACATTCATCGTCTTCTTCAGTTTCATTTAATGTGCCATTCTCGCATGCAGCCATCTCTTGCTCGTTCATCTCTGCTATTACACCATCTCGCGATAAGCTTCGTTGCTCATTACTTTCGTTTTCCTCATCACTTGAACTTTCAGTTTCACTCTTCTCATCAACATCTACCATTTCCTGTTTCCGACTCTGCGCTCTCGTCATTACATTTGCTCGTACACTCACATCTCCTTGTATCGTTTTGACCTTCATCTGTGGTACGGCTTTTAATTCGGCAATTATCTCTGGATGCAACAAGAATCTTTCTGTACTGCCCATCTTTGCAATACTAGCACACATCAAGGTGACATAAGGTGTAAGTGAACACTGGATTTTACGCGGAAATCCCTCTTCTTCCACGTCACTACCACACAATCTAACATCCACTTTCACTAACTTCGCAGGAATGGCATCTCCTGCCACACATTGCAAATTCACTTTTCCAATTTGTTCCACCTTCATGCCTTCCATTAATTCTTCACTAATCACCGGAATCTCTGCACCCGAGTCGCTCAGGGCTTTGACTTTCACTGGCTCTTTACCGTCTACTGCACGAATTTCAACCTCGACATATTGCAAGAACGATTTCTTCAATATTCGATTGTCATCTTTTCCTATGACTTCTCTCTGAATTTCAGCATCCAATAGAATTTCTTTTTGAATACCACATTTCATTACTGACTTTACTTCAGTCTCTTGGTTTTCTTGACTCGCGGTTTGATTATCTGTATCACTAACCACTTGAATCAAATTCACCCTTGTGTGTTCTTGATTTCTGCTAGAACTAGCTGCTGCCACTGGAACTGGACAAAATTTAACCAAATGTTTGTCTGAACCACAGTTGTGACAACGTTTCACAACCATACCTCGTTGTTCATTTCCTTCATTTCTCTTATACTGCGTAAACGATGTGTTGCCTTCCCTCTTGGCAAACGGCGCTGACGATTTGTTAAATCCCTGACGACCAAACGTCACTTCTCTGGTCTCATTGGGTACAGGGACACTAGCCTTGACTTCTTTACCTTTGAACTGACTCCCTGTTCCTGGATTACTTTTCCACTTTCCACTCTGCCTTTGGTTTACGGAACGTTGAGAAGGATAACTGTTTATATTTGGGAACGCAAACCCAATTCGATTGTTTACATGAATGTCTGCTAGGTCTGCCACTGCACTAGCTTGAAGACAGTCAGTTCCTTCCTTCGACAATACAAACTGTAGTGGACCTGGCGGTAAACATTCTTTTAGCTTATCCGCTACCAGCAAATCAAAGAGCGTATCATACTCTTTGTTCACGTTTCGACTTCTCACGTAATAGTTTAGCAAGTTCTTCAGTCTTGCCGTAAACATCGTATAAGTCTCTTCTGTCGTCTTCTTAGCATCCACAAATCTGGCTCTGTATTCTCTCGAGGTCAATTTAAATTCTTTTAGTAAGTGCTGCTTGACTCTATCATAATTGTCTAGATCATCGTATGACAATCTATTCAGAACGGTTCGAGCTTTTGGCGTCATCAATGGTAGTAATAATTTCACCCAAAACGGCTTTTCCACAGCAAAACTGCGAAATGCGTTCTCGACTGTTTCAAAATATAATGGCACCTCCATCATATCAGTTGGCATTTGAGGCAATACATGCTTCATTGCATCACCTATTTTCTTAATTTTTGACACCAAAGTTTCACTTTCTTGCTGTTTCCTTCTTTCTGCTTCCCGTTCTTCTCTCATTTGCGTTTCTTTCAATGTCAATTTTGATTTCTCCAGTTTCAGACGTTCCTGTCTTTCTGCCTCTGCCTTTTCCAAACTTTCTTTCTGAAATTTGAGTTCTTCTTGTCTGATCTGTTCTGCACGTTCCAACTCTAACGTTCGCGCTTTTTCTTTTTCTTCTTCACGCATTCTCTTTGCTTCAATCTGTTGCTGACGAACCTCTTCATCACTTTTTCTAGCTCTTTCAAATTCAATCATCTGCTCCAGTCTTCTTCTTTCAGCATCTTCCCTATCTCTTTTCAACTGTTCTAATTGAATCTCAAACTGATGCTTTTGCAATTCCAGTTCTGCCTTACGCACTTGTTCTGCTTTATCTTCTCTCTCTCTCTGCAAGCGCAATTCTTCTTGCCTTACAAGTTCCGCTTTCTCTTCTTTCTCTCGCTGCAAGCGCAATTCTTCTTGCCTTGCAAGTTCCGCTTTCTCTTCTTTCTCTCGCTGTAAGCGCAACTCGTCTTGTCTTACACGTTCTGCTTCTTGTCTCAGCTCTTTCTCTTCTTGTCTTCGTCTCTCCTCTTTTTCTTTCTCTTCTTGTCTCCGTTTCTCCTCCCTATCTTCTTTCATCATCATCCACTGCATCAACATCTCCATAGACATAGGCGCAGGAGGTTTTTCAATAGCCTTTTCGACGGCACCGCCAACGGCACCTTCTTCTTCGACTTCTTCTTTCACCCACACTTCGGCGAGTTCCTGCATCATGTCACCACGTGACATACCTTCTAATTGTTCTTCTTTAAAACCGGCTTTCAACAAACGCTGTTTAAGCCTTTCCGTAGACATCTTCTTAATATCTGCTTGTCTTTCAACACTTAGTTTCTCCATCTTACTTGTTTACTTTGGTGATTTCTCTTTTCAAAGAAGTCACGGTTTTTCTTGGTGTGTGAATCGATAAACAAACGGGATTTCTTTTGTATTTGTTCGTGGAAAACAACGAAATTTTTATACCGTTTTCTCGTGTTCCACCGTCGTTGATATCGTAAATTCGTACACAGTAACAACGCGTAGATTCTTCTAACACCGTCGTAGATTCTTCTAACACCGTTGTAAATTCTTTTATCACCGTCGTAGATTCTTCTATCCGCCGAAGGAGGTGATAACGTGAATTTTAATCCACCGTGAGTTTATATCCACCGTGAGTATTTATCCACCGTGAGTTATTTATCCACCGTAAGTTATTTATCCACCGTAGCTGCCACCAATAATGTCAACCCAATCCTTCCGTTGACAATCCTTCTGATTAAATCCTTGTTCTCTCTCTACTTAACGCCTATTTAACGTTCACCTTTTGAACACTAATTCTACGTATAAGTATAACCTGAATTAATCAGCAACACAGTTTAATATCTTTTCAGTTTAATAAGAAACAAACAGACAGAACTCAATTCGATTACAACTCAACTAGTCAGCCACACTACTACAGCGAACACACTCGAATTCAAACTTCTCTAGTCAGCATAATTCTTCGCGCCTCTTGACACACCTGTCTTCTGTGCGCCTAAGCGAACTCTGATAATATACATATAGCGCGCGGCGGCCTATCGAGATCAGCCCGCCGCGGCCTACGCTAAGACCGTACAACTAAACGTTACGCATCTATCATATATACATATACATGTGAAACTAAAGTAAGCGCACTAAATATATACGCTAATATCTCGCACTGCAAGACTGTACACAAAACTCAGTTCACAATATTGATTTTGGTTGTTTAATGCTACAGGTTCGGAGATAATGCGTTAAAGTCTTAAAAACTGGCTAAAAAGGTATAGCTCTTTTGTTGTGAGAACGTCATTACTAAAAATATATGATAATTTTTATCTGAAGGTTTGGAGTAGATGGTAGTTTGAAGTACATTCACATCAACAATTGGATATTTATAGCTGACAAGTCAATGGCAAATTTAAAATCTGATAATTGATGTATTAGCATAGCATCAATTTCAGGAGCATAACTCCATATTTATGCATCAATTATCGGTCCAACTTTTACGTTTCTCACAATCCATGCCTATGGAAACCCAATAAGAAACTTTGAAGTCATTCAATAAAGTTCTAGAAAACCATGTTAAAAATTAAAAGAATACATGCCCATTTGAACTATGCTATTCAAATTATTATTTATTAATTATTATCATACTAGCAGGTTTACCCGGAGTTGCCCGGGGTTATAAGTTTCAATCCCTGTAGCGAATAAGCAACAAATTTAGGTATAATGTTTAAATCCGTGTAGCGAATAAGGAAGAAATTTAGGCGACCTGTGGGGGAGACTGCTTTGCAGTCTAGGCGTGGACTGACTGCTTCGCAGTCGCCCTCTGGCGACGACTGCTTCGCAGTCTCCCGTGGACTGACTGCTTCGCAGTCGAGTGGCGACGACTGCTTCGCAGTCTCCCGTGGACTGACTGCTTCGCAGTCGAAGAGGGTGAAGCGGATTCAAGAAAACGCCAGAAATCTAGCCCTCACTGCCCTTAGTAAATCAGAGTCTTTGAACATACAATTTTGCTGTAAAACGATGAATATAGTTCGATTCGATCGTAATTAAATTTTGTGCGAAAGTAAACAACGTCTTTATTTGCATTATTAATGACGTTGGGGAATATCCGCGCCATAAATAGAACCGCTTGTCGTTAAATGCGCATTATTAATGACGTTGGGGAATACCGGCGCCATAAATAGAAGCGCTTCGCGCTGGGTCGTCAGGGACGGTCGGTTGGGTAGAGTCTTGGGGCATTTTCACCATGTTAGCGGTGAAAGGGGGGTAAGCGAACCCCTCCACTGGGTGTCCGATGCCGAGGCCGACACAGCAGTGAAGGTTTGGAGTGAAAAGGTGCAAAATTGTAGAAGTTAAGCCCGGTCAAACAGACAGACAGAGGGACACACACACACACAGAATTCTCGCTTTATTATATAGAAGTACACATTCGTGTAACTCCTCTTCAGAAAACTCCTCAGAGTTTTACCGATTTTACAAAGCAAGCCCACGTTTTTTTTTAAATCGTTTTCAAACGCCGGCGAAATAGTGAGAGAGAAAAAATACAAGAAACTCACATCGAAAGAATTACATTATGCAATAGCGCACATGTAAACTACAACATATGTTTCCGATTATATGCAACACATAAAAAACTATAAAGTTCATAAGTTCAAAACTAAATTGTTTCGCACAACGTTGTCTGGTAGACGCAATTACAAGTAGGCCTACGTACAAATAACCTGATACTTTCACATTTTCTTTTTGTGTGTATATATATTTCATTATTCTAGTTAAGACTGACACAATAAAACAAAATAACATCTTAAGCAGTAAAAGCACAACAACTGATCAATTCTTCAGTACAGCTTTCGATCTAATGCAGCTGGGTAGCTCTCAATAGTATTTCTAAATGCCTAAGAATTCCTAAGAAGTACATATTTTGTTAGCTTCACAGTTGACAGGTGAGTATACAAAATGTTCCTGAGTAACTAATTGCAAAACGTGATGGCGCATACTTGATACCTTACACTCCGCACATGAATGGTAATAAAGTAAAAAGTAAATATTCTTTGAGTTCATTTGACAAACGCACTTGCATTACATCCATAGCATAAACTGATTACACTAGTGATAATATATTAAAATGGAGACCGAATATACATGTCATTTGCGTCCTCAGTTAGCCGTTGGATACATTTACAACAACACATGTGACCTATGTTGCGCCATTAACACGGGCCATATAGTTATCTAAACAGCCACGTTGCAGGCAAAACACTTGCAAGATCCTATGTTAATACCCTCAATATTTTAATTTTTTTTTATTCCCATGGGTTTTACCGTGTTATTTCAACATATTTAAGAAATTCGTTTAAAGAAAGGAGAGAAATTATTAGAAACATGGGTAAATTAATAATGTATAACTTATACAAATGCATACAAACGTGTATAGGCAGTGCTTTTTTTCAGCCGGAACGCGCCGGAACGGCGTTCCGGTTTCGCGTGACGGACTATCAGTCTTAAAACTATCCGGATGGATGAATAAATTTATCCCCCGGATAGAATCCCGGGGGATAAAAATTTACAGGCATAAGGTATATTGAAAATGCCTATAATTGATAAATCTATTATTATTATTTTTTTACCCGAGGTATCAAGGATCCCTAAGGATTTGGAAAAAATTATTGTTATTTAGGAGCAGAGATGGTGTCTGGAGGGTCAGGCCTCGTCCTCGGGGATAGCGTGGGAAAAGTGCCTTTAAATGCAACTAAATTATTATTATTATTATTATTATTATTATTTATTATTTATTATTATTATTATTATTATTATTATTATTATTATTATTATTATTATTATTATCATTATTATTATTATTATTATTATTATTATTATTATTATTATTATTATTATTATTATTATCATTATTATAACGTTTCAGGTACGAAAATCCCTTAGGCTCTAAGAAACTATAAACAGAAGTGTAATTAAGTTTGGAGAACGCCTTCCTCGTTTTCTGGGTGTGGTGTTATTATTGGTGATTAAAGGTGATTTACTCAGGAGCGCTCCCAGTTCAACCACAGCTAAAGAGAGTAGACTTCAAGTTAGTGAGGAACAAGGTAAAGTCACTAAAGTGAGTCGTACGGACCAGGGGGAGTGCAACAGGGAGACAAATCTATGCTGTAATCAAAATCGAAAACGAGAAATGGGTAAAGCAAGTGACTAAGAATTCTAAGTCTTCTAAGCCAGAGTTTCCCAAACTGTAGGTCGCGACCCAAAAGTGGGTCGCGAAGCTCTGGCAAGTGGGTCGCCAAATTTTTTAGAGAAACATTCATATTTTTCTGCAACAACATTTGGCTATGATTGAGCTATAACTGGCTGGATTGCAATAAATTGTGAACTGTTTTTACCTGAATTTCCTTTTAATGCTTTAAATTTCAAAGCGCTGTACGTAAATCTGCATATTAATTTACGAAGCAAAGTTTAGTACACAATGCTTAATTTTACACAGTGGGTATCCAGACTGCCAAGATATTCACAAGTGGGTCGCGACCCAAAAAAGTTTGGGAACCGCTGTTCTAAGCAATGTATAGAGCAAATCAAACAGAAGTTACAGTAGGAAGGATAACCACACGCGGAAGTGGCTTTCTTCCTCTTCTCTTAAGAGGTATTTTGGAGGAAAGACAGCATTACCTTGTCGTTGAAACATGTCTCAATGTATTTTCGCATTTCTGAAGGCTCATCGAAGTCAACATCCAGCGTGGCAGAACCAGAAGCAAAGGGATAGGCAGCTGCGTACAGTCCACACGAAGAGAAGTCCATTTGCTGCTGGCAGGGGAGGATTTTAACATGTAGGACAGGTTTACCGATGTGGTTAGACGTAGGCTATTGTGTAGAGCTGAGTAAGCTGACGCAATAAATATTGTCGGCTGAGATTTGCCGAGATCTTCTATATGAATGGACCGATATCAAGCGCGAGCTATTAATTCACCTAATTAGCACATTAGTCCTTTTTCATGACACCGTCGTTTGTGATTGCTGATATTAAATTTTGTGATCCTTGTTTTAGACACTTCCATCTCAACAAGCCCTTCACGCAACTAATAATACGAATAGACAATGTTTAATTTGCGTGAGATTACAACACCACAAAGAACACAAGAGTCATTGAAGTTGGTTCAATGTTTCAAATGGCTTCACTGGCTTTGCTGGTGCACTTATTGATACCAATCGAGCGATATCAAGCGCGAGCTACCAATTCACCTAATTAGCGCCTTAGTCCCTTTTCATGACAATATCGTTTGTGACTGCTGATATTTTGTCTTCCTCGTTTTGTTGGTGCACCGATTGATACGAATCGACCGATATCAATGTCGCAACTTGCCTAAGAGTAAATAAACCACAGAGCACAGAAAGAGAGTAATGCGAGGCTCATTGACTTCACTGGATTCTTTTCCCACGCATGCCAACAATAAGTAGAATATGGCTTTGCCCAGTGGCGTCTACCAATGGTGGAGTGTGGAGAACGATCTCCATCGAACTTCAAAAGTGGGGGGTTTTACATATTTTGACTGAAAGTGGGGGGTTGCATTTTTTCATGATAGCTCTTTTGTCCCGTGTGATAATATAGCCAAATCCAACAAAGCAAAAATATTTAAAATCCGAAAAGGTCCAAAAAAATTTTTTCGCGCTACGCGCGATAATTGCTTCGACTCTCTTTGGGCACTGTCAGTCTAGACGTAAACTCAGCACCTATTTAGGCCTAAAGTAGAAAACATTCAGCTAAGTCATCCATTAATTCATTAATCTGTAGGCCTAAACTGTCTCAGTATGACTGATTAATTCGTTTATTTTACGACGCCGTCATATCAAAGACGATTGGCGTCTCTCCCATACTGCTGAATCTCAGAAAACAAAAAAATCTGTATTTCAGGGGTAAATTTGGGGGGGGGTTGATTCTCCATTTACTTTTGGGGGGGGGTTAGACGCCACTGGCTTTGCCCATGACCACGACAGTTCTAAACTGACTTAAATCGCACAATTTGTAATTATGTTACAGAGGGATACTTTTTGAAGGGGGATAATTTTGTACGACTCATGGGGGATACTTTTGCACGAGGGGGGATAGTCCCTCCCGTTCACATTCATCCGGCCGGATACTCCATTCTGCTGAGGGGATATGCTTGTATGGGGGTATACTCTATTTCGTGACACCAGCACCTTTTTTCAGCTCCTAAAAAATTATTTATTTATTTTAATAATTAAAACAATAATTTAGTTATTTTAATTTAATTTAAGTGCTTTGAACTGTTTTCGGTGTTTATTGAGATCCCTCTCAACCCCCAAATTCCGTTTTTATCGAGCTTTTAGCCCGTCCATAATTGTTCCGTTCCGGAACCTTTTTCTCTAGAAAAAAAGCAGTGTATAGGTATATGCACAGGCCTATGTAGTGTATGCATAATTCAACAGCATATACATAAACAGTTAGAATACGTTGTTAGAATACGTTGTCAGCCACTTACACCTGCTTTCGACACTGAATGCCGGGAGCTCGAGACCCATATCGCCAGACCAAACATGTCGAAAGATTGTGAAAGCGTCATTCACTCAAAAGAGTAAATTAGGAAATTATCAATCTAGCGCCTTTAACATAATGCCCAAGACATCAGTCAATGGTCGCTTCCAGTAAAATCGTAATAGGAAAATTATAATCTTCTGTAAAAGCCAGATAGAAATCCGATAGCTCAGAGAAACAACAAACATTAATAAAAAATTTGACAGCTTAAAAGAGAGTGTTCACGGCAATAAATACGAAAGGCACATGTTACGTAAAAATATGATTGTTAAAACTTATAACACTGATTATTTGTATGAGCACTGAGCAGTCTATATATATTTTGTTTAACACTTCTAAGACGAAATATTCGTTATCTGCATAGGCTGTATACATATTTTACACTTGTTTGTTTGTGCCGTCGGCTCTAGGAGCCCTAGCGATCGTCATGCCACACAGTCTCCGTTGCCGTCTTGCTACTTCTCCCAGTAGCCCTTGAGTCGCGCTTTGGCCTGGGAGTCCCACCTCAGCGCTCCGGCCTGGGAGTCCCTCCATCCGCGACCATCGGCGTGGTTTGGTGTGTGGCATGACGATTTTCTTGGCATGATTAACAGGGGTGGTTTGCCATTGCCTTCCCCTGGTTTTGCCTGCCGTGCCCGTTCGTTCCCCCTCCTAGGAAGAGTACTTCCTAGGAAGGGTACTAACGGTCCGCACCACGAGAAGGTGGGCACGGAGGACTTTGGTTCACCAGCCCAGGTCGGATCCGAGTCTACGCTCATCAGAGTCGTCGGTCAGGTCGCCTCCCTGCTTTACTCTGTACCAGAGTGACTGGTGAACCTTTGCGGACCAATTTTACACTAATCAACTTAAATCTACATTGTTACTTTATTTTATTAATATTTGCAAATGGCGGAACTTCGTAAGATTTGCAATTGTAAAACATGTTTTATCTATAAGCACACCGAAACAGCTATGTGTAGCGACGCATGCAAAAGTCATCTTTATCCTCATATAGTATAAATTGTAAGAAAAACGATTTTAAATCACATGACGTGTTACCAAAGGTTTTCCGACCAAATTCGGTGCATTCGGTTGCTGCTGATTTCTTCTTTTCTATGAAACAGAATGAGTAATTGCGTGTGATTTTATAAACAATTAGACTATTCTGAGCGTTATTCAACGAAAAAACGTCATTGCTATTCCAAGATCTTACATCAATGCCGCGAATCCTCTTGACATGGTGCTCCAGACAATGCTTTTGTCAAGGCATTGTTTTTAGGCAGGCATTGGTTTTAACCAGGCATTGTTTTTAAATCCATCTAACGATCATAAAGAGTAGGCTATTAATCAAAAGTGCAAATAGACCTATCTCCAGAACAAAAGTTCATCCATCAACTCTTTAACGCTTTGTCACAGGACTTAAGCACATAGTTGGTTTAATTACAATGGACTTACTATAATAGGTCGATATAACATAAATTAAAAATAAATTGGTTTACTTCAAGCTTCAAGTCTTCCTTCACCATTCCCCTGTTTTGCACCGCCGACGGCGATGGCTTGAAGTTTCTAGTCGTGCATTAAATTGATTTGCTATGTATCTCCGTGCGCGCACTATTTAGGCCCTAATGGTAATTATTTATCTGATGCTTTGCTGATATGTGGTGACTCTCAGGGTTATTTTTTGATTAAGAGAGTTATTTTAATTGAACAAGAGAGGGTCAATCGCCGTTTCGGCGCTTGAGCCTCTCTTGTTCACAATTTATATCACGCCACTAAGTACAATATTTGGCGGTCATTCAGTGGGATCTGCGCTCAGATGTACATTTAGTTTGACAGTTCGTCTTGTCATTCCTCTGTGCTCCTGTTTTTCTTTAGTTTTGAGGAGGGGCAATTTTTGATTTACGGCTAATAAGCTTCTTTTTAACCCCGATGAAAACTGAATTTTTCCTGTTGAGCGCACTGTATCAGCTGAAATGGTTCAAATCCGTCAAACTGAGCGACTTATTTAACTGGCTGATTCTGTTCATAACTTGGGTGTTGTGCTTACCCTTATTATTTCCCTTACCAACAATAGCAGTCGTATCTGTAAATCATCATACAGAATTAGTCGTCATTTCCTTATGTCTGCTAGGATAGCTCTGGCGCATGCACTGGCCTCCAGTCGTCTGGATTATTGCAACTCGCTTCTAACTGGTATAACAGTGTCAAATTTACAGAAACTGAAGCTCTAGAAAGTTCAGAATTCTTTGGCTACAGTTATAGCTAATACAACTAAGCATGAAGCTTGAATCATTGCATTGGGCTCCTTATCCCTAAAAATTCTCTTAGAAATTGAGGCTCACAGTTTCACAAAATATAACTACATGTATAGCCAGCCACAGTAATTGGCGTAAGTTGTTATTTCACAATATTATCACTATTTTGCAGGTGCAACTGTAATCGGACATGTATTTGGCCGCTTAAGGAGCAAAACAAATCAGATGCGATTTCTGCGCTAGCCTATTTGATCTTAAATGTCACTTAAATTTAGACCATAACATCAGTTTGCAAACATGCACAGTAGACTAGAAAAATCCTCAGTGGTGGCCATACTGTTCAGTGTTGAATAAAGTCACCTGACTGCTTTTCTTGCTGTCGTACCTAAAACTAGAACTGCTAATGGTGAACAAGCTTTTCGGTTACTGGACCTAGATATTGGAATTCTGTCCCTCTATCTGTCCAATCTACCTAGTCGCTTACGCCATTTCGTTTTCAACTTAATACTTTCCTATTTAAAATTGCTTATCCATCATAGGTTGCCTCTTTGTCTTAACGAACTGTTATCCTGGTTACGCATTTTGGTGCGTCATCGCTTTAGACACCAGCACGATAGAAGTTGCTCATTAATAATATAAATAATTCCTGAGGGATTATTTCTACCCTTGGGTTATAAATAATAATACTATTAAATTTTTTCCACCTTAAAATTCTTCTTTAGACTATACTTCCAGTAATTCGGAGAAGAGTTACAGAACGGGGTGTAGCCAATCACACTCTGTGGGCACCTTATTTCATAGGAACTGCAAAATCATAGGAATTTAGGATATACGATACATATGTTTGACGGAAATGAATAGCCGTAAAATCCAATTAAAAGCATTGATTATTGATTAAATATAAAAAAAATTCGAAACGAATGATGCGACAAATACTAAAAGCTGTCGAAACCAACTCTACACCTTTTATTTACCTTTTTTGAGATCTTCCTCTTGATGTAGAAAATTACACTCAACAAAGCGATAGTAGCAACTACTGCTGCAACAACTGCTGCAGCTGCTTCATGTTTGCTGCCTTTTTCTTTCCCAACTATACACGTTCAGAAAATGAAACAATATAAGATTACTGATCAGGCATTTTAGGCTATTTGAATACTGCTTTTGGAATGTAGGCTGTAAAAAAAAGATAACACTGAAAAGCAATTTTGGTAGAAGATATGTTCTAAGAGAAGTTAAACGTCACATGGCTTGGAGATAATTTGCTCAAACTTTGACGTGGTATGAAGATCGAACACAATTATTTTTTTTGTTGGAGAGGCGCTTTCTATCAGCTTGAACAGTCTCTTTTGGTAGTATCATAAAGGCAGGACGTTTAATGCACCTCTATAAAAATTGTTTTTTCGAAATCCTTTTGGCTACTGGACTGGACTGTCGTTCCAAACGTTGCGAGTTACACGATAATACAAACAACTGTTAAGTAAATAATGCTGTCCTTTCAAAGACTGGAATTGCACAGTGAAGCCGAGCAACAGAAAACAGAACCACAAACAGAGGTAAGAGATTTAAGTTTTCTTTGAAAGATAATCTCAGTAAGAGTGCTGAAATTTGATGAGGTTTGTTACATATTGGGGACCGAATCTGTCTATGACCGCCAGTCAAAACAAGTCATGTACGAGGAACAACATACTTTCCAGAAGATATAGATCGAAGGAGAATCACCCGCTGACAGAGCTATATTGTGTAACTAAGTATGATAAGGAGGATGAAAGATGACATGCTTTTATTTGAAGTGTACCAGCAGGAAATGCATACGCTCAGATACAAGAAGCCTATCTAACTTCAAGCCAACACAGAAGGACATTTGAAATGTTACAATACAGCTCCTAGCGAACTCAGCTATAAAATAAGTAGGCCTACACTGTCGATGAGAAGGCTATTATGGTGACGAAGATGAATGTCCACCATACTCATATACCGTGATTAAGAAAGTGCTAATGCTTCATACCCATGTCTTCTGTTTCTTCTTTTGCATTATCATCAGCGCTGTTATATGGTTCTTAAAATATACATACACACATACACACAATACAACTGAAATCTGAAATTCGTCTTTAACAACGTTAATAAATCCACCTTGAAGCCTTACAGCAAGAAATATTAACAGCCATAAACAGACTGGGAGAGGTACATTTTCAGTTACGAGCTAAAGATAGTCTCCACAAGACAGTCACGAACATGATGAGTTAACCTTCGCAGGACGGAAAGATTTTACGATACACGGAGGACGAAGACGGGTAATTTTTTACCCCAAAACAATGTGTAATATCTCAGCTCACAGGTAAGCTACGATGACAAATGAAGTGTCAATTGTAACATTTCCAAGGTCAAGGAATCGATTTAGCATAGTGGCAATAGTGTGCAAATACTATTGTCCAAGATGGCGGCCAACATGGCTGCCAAAACACACAAAAATGTATATCTCAGCACGTAGGTAAGCTACAATGACAAATGAAGTGTCAATTGTAACATTTTCAAGGTCAAGAAATCGATTTATCATAGTGGCAATAGTGTGCAAATACTATTGTCCAAGATGGCGGCCAACATGGCTGCCAAAATATAACAATATGTATATCTCAGCTCATAGATAAACTACAATGACAAATGAAGTGTCCATTGTAACATTTCCAAGGTCAAGGAATCGATTTATTGTAGTGGCAATAGTGTGGGAATACCATTTTTCAAGATGGCGGCCAATATGTCCACCAGACACAACAATAGGTATGTCTCTGCTCATAGGTAAGCTACAATTGCAAATGAATTGTCAATTGTAACATATTCAAGGTCAAGGAATCGATTTATCATAGTGGCAATAGTGTAGGAATAATACTTTCCAAGATGGCGGCCAATATGGCCGCGAAAACACAAAAATGTATATCTCTCAGCACATAGGTAGGCTACAATGACAAATGAGGCATCAATTGTAACATTTCTAAGGTCAGGAAATCAAACTATCGTAGTGGCAATCGTGTGGGAATACTAATTTCCAAGATGGCCGCCAAAATGGCCGCCAAAACACAAAAATATGTATATCTCAGGTTGTAGGTAAGCTGCAATGACAAATGAAGTGTCAATTGTAACATTTCCAAGGTCAGGGAATCGATTTATCGCAGTGGCAATAGTGACCGATCAGTCAGCTGATTGATAATTCCTATTTTTGTGTTTTGACGGCCATATTGGCCGCCATCTTGGAAATCAGTATTCACACACTATTGCCACTGCGATAAATCGATTCCTTGGCCTTGGAAATGCTACAATTGACACTTCATTTGTCATTGTATGTTACCTACGAGCCGAGATATACACATTTTTGTGTTTTGGCGGCCATGTTGGCCGCCATCTTGGACAGTAGTACTCACACACTATTGCCACTGCGATAAATCGATTCCTTGACCTTGGAAATATTACAATTGACTCTTCATTTGTCGTTTTAGCTAACCCATGAGCTGAAACATGCATATTTTTGTTTTGGCAGCCATATTGGCCGCCATCTTGGAATATAAACTATCTAAGATTATGAAACTATTAACACTCAGTTCCATGGTAGATTCCACACTTGATTTATGATTGCAGGTCATTTATGAGCTCATATCTTAAAAAAATATATCTGCCCTATGAACGAAAAAATAACGACGTCGAGGACGAAGAGGGGTCAATTTTTACCCCAGGACACTTTGGATTGAAAAATCTTTTTCCCACTACATGGCAATGTGGTGGGTATGCAGTCAGAATATGTCATTGGTGGTAACTTGTAAACATGTGGAACGACAAATGATATCTACCTACAGTTGCTCCGCAATCAACATCCAAACACCCCTGGGGTAATTATTTACCCCTTTCCGTCCTGCGAAGGTTAAAGAGTTTCGGATGGAGGTACAAGCAGCTATAAATAAAGCCTTGCAAAAACCTGTGAACAACATATTTTCCAAAGAGAAGAGATGATCGACCTTTAACTACATGCATACATTCTCTTTATCATGATTATCATCAGCAACAATAACAGTGATACAAACAGCATTGTCATCATCGTCATCGACGTCATCTTCTTTTTGACTCCTTCACTTTCACTTTTCCTTAAGTTCATCAGTTAATTTGCAGTAACCAACCCACAGCTATAAAAAAGTATTACAGTATGTTTAAACTAAAATCTACCTGCTATGTATTCCCATGTATAGTTGTATGATGGAATGTTAGCTGCTGTTGTATCCGACGGCTTTTCTTCTATTCTGAATTTTGTTGTACATATGTAGCACAACTTCAGAATTTGACTTTGGTTGCCATGCGCAACTAGACGACTGGTTAGGCTGACACCTTCACGGGTGTTATTAACCCCTTCGCTGATGACTTTACTACTATTACCCAACGTCCATTCCATCACTGGAACCCAATTACCGTGGAATCGGATGTGGCAAGTTAGCGTGATTTCACCATCTGTGGTGACGTTGCTGCATTCTGGATCAGATTCTGTCGATATGAAAACAATGCCTTATAGTTTCATTACTTTTCGCGGAGAAAAATTTCGCTAAAAATGTAGGTTCATCAATAAGGCGCTGATTATTGTTTCAAATTGGCGTAATTACTTGAAACCGCTTATACATAGAGTAACTTAATTTTGTGATAACAATGGCAGAGTTAAGTAGCCGATGCCTACTAACTTGTCCGTAGTAAAAAGTAAATAACGCCATTTATTTTATACAATAAGGTAAATCGGAGTTATCTTCATCCCCCTGATAAAGTCATGTTGCGGTTTTCTGTAAAGTTATCACACGTTTTCTACGTAATAGCACTTCAACCCATAAAAACAAGCATCCCAGTTCTCTATTATAGTAGGCCTATCATAGTTTCCTAAATAGTAAGCCTAATGAGACAAAGCATTCTTTGGCGATATAAGTTAAGCCAAATATATTCAAAACTGAGAAAAAAACGATTGTTAGCGTATAGAAGAAATTTTTGTGAATATAACTATACTGTGTAAAACTAGTTCAGTGCCTACCGATAATAATTAGTTCAGCACTCGCTTCCATCATAGTCCCGGGTTCTAGGCAAACGTATTGCTGGGCTGCATTTTTAA
This sequence comes from Allolobophora icterica, assembly GCA_963556255.1. Lineage (NCBI taxonomy): Eukaryota > Metazoa > Annelida > Clitellata > Crassiclitellata > Lumbricidae > Allolobophora > Allolobophora icterica. The sequence goes on from OY744610.1 coordinate 22,719,861, forward strand.
TCGGAGTAAGTCTAACGTCGTACTTTCCTGGTACGCCATTTATCACTCTGCAGTAGGAGGTGACGTTCTTACTTAAACGGTATCCATCAAAGATTTGAAGCTTTTCTGAAGACCCGGGTGTCTTTATTAGCCAACTTAGGCGATATTCAAACGTCGACTTACACGTTAAAACAGTGTTTGGGTCACCGTATTTCGCGTAACTGTTTTCCGGTTTCAAAAGAAGGTCACAGTGTGCAACTAAAAGTCGATAAAAACCTTGTTATGAGTTAAAGCGGTTTTCTCAAAACGAAACATCACAAACTCTGTAATAAGGATATAGGCTCACAAAACTTGATTTAGCATGGTTCCAGCTTATATTTCACAGCATGGTATTTTTATACTTTTAAATAAAAGCGTTATCTGAAATATAGAAATTCAGCAATAGAAATCAGCAATAGGAATTCAGCTATGTAGAAGGCAACGATATATAAAACAGACGTTCGGACAAAGTTAAATTTAAGCTATAAATTTAATGTGTAACAATTTAGCATTTGTTAAATTAACATTAACATTGTTGAATTTTTTATCAGTAGTATTAGTAGAAGTGGTGGTGGTAGTGGAATGTAATGGGAATGAAAGTAATCGCAGTCATTTGTTGTCCACTTCTTGAAGATTATGACGCTGATAGGCCCGTTATAATCAAATGGTCGGAGATTGCATTCAAAATTAATACAAAGTTGGCACTTGTCTTTACTGTTTAATTAATAAAAAACGTTTATATGTAAATATATGTTAATTAAATTATTTACAGTAACTCAGATACCTACTCGTTAAACAGGCTATTAAAACGATGATATTCCACCGGTTGGGATGAAGTCGCAGTTGATACTGTAGACCTAGCCATATTAAAAATAATTTGTGAATATAAAATAGAACAACTTGCGTTTCCTGTTTAATCTTCAACCACTAACAATTTTGTGCAATTTCCTTTATTCGTTTATAAATAAGACGCTAATGCTCTGCTACTTCTTTTTGTGATAATCATGGAATATTTTAAGGTTTTGGCGTACAGAAGAATTTGGATGAAGAAAGTAGTTTTAAATCGAACTGAATAAAGTATTTACAATTTTAACAGAAATTATGCCTAGGCCTACAAATAATACGCTTTCTTCATAAACAAAATAACAATTATACTCGCAGCTTGCAGTATAAATTCTAAGATAATTTCATTTACACTGATTTATTTTGTAGATCGAAAAATGAATTGAAGGTAGCATAAGTTGATAACCAGTTTTATGTTTTACTAACGAGTCCGCATTTTTCTCCTTTTCTTCTTTTGTGCCTGTCGAACAACAAACATCCGAATATTAGCTAGTTGAAGTCTAAACTTTTGAAAATTTTACTTCCAGAGGTTCACAAACAAAGTATAGCTAACTCGATGTAGATAGGCCTAGAAACGAGGTCCAAGGCTCTGAACATGGTACCAGCTGTTAACTTTGGAACGAAAACGGCTAAAATGTCTTTAAAATACAGAAACCGCTATTGTTTCTTAAGCAGGTTAATGTGCAAGAGGTCGTCAAGATAATCGCTTATTTACTAACTGCTCCTTGCTACCAGTGTTATTTTAGTTCCAGCATTAATTTCTATTCCAGTTCTTATTCTATTCAACTGCTATCATAGTTCTAGTTCTAGTTCTAGTTCCTCTTCAGAAATAATTTCTTTTTATTCTAGTTCCACGTCCTCTTTTTAATTAATTTTAATTCCATATCTAGTTCCACAAAAATATTGGTAGTTCCACTTTCAAATCCACTTACAGTTCTCACAGTTCTAACATGAACGGTTAATGTCTGTCGGACAAAGTGAACGTGACTGTTAATAAAAAGTTTATAGGCAGACACACTAAAAAAATTACCAGTCAATTATTTTATTGTGGAGTTTCAAAAACACCCGCATCTCAAGGGATTTGCTCAATCGATTGATTAAACGTTAGAATTATAAATTGTGCACCTTAAATATTAATTTTATTCTACTCCGTTCTCGTTCTAGAAAACTATTGAAATTTTCGTTCCTATTCTATTCTCGTTCTGTAATTATTTTTCGTTCCAGTATTCGTTCCGTGGAACTAATTTTAAATAATTATTATTCCTATTCTATTCTCTGGAACTAAAATAACACTGCCTGCTACACGGAGTTCTGTTTGGTTAGGGATAAAGGTTGCAGATTCTGGAAAACGACCTTAGGCAGTTGTTTACGCAAACGTACCACATTACCAAGTAGTATAATTTGGTACCAACATTAGCTGGAAGTCCAACGAAGCTCTGGTCCCGTGTCCAGGACCTTGGGATTTGTTCATTTGCCGGCTAAATGATAAATGTAAACAAAATTACAGTTATGCTTAGAGTAAGAAATAAACTTACTTTTACTTGGATTGGTTTGTTTTGGGTTGTTTTATATGACTAGTAGTATCGAATCTCATCCAGAATGCAACTTATTCTTTAATATCCCGGCACGATGTAGGTCTTCATTTCTCGCTTTCTACAATACAAATCAACTGGCTTTTTACATTCGGCGTTAAGCTTAAAAACATTGGTCTGATTTCATCTTCAAACAATACTGCCTTGTTTGGCTGAGGTTGGACTGGAATCACTTCTGAGTAGATAACCTTGAAGGGGCGCTATATAATATTATTAATAATAATAATAATAATAATAATAATAATAATAATAATAATAATAACAATAATAATAATAATAATAATAATAATAAAAATAATTATAATAATAATGATTATATTAATAATAATAATAATAATAATAATAATAATAATAATAATAATAATAATAATAATAATAATAATAATAATAATAATAATAATAACAATAATGATAATAATAATGATAATAATAATAATAATAATAATAATAATAATAATAATAATAATAATAATAATAATAATAATAATAATAATAATAATAATAATAATAATAATAATAATAATAATATAATTAATAATATAAACGAAGAGAAATGTCACAGGCTGTGTCCACATTTACGTGTTACGTTTAAGAGTTAGGCGGCGAAGCCGCCCCAGGCCTCTCCCTCTTGGGTCTCTGCCTGGTGGCGAAGCCACCCAGGCCTCCATGCCTCTGGCGAGAGGATATTCTTAGCTGGCCGGCCGTGGCGAGACGTCGCCCGAGAGGCTATTTTTACATCGCCGCCCCAGGCCTCTCCCTCTTGGGTCTCTTCGCCACCAGGCCTCCATGCCTCTGGCGAGAGGATATTCTTAACTGGCCGGCCGTGGCGAGACGTCGCCCGAGAGGCTATGTTTACATATGGCGCCTATTTCAAACGAACTGATTCGAAAAAGCCTACTCTCGCCCCACATTTCTGACCAATGACGTTCATGTTTAGGCCTACTATTGCGACCTAATTCAAAGTCAAACGAACTCATTCGAAAGAGCAATATTCTTATTTATAATCGATATACTTCCTATCGTCATCTCAGTTTTTTCGTTTCTTCATAAGTATATGCAATCCTCATAGAAGGAATTTGTTTAATTTTTATTTCGCTTTTTCCGATTTCCTCACGAATCGCAACACTTTTGAAAGATTACGATTATGTTGAAAAGAAACGTCGTCATAATAAAGAGCGAATGCGAAGATACAGAGAAAGATTAGGTGAAGATTCTAAAAACACATTTGATCAAGGAACTTAAAATCAACACCAGCACCTATTCAAACGGGCAGTGAAGGATACACCCGATCAATTCACTTAAAAATGAACAAGGTCGAGGCCATACGGTCGCTATAGGAAATCGCGTAGGCCTACATTTACATTTATCTGCATTCTATGAGTGTCTATCCGTGGTCACTTATATTACCGTGTTAGCACGGGCAATCGTCTAGTAATAATAATAACATCTAAACAAAATTACAGCCATGCTTAGAGTGACTCGGAGTTTTCTACATTGAAGAAATGAACGTCATCATCTTCTTTGTAACCTTATTTTTTCCCTTCTACTTCCTCTTCATCTTTCTTATATTCTACTTCATCGCCTTCTTCTTTATTTTCATCTTTGTCTTCGTTTTCTTGTTCTTCCTCCTCCTCCTTCTCCTCCTCTTGTTCTTCTTCTTCGTCTTCGTCTTTTTCTTCTTCTTCCAAGTCCTCCTCCTATTTTCTCCCGTTCTTCTTTCTCTTCGTCTTTTCCCTTCTCCGCTTCCTATTCCTCTTCCTCTTCTTCTTCTTCGTTGTCTTCTTCTTCTTCTTCTTCTTCTTCTTCTTCTTCTTCTTCTTCTTCTTCTTCTTCGTTGTCTTCCTCTTCCCATTTTACCTTTGTCTTCTTACTCATCATTCTCTTTCTCCTCCTCTTCTTCGTCTTGATCTTCCTCCTCCTCTTCTCCTTCTTTTTAGGTCAAGCATTTATTTATGCTTCACTCAACAGACAGGTAGCAAGTTATGAAGGATCTATGTGAAATATGACACTCGGTTTTTCGTTAAAGTAGGTGTAAGGACTTGACGCATCCCTAGCAAATGATCCGACTGTAGTAGGTAGAGCTTCAGAGGTCTAGTAGATGTGAGGCCTGGGCACGCGTTGGCAATGTAAAAGCGTCCAAGAACGGCGAATGTGGCAAATGACGAGACACAAGCAGAGCTTCGCTCTCATCACCAAGATAAGGAAGAAAATGGGAGTATTCTAAGAACAAAGCTGCGACTACACAACGCTATAGTTATAAGCACACTACTATATAGAGCAGAGACGTGGCCAATGACGGCGGCGAGGCAATTTCTCATCGCTAATACTGTAAATCTTACTGTCATACAAAGCTCGTGAAAACAGTGTAAGACCGTGTTCTTATTGAGGCACCAGCGCGATATAATTACAATTACAAATACTCAGCATGGAAAATTTAGTTAAGTACTTTTATCTTCACAAAAAATTCGTTTTCTAAACATTTTTTGTATTCAAGGGTTGAAGCCATAACTCATCTCAGTTTAAGGGTAGGGGCCTACGCATTAACAGAATGAATGTTTCAAATTGTTTGCGTCGTTTTAAAATTGCTGTTTTATAAGATTTGTTAGGCCTACTAAGAATTGAAATATTTTGGTGTGAAAACTGAAGCACTGACTCAAAAGTTAACTCAAAAGAATGATTTATTTTCCACATTTTAAGTGTTATGAGACTGGTATTGAAATTTATGGATATTTAGGGCACTGAGAAATTTGGAAAGTTTTCTGAAAGAATAAACCGAAAATTTTCTCAGAAATGTTTATTTCGTAGCCATTATGCCAACACCCAAAGTGTATAGAAGGCCTTCTATACACTTTGGCCAACACCTATTTCCAGCACGTTGCATTAATGATGGCTGATTCGTTTCGGTTTTCCGAAAAGATCGTGACTTCTCTTTCAGTCTTTCCATTTACTGTCTGTTTGTCTGTCGGCCTCCCTATCCACATTCCTTCCTCTCTGTAGGCTATGCCTTTTGTTTTGTTGATATCAACAGAACCCAGACTCATAAATGAATAATATAAACCAGCAGAAACCGTAGGTATTTACTTTTATGGTTTCAGTGTGACTATTTATAGCAGCTGACGAGAGCTATTTACCTACCATCTATAGCCAGTGATCGCCGCTTACACCTGCACGATACTTTAATATTAAACAAGTCGGATCCGCTTTGTTGTAGCACATCTAGAGGCAATTTTAGCACTAAACTGTACAAAAATTAACAATACTGTATGCAACAATTTCATTGTTTTGTCAGAAAAAGTAATAATCCAGATTTTAGATTCTTTGTTAGCTTAGCCCATGGCTCGAAGTGGGAAACAAGAGGTGCCGGTATGAATATAAGAACCATTTCCCTTCCCCTCCCTCACCTCTCCCTCCCTAGCCTCACCCCATCCTCAGGCCCTAGTCAAAATAATGCGTGTATACTTCCTCAACGGATAAGCGCCATTTGGTATCGAAGCATGATATCTGATACAAAATAATGGACTCGATGGATTAGCGATTCATATCTCCCAAACACAACCACCCTGAGTTAGATAGGGCTGAATCTCTGCCCACAAACCAAAAATGAAAATTTGACATTTAAAGCGCTACCGACGCCACACTATTAGTTAAAGTAAAGCTGCCACAACCCATTTCCTTCAGTCACCTCTTGAGCCGGCAATGCACGAATCCTACAGACTTGGATATGGGCCCAGGATATCGAAAGACTTTCCATTCACTTCACATCTTACCCCGATATCAAATTCTAGTGCCCTGTCACAGCAGGGCATATTTTAACTGTATAACTAGTGGGACAAATGTCCCAGTATTCTTAGGATTTGTCCCAGTAGGCCTAGTTAGGGTGATTTGTCCCAGGCAATGTATATCGAAACTGTATAACTAGTGGGACAAATGTTGCAGAAGTTTTAAGATTTGTCCCAGTAGTAAAACGCATTGTCGCTTCCCATGGGTAAAACGCAGAAAAAAATGTGTGTGAGATGAATTCCCACAAAAAAGTCATCACATTTTTCAGAGATGAATTCCTAAAAAAAGTCATCAATCAGACCCATGGCCGACTTTGTCCCAGGAGTCTAAATCTCTTAAAATATGCACTGGGTGACAGAGACACTTGGCCGCAAAGAACTTTTCAAGGATTGTTAAACGAAGTCGAACCCGCCACCGCATCGTCAGTGACCAAGTGTGTTATCGATGGACCACTATGTCGCATACATACAAAATTATTTTACAGCAAATAATTATGAGTAAATATATAAGCTTAAACCCTTTCTTGAATATGAATACAAAATGCTCTGTTTTAACTGCGTCACCTGCGTTATATGTTCATGTTTGTCAACCTAGAATGCAAACTTTTCACTCCCAGCAGAGTAATCCATACTGCATACACTTAACATACATAAATACATATGTACCAGAATATTATTCTGGTACATATGTTTGTATGTGTGTAAATTGGTTTAGGCATCTGCGTCATTTGTTCATGTTTGTCAACCTATATTGCAAATTTCTCACTCCCAGCAGTATAATCCACATTGATTTTTATGGTCACGAACGTATAACTTATTTGGGCATTACGAAAACCTAGCTGTTCGTTCTGAAAGTATACACCAAATGACCTGAATATTAAAGTCTTCTGTTAGCATAGGGCTTTGAAACAATTTCGTTGCTTAAGTTATTAATTTATGGTATTTTACCTTAGACCTTAGTCCTTCCACGCGCTGACAGCACATCGGGCGACACAGCTCTTCCACGTCATTCTGTCCTCTGCAGCCCTCTCAGCCTCTTCCCATGTCATTCCGCCGCCGTCCAAATCTTGTATGATTGTGGCTCGCCAGGTCTTTCTCGGCCTCCCGCATTTCTTTTTCATCCCGACGGGGTCCAGTCCAGTGTCTGCTTCGAGATTAGTTCATTGTCTGATCGATGTATATGACCTAACCAGCGCAAGCGCGATCACTTCAACATATCCTCCATTTTCTCCAAAGACGTTATTGATGGTATTACTTGTATTTTAATCGAATTTTCGATGCAATGATATTTAACAAAACTTTCAAAACCGTTTCTCGGAGATATGAGATCAACTGGAAATTTATTTATCGTTACATTGTGATATTCATGGTACAATATACGTCTATTCCACTATAGTCAGGCGTTTATCTTGTTCGTTTTTGTGTAACCGTGAACTATTTGTCGAAAGTGCAAGGAGTATGGCATACACACTTGCATACGATGCATAGGCCTACTTGCATGAATGTATTGCAGTTCATGTGCACGCTTAAAATTGTTGTAAGGAAGCAGCAGACATTTATACCTGTGCGCTTGTCATATGCAACTAAAGGCTACTTACTTACTAACTTATTTTGCTCGATGTAGTTACGTTGAAATCAGAAGGCAGACTGTTTGAATATGCAGGCCACATCATTGTCTGGTCTTATTATACAGTACTTTAAAAGTGTATATTCAATAACAGATAAAATCAATCTTTTGTTTACAGTTGCCTATGAGACCCGATTGCGAAGCCACAAAATTATGCATTTGGGATTGGTCAAGAAGTCCAGATCCAATGTCAAACTAATAAACAACAAACCTACGTTGGGATGGGCATCGTTCTGGACCCCTAAAAGAAGAAGATATATTCGTTTATAAATAACGGGTAGCGTTTCTAGTGGTAGGCTGCCAGCTTCTGTAAGCTTGTCTCGAGTGTTGATGGAGACACAGTTGCCGGTCGCTCCATCTGGAACTCTCTACCTCACATGTTCGCAACTCTCTTAGCGAGACTGTCTTTCGCTCTAAGCTGAAAACCTACCTCTTCCAGTGTGCCTATGGCTCTTAATGGTTGCCTGGCTTCAATGAGCACTCCTGAACTTTGTAAGGAGGGCAATACCAAATTACAGTTGTATTGTATTGTATTGTATTGTACAGCCTACTCATCTAAGCGTCAAGAAATTCCTCTATGAGCTACAAATGCCAGGTTCTTTGGACAGCGCAACTGATAGCTCTTCGTGACTGATTATTCTCTGAAGGTACGGATTACAGCCGGTGTCAGACTCAAATCGTTAACGAGTAAAGTTCATCGTCTTCAATACGAAGACCTGGCTAAATAAATAAATGAACTCTTTCTAATTTGAACATACTGGTCATGGAGCTCAGCAAATGCACCTGGGTTGAACTGAATCTCCTGATCACCCAAAAATGGATGAATCAGAAGAGTAATTTTGTTAGCAGGGAAATACGTTCCTTTCCGCTCTGCCTCAATGCTATCTTATAATGTACAACCTTTGTTCGTAAGCTGTCAGTTCACGTTACACAGTTTAATTGTCTACTATCTGACAACACTATTGTCTGGTCAAAGGTTTCAGTTGTAATGCGTATTAATCGCTGTGCATCTAACTACAATCGAAAAATTGCTTGTCTTTGGAACTCACTTGGTTTTCAATTCGAAACATTACTTGTCATCTGAACTCACTCGATTCCTAACTCGAAAATGTACTTGTCTCTAAACGCACTGGGTTCGATCCTAACTCGAAACTCGCTCAGGTTCTAAATCGAAACATTACTTTGTACTAATAATAATCTTCTTTATTAATTCAAACTGAAAAGCACGCAGTAAGATTACATTGAAACATGACAGTACAAATGTACAATTATCAAGATCTTAATTAAACACACGTTTTGGCGGTCATGCAAGGCGCTCGCTCTAGAGCGGGGTTACGGGTATCGAACCGCGATCTAATGCTCTCCTGGCCATGAAGGTTATCATTGCTCAATACCCTCCCCTTCTTGTCCTCTGAACTTTACTCAGCTCTTAATTCGAAACATCACATGTCCTCTCAACTCGTTATCACAAGCCAAACAAGGAAGTTTCGCTAGGCTAGTGATAACGCATTGATATAATCGCCCAAGGCTATTCGTTTAGATTTCTCAAAAACGATTATTTTTTTATTTTCTGTTCCTGTTACGTGTGTTTCTATCTGTATCTGCCTGTCTTTCTGCCTCCCTACTTAACTTGTTCTTTATATGCGGGTCGTTTAGTTTGTTTTACTAGCGCTAACAAAACCAAGCCCAATAAATGAATAATACCAGTAAACAGTGACTCCAGGCGTTCTATTTAGTGGATGACGTGTGGCTATTAATAGCAAAGAACGAGACTTTGTGCCTAAAGCCTTTAGGCTATGAACAACTGCACACGCCTGTGCGTTACTTTAATATTAAATAGGTCAGATCACTCTTTGTTAATCACACCACGAGTTAATTTTAGGTCTACTTGACAACATGAGCAAAATGAACCAATACAATTGTATGTTAGATTGAGTAATAGTAGTAGAACCTAGATTCTGTGCTAACCCACTCTAGGCAAAGCTTATCCTTCCTCATTGGATAAATTCGAGCTTATGTCAAGGCAAAACATCTGACGCCATATTGGTGGTTGTGCGGCAGGAGAACATGCTTAGACACATAGACTCAAATAACCATTTCCACAAGATTTCGGGAGATTTCAGAAGCAGGCAAGGAAGGATAAAGAAAGATACTTGAACGATCGATGCAAAGAAATGGAAGAACAGGGAAAAAAGGGAAGAACTAGAGAGATGTTTGCGGAAATGAGGAAAATCACTGGCAAGTTCACACCACGGAACGGCTCATTAAGAAACGGGAATGGCGGAATAATATGCGATAAAGAGGAAGCAAAGAACAGGTGGAGAGAATATACGGAAAATCTCTACAAGATCGATGACAGAGTGGAGGAAAACGAAGAAGCGATCACAACTGATTACGTCAAGGAACCAAAGATCATGGAAGCAGAGGTGGAATGGGCAATTACACAAATCAGAGATAACAAGACTCCAGGAGCAGACGAAATCCCTATTGAGCTGATCAAAGCAGCTGGAGATGGAGTGATAAGAGAGATAACAATTCTGTGTAATCTGATTTGGGAGACTGAGGAGTGGCCGAAGGACTGGCAAACATCGATCTTTATACCCATCTTTAAAAAAGGAGATGCTAAGGAATGCGAGAACTACAGAACCATTGCGCTAATATCTCATACGAGCAAGATACTCCTAAAGATTATCCACAAAAGGATGGAAGACACGATAGAGAGAGAGCTGCCGGCAAATCAAGCAGGATTTAGAAAAGGGAGAGGCACAAGAGACCATATTGCAAACCTAAGATGGATAATGGAAAGGCAGAGGGAATGTGGCGGTCAAGGCCACAGTGCGTAAGTGGGAGGATTTATTTTATGCGAATAGCATCGTTTTCTTTGAGTTTACATGCGAAGGGAACAGCATCGTTTCTCTTAATTTTTCATGCGAAGGCCCAGCATCGATCATTTAATTTTTATTTAATTTCAATAGGCGACTGTCCAGCAACGACCGTGATAGGGAAGCCCGATCGACGGTGTAAAGCCAGCGCATAGCGAGCAGACGCGTTCATTCGGGATGCATAGAGCCTGCCTCACGGTGCGCTGCTTTATACGTGAAGAGTTGGTTCGACTCTTCATACATAGCAATACTGTTAAACAGCGTTGTTGGTTAGCGACTCAGTTACCGATTCAAATATACTGCACTCAGTGTGGTAGGCGAGTGATTTTTGGTTACGACAGAGTCAGAGTTCGAGTTTCCGGTTAGTACAAATATATTTACGGACGAAAGGGGCGTCCGAATAATATAATCAGGCGATCCCGAGTACAGCTAAAGAAGTTCACTGTTGGGAGACGGGCCGACAGCGCCGATCCGGCGGGTTGGATCCCTCAGTTGATCGCGAAGCGGGCTAGATCCCGATCGTGGGAAATCTACGGCTGAGTAATACTCGGGGAAGGATACCGTTGATACACAGGAAAACCAATTCAGTGTGAGATCGAAAACCAGGGTGAATTTGGCGACGGGCAGGAAAGTCCCTCTTGGGTTTTGAAGAACTCCGCGATCGGAGCTTGTCCGGTAACCCATGAGAGTAAAGGTGACCTTCTTAAGGTAGCCATTTTCTGGAATTCTGAAATCCTTGAAACCAAGAGTAAATTTGGCGTCGGGCAAGGAAATCCCTCTTGGAGTTCGAAGAACTCCAAGATCCGACAGTGTTTGGTTTTATCCACTGAGACGAGTTTTACGCGATTTCGGCGTACTCGACACAGGGGAAGTTCTACGCGCTTTCGGCGTACTCGGCCGGGAGGGTTTTACGCGACTTCGGCGTCTTCGGCTGGGAGAGTTTTACGCGACTTCGGCACTCGGTGAAGTGACCGTCGGGATACCTGAAAAAACCAATTTAGTACAAAAACGATAATAAGGGTAAATTTGGCGACAGGCAGGAAATTCCCTCTTGGGTTTTGAAGAACTCCGCGATTGGAGCTTGTCCGGTTACCTGTGGGAGTACGTGTGACCTTCGTTAGGGAACCAAAATTCGGAAATTCTTGGGAACAAAATTCAGGACATTCTGGTAACCTTACGGGGTCAGCGTTACATTTGGATTGTGACACTTGGATGGCTGACACGCCGGTGGAGCGTTGGAGGGGCTCCATCGCCCGGTAACTAAAAATAGTTACTGGGAAAGACCACTGTTACCGAAAGACCGCAGTACGGGAAAAGACCGCCCGACAACTGATTACAGTGCGGTAAGACCAGAAAAAAACGATAGAGTCAGGAAAATCTTGTATTCAAACCAATCGTTATTCAGAGCAAATAACTTGGTGATCGAAACACGTAGTTCCGAGAACTGACCGAAGTGCGAAGTAGGGCCCACCTCGTGCGCCGGTCGGAACACAGTTCTGCGTGCGGTTAGGGAGGTTTTAGACCTAGAACCTGTCCTATCAGAAGAGAGTGTCGTGAGACCAGTATACCGCGTTAATATTACACGTGTATATATTATCGCAAGATGTTCGCGTGTTTGAGACGGCACGACGTGACGACTCGTCAGATGTACACCTTGTCCTCTCGGACAAGAGAACGTTCAGAGTTTTCCCCTATTGACGATAACTCGAGAGTCATGAGATGCAGAATGGTACGTGAGGGTTCGGTTACGGTGGAGAAAAAGAGGAAGTCTTTGACTAAGAGATCTCACAGGAAGCTGAGGACTCCTGCCGGCAAGAGAGCGAACCCTGTTCTAAAGGACGGCCATCCTGAGGACGAGGACGTTGCCCACCCGGCGACCGCGGCAGTGGCAGAGTCCGAAAGTGAGATGGAGCTTGACAGCGACACTGTTCGCAAACAAGCGATACCCTCGGGACCTCCTCTTGGAGAAATGGGCACTGAGAGCGGGGACAGGGAACCGCTCGTCTACAGCAGAAGTAGACAGGATAGTGACCCGGGCGACTCCAGAAGGTCAGTTGGCTGGAGCCGAACCCAGCCCGACGACGAAGCAGCGTCTCGGGTAAGACCGACACAAATTGGTACCACGTCTGATGAAGGGTTAGTTGATCTCGAGCGACGAACGTCACAAACTGGTACCAGAAGTGGGGTTCTAGCGTTTTCTTGTCACAGAACCAGGCAAGGTCAGGAAGATACCGAGGACGAGTCGGATGAAGTGCCCCATAGTGAGCACGGAGGCGCGCGTCCAAAGTTACGTAAACGGAAAAGCAAACGAAGGTTGCTTGATGAAACGGGTGCACCTGACGAAACCAGTGCATTTGAAACGGAAGCTGGAACCCGCAGTGGGCGTGAAAGAGGTTTCCATGAGGATAACGGATGGTTGATAACCGTTCCAAAGACTACTGAGGTAGTACGGAACGATGTGAATAACGAGACATTCACACACTGGCGAGAGACCGTTGGTGAGAGTAGGTTTGACAGGTCCAAACCACTCGTCGACAATAGATCGGGGAACCTTGTGCAGGTTCAAGTACCTAGTATCGTACGGGGCAGGCAACCTGTACAGTCGAGACAGGCTTGTGATAGGCCAAGAGACATTGAGACAGGCCTGAAACCGCGGGGTGACGCCGTAGTGCAGAAAACGAGTGGTGACATCGTGGCGCATCAGCGAAACGAAGGCAATCGAGTACCGTTTACCAACATGGAAGAAGGTCGCCCAAGACCTGTGACAGATGAGGTAGATTGGCAAGCGGAGATGTCTTACCTGCGACAGAGTGTGGCAATGATGAGTTCGAAACTTGAAGAACTGTCTGTTCCTGCTGCTCAGCATGCGAAGTCTTACCGACGCGAGACATCGGGGAAACCTACGGGCCAGGTTACCAGATGGATCGCCGAGGGAAGCTGCAGATCGAAGAGCCAGCACGGAGCCGAGGTAACACAGAGACACGTGAGGAAGTTTCGCTTTCGGGAACTTCGGAAAAGTTACGTAGCCGCTATCTTCCCGAAGACAGCGGGAGAGAGTCACACGGTAAAACGGCAAGGCAATCGAGTCGACAACGTCTGTTGACAAGAGGAAGAGTTGAGGCGAAATTACGTTCGTCAGTGAGTTCTTCGGATTCAGACACCGATAGTGTTGGTCCAGAAGAGGCCATGAGAACCGGAGTTTTTGACAGGAAAAACCTCCGCCAACGAGGAAGACACGAGAGTTATGAGAAAACTGAAAGGGAGACGTATGGTAAGGAACGTCTACCAGAGTACGAGAGACGCAGTTTAAAACAGGCACTTGATAGAGAAACCGAGAGAGAATCGAACATGGGAAGAGACAGAGATCATTTGGCCTGGGATGAGACCCACGAGCGGTACTCTAAAGGGCACAAACCAGATTCGAGAAGTCGTAATTGTCTTAGGTACGACGAATCTGACAGACCGCCAGAGTCAGGAAAAAGAGATATTCGCGAAGAAGACAGAAGAGTTACGTTCGTCAACGGAAACTCTCAGAGCTCTCGCAATAAAAATAAACGATCGGAGTCCAAAGACTACGCAGGTGGTGAGCCTCGTAGAAAAGGTCAGAGACAGGCTGAGTACATCTCTGATGAAGACAGTGCAACGTCAGGCGACCGAGAGATGACTACGATGTATTCTAAGTGGCGTACAGGGAAGACGTTGGGTACTCTGAGGAGACAGAGTCGGCACCGGTCAGTGGTGAGGACAGACGAGGAAAACGATTCCAGGAGTAACGATGGGGACAACCGGAGAGGAAATCCCAAGAAGAGTGTCGGAAGATCACTTGTTACACGGACAAGAGGCGAAGACCGATCGGATCGCGGTATACGAATCAAGCTAGAGAAGTACGATGGCAAGTCAGCGATCGCAGCCTTTCTAGCAAAGTTCGAAGTTTGTGCACGGTGCAACCGGTGGAGTGATCAGGAAAAAGCAGACCAGTTAATGTGTGCCCTAACGGGTCCCGCTTCGCAGCTGTTGTGGGACATGGGTGCACAGAGGGACGTGTCTTGGCGAGAACTTGTTGAGCGGCTTAAGGCCAGGTACGGGTCTGATGACCAAACTAGCCTATATCGGATGAAACTTCGCACTTACCGGCAGGCTCACGGAGAAACGCTGAGTAGTGTAGTGCAGGAAGTACGAAGGCTAATGGCTTTGGCATACCCAGGACCAACAAGTGATATCGTCGAGACGGTCGCTTGTGACGCTTTCATTGATGCACTGGCAAACCAAGATTTGGGGCAGAAGGTGCGCGAGCGAGAACCAGTTAACCTCGAAGCGGCGTATAAACATGCGGTGAGGTTGGATGCCTATGGTCGATCTTCGACACAAGGTGGTGATTTAGACCGAAGACACGCGAGAGTTAAAGTTACCATGGAAGACCGAAAAGACTCGAGCACTGAGGGGCAACAGTCTCGTCGTCTAGAAGATCTCGAGCGAAAGATTGAAAATCTTTCAAGAGAACTTGATCGAGTGACAATAAATCAGAATTTGGGCATTGTTCCGAGAAAACCTCATGAAAGGGAGAACCGTTCTGATCTAGCGGTGGGAGATCAGAGGACAACCGAACCGAATGTGGGGTGGCGACGGATTTATCCGCCCACACGGTTGCGTAACCCGGATATCGAATGCTACTTGTGCAAACGAAAAGGACACATGAAGCGATATTGTCCTCAGAGAAACGCTGAGACGAATGGTGCAACCGGTACCAGTGAACCTACAAAGGCTGAACCGATACAAGAGGAAACCCAAAACCGACTGGTCAAAGGCAGTAGGGTGGCCTACGTGGTTGCGAGACTGGCAGGAAAACGTATACACTGTCTACTTGATTCTGGAAGTGAAATGTCACTTGTGCCACGACGTTTCGTGCTAGACGCTGTGCTAGTACCGTCAGAACAGCGACTCCTAGCCGCTAATGGAAGTCAGATTAAGGTGGATGGTGAAACTAACCTTAAGATTCGGATCGGAAAGCAGGTGTACCCTGTACCCTGTCTAGTTACAGACCAAGTGACAGAAGTGATCTTGGGGTTATCTTGGCTGGAAGCCAATCAGGCAAGATGGGACTTCGCAAGTCGATGCGTTTTCCTTGGGAGCGAGAAGATCCCTCTGAAAGAGGTCGTTACCGAGTCCATGTGCCGGAGGGTTATTGTGCAAGAGGACATAATAGTTCCTCCAAGGAGCGAAGTTGACGTTCCAGCTTGGGTAGTATACCCGCATTTCCAAAAAGATAACGAAGATTGGACGACCATTCCAATGGAATTATCAAAAGATTTGATAATCGGACGTACGTTGGTGACAGGAAGAGACACGGAAGTGTGGATCAGGATGTTGAATGTTGGAGACAGAGATTCGCTAGTCAAGAAACGGACTGAATGTCCGCTGGAGCGAGTGAACGTAGTCGATGTGACAGTTAATCGAGCCAGAACGGAATCGTATGATGAGCCTTACCGAAGCGAAAATCCGGAGAAGCCTATGGGCCCAGGTTATCCGGAGGAACGCCGAGGAAAGCAGCAAAGTACGATTGACCGGTTTGGATCGAAGATTAGTACAACGGCCAGTGTGGCGGAGCAGACGCTCAACCCACTTGCCGAACAGACCCTAAAACGACTATGGGAAGAAGTACCAGCAGACATTTCGGAAGAAGAGCGAATCAGGTTACGAAAACTTGTGCTAACGTACAGCGCAACGTTTTCCCTTAACGAAAGTGATAACGGATTCACTTCGGTGATCCAACACGAGATCGATACGGGACAGGAGAAACCAGTTCGGCAACCTTTGAGACGTCAACCGCTTTCCATGTTACCGGAGGTTGATCGTCAGGTAGAAGACATGTTGAGACAAGGAATCATTGAACCTTCGATATCGGAATGGGCATCCAATGTCGTAATGGTTAAGAAAAAGGATGGCAGTATGCGTTTCTGTATCGATTACAGGCAACTGAACCTGAAGACACGGAAAGATGCTCATCCGTTACCCCTTATCCGCGAGAGTTTAGATACCCTGGGTGGCGCCAGATGGTACAGTACGTTCGATTTGAGAGCAGGTTATCACCAGATGGCCTTGCACCCAAGAGACAAACACAAGACCGGGTTCGTTACGAGAAGGGGCAGCTTCCAATTCAAAGTGTTACCTTTCGGATTGTGCAATAGTCCGGCCTCGTTTTGTCGACTAATGAACTTAGTCTTGACAGGGCTAAACTATGACATCTGTCTGGTTTACTTGGATGACATAATTGTGTTCTCGAGGGACGTAGAGACGCACATGCAACGTCTAGAGATGATTTTCAGGAGATTACAAGAGTATAATCTCAAGCTGAAACCATCCAAATGTTACCTGTTACAACAGAGAGTATTGTTTCTGGGTCACGTTTTGAGTGAAGAAGGGGTCGCGACGGATCCGAGCAAGATCAAGGCCGTAGAAGAATGGTCTGCTCCTCGGAACTTGAGGCAAGTCAGATCCTTCGTTGGTCTTTGCTCCTATTACCGACGTTTCATACATGATTTCGCGGTGGTAGCTCAACCACTTCATTTCCTGACCAGGAAAAATGTACCGTTCCATTGGACTGACGAATGTCAGGGAGCTTTCGAAGAACTTAAACGAAAGTTGGTTTCCGCACCTATACTTGGGTTACCGAACGACGAGGGCCAGTACATCCTAGATACGGATGCCTCGGCATACGCCATTGGAGCGGTGTTATCGCAAGTACAAGAAGGAGAAGAGACAGTGATTTGTTACGCGAGTCGGCTCTTGTCGACGGCGGAACGGAACTATAACGTTACCAGGCGAGAGTTGTTAGCTGTGGTGTATTTCTTGAAAGAGTTTCGTCAGTACTTACTGGGTAGTAAATTCCTACTCAGAACAGACCACTCCGCACTTCAGTGGTTACGCAGAACACCGGAACCGATTGGCCAACAGGCTCGTTGGTTAGAGATGATAGAGGAGTTTGACATGGAGATATGTCACAGACCGGGAGCAAAACACGGTAACGCAGACGCGATGTCTAGAGGTCCGGGTGAGGAACAACCTAAAGTGGTTACCATGAGAGTTACGAATGAAGACGTGATGTGGGCACGTCCGATCGGAGAAGTAACGCGCTCCGAGGTTACCAGTGAAGATACAGGCCAGGAAATCCGTTGGACAAAGGAGTTTCTTCGAAGAGAACAGCAGAGCGATTGCAATATTGGTACGGTCCTTGGTTGGAAGGAGTCGAAGCATCATCCAACACAGGCAGAACTATCACCTGCTAGCGGAGAAGTGAAAGTGTTGGTGAGCAACTGGAATCAGCTGGAAGTCCTGCAAGGAGTGTTACACAGAGGCTGGATTCAGGGTAACACAGGAAAAGCTGAGCGATCTCAGTTAGTTGTGCCCTTATCTCTACGGCAAGAGATGCTTCAGTTAACACACGCAAGCTTTGCCGGAGGACATTTCGGGATTCGGAAGAGTTTAACTCAGTTGCAACGTCGGGCGTATTGGCCGAGTTGGAAGGACGATGTTAGACGGTTCTGCCAAAGGTGCGATCGCTGTGCTCGTTATCGAAGGGAGAAACCTCCAAGACAGGGTTACATGCAGACTCCTGTGGTCGGTGAACCAATGGAGAGATTCGGAATTGATATAACTGGTCCGCATCCGGTATCAAGTAAAGGCAACAAATACATACTGACAGCGATAGATTACTTCTCGAGATGGGCTGAAGCTCTGCCTATCAGAAACCAAGAGGCCGTTACTGTGGCAGAATCGCTTATGGTACACGTGTTCTCGAGGTTTGGTATGCCACGCCAGATCCTGACGGATCAGGGACCGTGTTTTGAGTCGAAGTTATTCAAAGAGCTGTGTAAACGCATGGAGATTGACAAAGTACGTACAACTCCATATCGACCCTCTGGTAACGGAATGATCGAAAGGTTCCACAGAACACTGAACATGTTGATCGGAAAGGTAGTGTCGGAACGACAAAAGGATTGGGATGTTCATGTACCATATGTAATGGCGGCATATCGAGGTACTGAACATGAAGCGACCCAACGGACACCTAATTTCCTGTTCCTGGGAAGAGAGAACCATACGCCATTAGACTTGATTCTAGCCCAAGTTACAGAGTTCGAGAGACCGTCTTACAGTGACATGGAAGAGTACGTGGAGAAACAGAAAGAGAAAATGGAACGATCGTATCGGCTTGTACGAGAACAGTTAAAGAGAGTAGCAGAAAGAAGAAAAAAAGCCTACGATTTGAGAGTGAGACCTAGCAAGTTCGCTCAAGGAGATTGGGTTTACTATTACTACCCTCGGCTAAGAAGTGGAAGGAAGACAAAATGGGCTCGCTATTACACCGGCCCATTCTTGGTTATTCAAGTGCTCAGTCCGTATCTGTACCGGATTCAGAAGAGTCCGAAATCCACGCTAATGGTTGTGCACGTGGATAAATTGAAGCCGTTTTACGGTAAACCTCCGAGTACCTGGTTACCGGAGAGGGACAGAAATCTTGAGTTACCTACAGTAGACTGGCCAGTCCTGGCTCAAGATCCTAATGCAGAACATGAACCAGAGGAACCTTCAGAGAATCCAGAAGAGACCGCTGATCCAGAATTGCCACCTGGACGACGGACGAGACGAAGACCTCGCTTGGATGGATGACTACGACTGTAGAAGTCCTTGTTAGTGACCTTCTGAAGCAGACGTGTATCTAGGACCAACTAGATGAACGCTTAATTGCGTTGGTTTCATTGACTATTCGAGAACCATGTTTCAGTTGCCCTTTTGATGAGAGTATTTCTTTTGAGCGGTATCTGGGAGCATACAGTACCTGTGCTACCAGCAACGGTTAATTGCGTTGGTTTTACAGATTGTCAGTGAATGACTGTTTAAGTTTCCTTTTGATGATATGTTTTCGGTTAAACATTGGCTTAGTGGTTAGTACTGAAACGAGTAAAGATTCCAGTACTAGAACGCTTCATTGCGTTGGTTCTACAAGCGAACTATTGGAGAACCATGTTTCCGTTTCCTTGTGATGACAGAGTTTCTTTTCGACAGTATAATGCTCGTAACAACGAGTGTTAAGGAAATTCGGGGCAATGCGATTTCCTTGGTTACCGTTTCATGATACTTTAGTGCGCTACCTTAGTGCGTCACTTAGGATAGATCATCATGCGATAGAAGCATATGTTAGGACTTTTATTTTGCTTTCACGATTTTGAAGTGGTACCGGGTGTGACTGATCGACGATGGTTACCAGATCGGGAGACAGTGGGCGACTTTTCTCTCCTTAAGTTCTCCTGGCCCTTGGGGTCCGGTAGAGCCCAGGTTCACGATAGAGGGCCTGTTAAGGTTGGCGATTTGTCAGGTACGACAGGTTGCCAGTAGGGTGGTGGTTCGGATCGAAAGCATCATTAAATAGGCTGTCGCTATCACGGTTCTCATCGTTGTTTGGCGTACGTGCAGGGTGCCGAGATTGCTGATATACCGCCCTATAACCAAAGGTGCATTTGGTTCCTTGCTCTCTAAGTGGATCTGGGTTGGGGATGTTCCTGTCACGTTTGATTAAGGTCCCCGATTTTGGCAGAGATGCTCCGCATCTAAGTAAGGTGGGGAGAGTGTGGCGGTCAAGGCCACAGTGCGTAAGTGGGAGGATTTATTTTATGCGAATAGCATCGTTTTCTTTGAGTTTACATGCGAAGGGAACAGCATCGTTTCTCTTAATTTTTCATGCGAAGGCCCAGCATCGATCATTTAATTTTTATTTAATTTCAATAGGCGACTGTCCAGCAACGACCGTGATAGGGAAGCCCGATCGACGGTGTAAAGCCAGCGCATAGCGAGCAGACGCGTTCATTCGGGATGCATAGAGCCTGCCTCACGGTGCGCTGCTTTATACGTGAAGAGTTGGTTCGACTCTTCATACATAGCAATACTGTTAAACAGCGTTGTTGGTTAGCGACTCAGTTACCGATTCAAATATACTGCACTCAGTGTGGTAGGCGAGTGATTTTTGGTTACGACAGAGTCAGAGTTCGAGTTTCCGGTTAGTACAAATATATTTACGGACGAAAGGGGCGTCCGAATAATATAATCAGGCGATCCCGAGTACAGCTAAAGAAGTTCACTGTTGGGAGACGGGCCGACAGCGCCGATCCGGCGGGTTGGATCCCTCAGTTGATCGCGAAGCGGGCTAGATCCCGATCGTGGGAAATCTACGGCTGAGTAATACTCGGGGAAGGATACCGTTGATACACAGGAAAACCAATTCAGTGTGAGATCGAAAACCAGGGTGAATTTGGCGACGGGCAGGAAAGTCCCTCTTGGGTTTTGAAGAACTCCGCGATCGGAGCTTGTCCGGTAACCCATGAGAGTAAAGGTGACCTTCTTAAGGTAGCCATTTTCTGGAATTCTGAAATCCTTGAAACCAAGAGTAAATTTGGCGTCGGGCAAGGAAATCCCTCTTGGAGTTCGAAGAACTCCAAGATCCGACAGTGTTTGGTTTTATCCACTGAGACGAGTTTTACGCGATTTCGGCGTACTCGACACAGGGGAAGTTCTACGCGCTTTCGGCGTACTCGGCCGGGAGGGTTTTACGCGACTTCGGCGTCTTCGGCTGGGAGAGTTTTACGCGACTTCGGCACTCGGTGAAGTGACCGTCGGGATACCTGAAAAAACCAATTTAGTACAAAAACGATAATAAGGGTAAATTTGGCGACAGGCAGGAAATTCCCTCTTGGGTTTTGAAGAACTCCGCGATTGGAGCTTGTCCGGTTACCTGTGGGAGTACGTGTGACCTTCGTTAGGGAACCAAAATTCGGAAATTCTTGGGAACAAAATTCAGGACATTCTGGTAACCTTACGGGGTCAGCGTTACATTTGGATTGTGACACTTGGATGGCTGACACGCCGGTGGAGCGTTGGAGGGGCTCCATCGCCCGGTAACTAAAAATAGTTACTGGGAAAGACCACTGTTACCGAAAGACCGCAGTACGGGAAAAGACCGCCCGACAACTGATTACAGTGCGGTAAGACCAGAAAAAAACGATAGAGTCAGGAAAATCTTGTATTCAAACCAATCGTTATTCAGAGCAAATAACTTGGTGATCGAAACACGTAGTTCCGAGAACTGACCGAAGTGCGAAGTAGGGCCCACCTCGTGCGCCGGTCGGAACACAGTTCTGCGTGCGGTTAGGGAGGTTTTAGACCTAGAACCTGTCCTATCAGAAGAGAGTGTCGTGAGACCAGTATACCGCGTTAATATTACACGTGTATATATTATCGCAAGATGTTCGCGTGTTTGAGACGGCACGACGTGACGACTCGTCAGATGTACACCTTGTCCTCTCGGACAAGAGAACGTTCAGAGTTTTCCCCTATTGACGATAACTCGAGAGTCATGAGATGCAGAATGGTACGTGAGGGTTCGGTTACGGTGGAGAAAAAGAGGAAGTCTTTGACTAAGAGATCTCACAGGAAGCTGAGGACTCCTGCCGGCAAGAGAGCGAACCCTGTTCTAAAGGACGGCCATCCTGAGGACGAGGACGTTGCCCACCCGGCGACCGCGGCAGTGGCAGAGTCCGAAAGTGAGATGGAGCTTGACAGCGACACTGTTCGCAAACAAGCGATACCCTCGGGACCTCCTCTTGGAGAAATGGGCACTGAGAGCGGGGACAGGGAACCGCTCGTCTACAGCAGAAGTAGACAGGATAGTGACCCGGGCGACTCCAGAAGGTCAGTTGGCTGGAGCCGAACCCAGCCCGACGACGAAGCAGCGTCTCGGGTAAGACCGACACAAATTGGTACCACGTCTGATGAAGGGTTAGTTGATCTCGAGCGACGAACGTCACAGGAATATGGACAAGAGGTACATCTTTGTTTTATAGATTACAGCAAGGCATTCGACTGCGTTGATCATGCTCTGCTGTGGAAAACACTGAGTGAAATGGGCATACCCATGCATCTGATAACTCTCCTCAAGAACCTGTATGGCAATCAGGTGGCGGTGGTCAGGACAGAACATGGCGACACTTCAAGTTTTCGAATAAAGAAAGGGGTCAGACAGGGATGTATACTATCACCATACCTATTCATTCTATATGCAGAAAGGATAATGAGGGAGGCAGGTTTTGATGATGAGGCGGAGGGTGTGAGGATAGCTGGAAGGATAGTGAACAATTTAAGGTATGCGGACGACACAACACTGCTGGCGGAAAAAAAGGAGAAACTGAAGGATAACATCAGAAGGCTAAAATGTGCTAGCGAGAAAGCAGGAATGTACTTTAATATAAAAAAGACGAAGATAATGACCACTGAGAAATGGAGTTATTTTGAGGTAGATGGAGAGGAGATAGAGGTGGTATCAAGCTTCTGTTTCTTGGGGGCCATGATGGAGAGTGAAGGTGGATGCGAACGAGAAATACGACGGAGAATTACATTGGGGAAGACGGCAACGCAGGGACTGGAAAAAATATGGAAGGACAAATCAGTGAGTTTGGGAACGAAGACAAGAATTGTTAAAGCAATGATCTTACCAGTGGTGCTTTACGGATGCGAAACATGGACAAAAACCAAGGCATTGGAGAAGAAAATTGAGGCATGTGAAATGTGGATCTGGAGGAAAATGTTGAGGGTTTCTTGGACTGAGAAGAGAACTAACGAGGATATCCTGGAAGAAATAGGACACTGGAGAGGGAGTTTGACGTTGGGGCAGAGAGCGTCCAGGCAGAAGATGTCATACTTTGGACACGTGATGCGTGCAGATGGGCTGGAAAAGGAGATGATGTTGGCGTGTGGGGAGGGCAGAAGGAGGAGAGGACGACCAAGGAGGAGATGGATGGACGAGATACAGGAGGCATTGAAGATGAACATCTCGGAGCTGAGAGAGGCAACGAGAAATCGGAGCACATGGAGAAGGTTGACCATGACAGTCGCTAGGATTCAACGAATCGACAGCACAAGGTGACAAGGTGACAAGAATGATATAGACAAAGGAACTCTATGGATTAGCAGTTCGTATCTGTCTAATACAGCCACCATGAGTTGGCATGGAGAAATCTGTGCCTACAAACCGAAAATGATAATGTGGCATTTTAGTGCTACAACCGTTGCTCATTTAGGGCGAAAGGGTATAGGACTACTCAGAAAGTTTATGAGTAAAGTCATGCACTGCAAGCCTGAGCAGCAGGGAATCAGTAATTCAATTATGGACCGTACTGAATAGCTTTGTTTCCTGATTGATGGTGATGGTTGTAGTGGTTTTGATTTTGATTTTGAGTTTGACGGTTTTTATTTTGATGAATTTGATCTTGATTTAGACTTTGATAAGTTTGATTTTGATTTTTTTCCCTTAGGTTTTGAAGATTTTTATTTTTATGTTGATGATTTTTACTTCGATGATTTTGATTTTAATGACTTTGATCTTGGTTTTGCTGAATTTGATTTTGATTTGATTTGATGACTGATTATTTTTGATGATTTGGATGATGATTTGTTTGATTTGGATGATTTGTATGATGATTTTGGCTGTCGCTGTTGGGTCGGTGGTGGTGGGGTAGGGGTGGTGGTGGTCGACGATGGGGTCGATAAAGATGGTGGTGGTGATGATGATGATGATGATGATGAAGATGATGATGATGATGATGATGATGATGATGATGATGATGATTGGGTCGATGATGATGATAGGGTCGATGATGATGATGATGGGTCGATGAAGATGATGGTGATGATGGGGTCGATGATGATGATGATGATGATGATGATGATGATGATGATGATGATGATGATGATGATGATGATGATGATAATGATGATGATGGGGTCGATGATAATAATAATGATGATTATGATAATGATGATGATGCTGATGATGCTGATGCTGATGATGATGATGATGATGATGATGATGATGATGATGATGATGATGATGATGATGATGACGATGGTGATGATGATGGGGTGTACGGATGCAACTCACGACACTCTTGAGGCGATCCATCTGCTCCAATGACTCTCGGTAGCTGTCCAACGCGGGAACACCATTTGCTTTTCATCGACCTTATCGTGCTAAGTTGTTCACTTTCCTTTAATAATAATAGTGATGGTGATGTTGGTGCATGATGTTGGCAGATGATGTTTGTGGTGGGTGTTGGTGGTGGATGTGGATGCTGGATGATATCTGTGGACATGGATGATGTGGATGTGGTGGATGATGTGGTGGACATGGTGTATGCGGATATGAATGATGTGGATGTAAATGATGTAGGTGTTGATGATGTGGATGATGTGGATGTGGTAAATTTGGATAAGTGGTGGATGTGGATAAGTGGTGGATGTGGATAAGTGGTGGATGTGGATTTTGTGATGATGCCGATGTGGTAGACGTGGTGGACATGGATGTAATGGATGTAGTGGATGTGGATAATGTGGATTCGGATGTGGTGGCTGTCGAAGTGGATGATGGATGTCGATGATGGATGTCAATGATGCATGATGATGATGATGACGGATGATGATGACGATGATGATAATCATGGATGATGACGGATGATGATGGATGATAGCGGATGATGATGATGAAAGATGATCATGGATGATGATGATGATGATGATGATGATGATGATGATGATGATGATGATGATGATGATGAATGATGATGACGATGGATGATGATATGGGTGATGTTAATCATGGATGATGTTTATGGTGGATGTTATTGATAACAGTTGATGTTGAATTGGATGATGTTGATGTTCTTACGTACTTAAGTGTGCGCGCGCGTGTTTGAAATCTCTCTGTCTGTGTTAAGGAGATAAGTGCTTTACATGGGGGCTTATGCCGATGCCCCTCAATACATACTTACAGAGATTTCTTCTATTCTTATTATTGATTCCTGTGATTCTTCATTCTAGGTTTCACTGAGAACGAACTCGACAACACCCTTACAATGGAGTTATTGTCATTACTTCGATTCCAATCGCTGCATTGGTCCTAATCATCGGCGCACTGCTACTTTTCAATAATTCATACATCGATTTGTTCACTATGAACTTTTGCACTGCTTTATATTAAAATATGTACTACAAGTCTTTCAAAATCACTTTATTACTTTTCTAATAAATTCCTAATTTAAAATGTACTTGTGTTTACACCCCCTTGTTCTGTGTAATTAAGATCTGTGATCACTGAGAGTTTAAAGGTTCAACTTATGCTTACTTCTGTAGGTAGGCCTATGTCATCACGCCCATCCGTTTGTTCCTATTGCAACCGCCACTTCGACGGTTGAACGTCTAGCATTCTCCGTGGTTCAGTCGTCTACTTGATCAAAGTGGTTAAACAGAAGTCTTGAAAAACTGCATGTGTGGAAAGAATTTAAATTCAAGAAGCCTGGATTAAACAAGTCGATCGAAGACGCCTCTAGCAGAACAAGTGTGTCGAATTCACACATAGACGACTTGGCGATGCACAAAGAAACAAAAACACCTGGAACATCCTGAACTCTCTTCTCCATCTACCTCCTCCATTCTTCCAATCGGGGACGCCGGAGGAGTTGTAAATCTTTCTCTATAGGTAAAGTTATCAGTGTATAAGATAGCACTATCATCTCTTTTGCTTCTTCTCTCCTTTTTACTTCTGAGATACCCATCCTTACTACAACCTCGCTATCAACTTGTCATTCCAGACCACACTATTTAAGTACCAGTAAAATTAATTACATTCAAACACTGTGAACTAGGTCTTGTGCCTAGACGTATATAGCTTCTAAAGTCAAACCTCAGATCTTCTCTATCATCCTAACTCTCCTTTATTAACTCTTCTGACTGCCATGCATCCTTTCTATTCGTAGAGGACAGCTACACGTCCTCGCCTAAAAAATATTCTAGATTCCACTCTCTGTCCTAATCATAGGCATATCTAAGATGTTTTTTACGTATACCTAATTTCATCGCTCTACTCTTACCTTTCTGCGAACAACCTGCTTCCACCCCTTCAGTCGGGCTTCAGGCAATTCCACTGCCCGAAACAGCCGTACTTTTTCTTGATGCTGATAAGAGATACGTGAGTGAATTAATTCTTGTCTTTAAATGGCTAGAAAATACCGGAAAGAAAATCTAGTTGTCTGGTAACGTATGGATGACCTTCAGCTATAAACAAGGTGGATCACGGATAACTCTGGCAGCCCGTAACATAACCAGGGAAGGCCATCCCCTAAGACTATATAGGGAAGGGCTCATCAATCTCACTGGTGAAGGGCAGCGAGACAAGAAGATTGATGACAGAAGTAAATTAAGACGAAAATCAGAAGAAATAACACTTAACCTGTTTCCGCGAGGCTCACTCTGAATTGTTCACACTGTGAGGGGCGCTTTACAAATTCCCAGATACCATACCATACCATGCCATAAACCAGAGGAGTGGAGCAAAAGTCACGCCTTTAGATTCTCGGTGGTCGGTTGCTCACAAACGCTATGACCATCTTGGACACCATAGTTTAGCGCTGAGATGGACAATGTTGAAATATTTGTAATGGCACAAAACTCTTTGATATATAACGGTATTGTAAAATAAACGATTTCAAACCATCATGAGCCTTGATCTTTAGCCATTGCATTTTTATACAAATCCCACCGTAATAATTAAACAAACCTAAATATTACGAGCATCCTATACTGAGGAAATTTTACATAGTTAGTAATGTGATTTTTGTCGCACGCGCAATTTGAATCACATGACAAAACGTAAGACAAATGGGTTGGTGCCTGTGCATGAGAAAATTTGTTATAGTTAATAACGTGACTTCTTTGTCATAGGCCTACACGTAATATTTAAGCACATGACAAATTCGTATGATAAATGGGTGTTGCCTTGTGCATGAGACACCAGCGCGATAGGAATTAGTAAGTAGTAAAAACTTGATTAAAAAATGCCTGACCTGACTTGAGTTGGCCTACAACTACATGTACAGTTGCAAAGGAATCATATACAGCATGGAAGTTATTATTATTATTAATGAGCTTTTATGTAGCGCCCTTCAAGGTTATCTACTCAGGAGCGCTCCTAGTCCAACCACGGCTAAAGAGAGAAGTTTTTAAGTTTGCAAGAAACAAGGTAGAGTGAGTCATAGGGACCAGGCGAAGTGCAACAGGAAGGCCATTCCAGGTTGCAGGTCCAGCGACCGAAAAAGAACGTCGCTGCATAATGGCTGTCCGCGTGCGGGGGACCAATAGCTCGGCCTGGTCAGCCGAGCGAAGAGCAGATCTCCGCAAGACCCCCGAGGTAGAGCGACACAACTCCCGCAGGTATGGGGGAGCAAGTCCCTCTAGACAACGCCTAACCAGTGCAGAGACCCTATAGGCGATCCGCAGCGGGAAAGGGAGCCAGTGCAGAACATCCCGCATATAAAGAGAAACCTGGCCAAATCTGGGGATGCGACCAACAAGACGTGCGGCTGCACGCAAAACCCGGTCCAAACACCCAAGGCGGGCAGCTGGGAGGCCAGCGTAAAGGGCGCTACAGTAGTCCAGACGGGAAACCACAAACGCATGGCAGCTGCCTGCGTCAGAGTGCGGGAGACTACCCTTAACTGACGAAGTTGATAATAAGAGTCCCGACAAAGCAAATTAATATGTCGCATGAATGTGAGTTCTTGATCCAGAATTACACCAAGATCCCGTACTGAGGAGGCAAAGGAAACCCAGGGAAATTCAAGTGCCAGACCCTCAAGGTTAATTTTTGCAAGCTGTTGGCGCGTACCAAACCAGATATATTGGGTCTTTGCCGGGTTTAACCGTAGACGGTTTGAGGACATCCAGGCCTCCAAATTCCCCACCACTCGGGCGATCTCTCGAACTGCAGCAGCAGCAGCCAATGGTGAGCAGTGGACATACGCTTGGAGGTCATCCGCGTAGGACTGACTTAAGACTGCACTGGCCGCCAAGAGGGGACCAAGGTCAGCAGTATAGAGTATGTACAATAGGGGACCCAAAACAGAGCCCTGGGGCAGGCCAAATGGAGCACGAACCCAGGGTGACCTAGCAGACCCACAAGCCACAATGCAAGAGCGGTCCTGAAGGTATGAGGTAAGCCAGTCAAGAAAATTTCCAGAGAGACCATAGGAGGTAGAGAGGCGTGTCAAAAGAATAGTATGATCAACTGTATCGAATGCAGCGCTTACATCGAACAGTGCCAATAGAGTAACCTGTGACTTATCAATGGCCCCATAAATGTCCGAGAGGAGGCGTACCAACAAGGTCTCAGTAGAGTGACCTTTTCGAAAGCCCGACTGGTAAGTTGGTAAAAGGTCATTCTTATCAAGGTGGACAGTAAGCTGATTAGCTACTACCTTTTCAATAATTTTAGAGATAAAAGACACATTAGCTATAGGCCTAAAGTTATTAGGGTCAGCCAAATCCAATCCATCGCGTTTAGGCACCGGGATGAGGATGGATCTTTTCTGTGAGACAGGCAGGATGCCCTCACGAAGGGAGCTGTTGCAGAGGACCGTCAGGAAAGGGAGTAAAATATCCACGAATTCTTGAAGAAGAGATGTAGGTAGCGGGTCCAAATCGCATGTTTTAGGCGCAGAAGCTAAGATGACTCGTCGTAAATCCTGGCTTGAGATTGGATCCAGGGCGGAAAGTTCACAGTTAGTCGGTGTATAGACCGGCGGAGGAGAACCGGCAGTGGTCTCTCGGACAGAATTTACTTTCGCAGTAAATGCCTCGAGAAAGGTATCTGGCGAGAAGAGTGGTGTAGCTGAGCGTCCAGCAGGTCGAGCACGGCCAAGGAGGTCATTTAAGGTCGACCAGAGCCTCTTAGGATCCCTCGAGTGGCAAGCGATCTTGTGTTCCCAGTAGGCCTGCTCTTTCCGTCTGTACTGCCGATGCATCTCGCGGACATATTGCACCCAGGCAGCACTGTCAGCAGGCAGCTTAGTGCGCCTTTAACGCCTCTCCAGACGACGAGCATGGCGCCGAAATGAACGACACTCGGCATCGAACCACGGTGTGAGAGCAGACTGGCGCGTTCTAGCTGTGTGTGATGGAAGTAAGGTGTTAACAAGATCCGTCATGGTGGTCTCATATAGGGTGAAAAGATCGACAGTTGATGCTTCGGCTAAGGTTGATGGATCAGCAAAGGCAGGAACTCGAAGTAAAGCCTCACGGAAGGAATCACGGTCCAGCTTCCGCCAGTCACGATATTGTCCCTCGGCATGCGTTGGAACCGGGTGAAAAAACGGCACTGAAGCAACGACGAGGCCGTGGTCTGAGATAGTCGGAGGTTGGACACTCAGGTCCAGCAATTGGCAGTCGTCTCGGGTTATGAGCACATCAAGCCACCCACCCAGTTGATGTGTCGATTCAGCAACATGCTGCGTCAAACCAAACTGCTCCATGATGGCTGTGAACTCAGCAGTCGCAGGGATTTCTGGATCTTCAAGATGGATGTTAAGGTCACCAGCGATGACCAACTGAGAGTTGTAGAGAGCAAACTGCTCGAGCAGGGTGGTGAATTCACTGAAGAATGTCGTTGTTGGTGGTTCGGAGCCTGGACGGTAGATGACAAGGATCGTCATAGGGCCACAGGACGACGACGCCGTGACAGCCAAGACCTCAAAGGTTGTTGGAAGAGTAGATATGACAACCGGTCGAAGAGGCAGGACCGCCCGGTGGTATATGACGATGCCACCACCCCGAGAATCCTCATCTGAAACGGCGTTCCTAGGACGGTCGACGAAAGAGTAGCCCGGCGGCGAGGACCGGCGCAGGGCTACATCCATTGAGGAATGGTGCCACGATTCAGTAACCAATAGGAAGTCAATATCGTTAGAGAGTATCGTATCTGCAATAGTAACGTATTTTTTCCGTAAGGAGCGAATATTCCAAGTGGCAAGGCGGACGCTATCTCGACTGGAAGACGAAGACTTGGTCGGAGAAGAAGCTGACGACGACGACGAGGTGCACGTCGACGATGGTGTAAGCGCCAATTCAACCCCGTCCCGCAGCCGGACGCTATCTCGACTGGAAGACGAAGACTTTGTCAGAGAAGAAGCTGACGACGACGACGAGGTGCACGTCGACGATGGTGTAGGCACCGAATCAGCCCCATCCCGCAGTCGGACAGCAGCGGCAGAAACCGGTGGTAGAGGAGGAAATGAGTCCCGAGCACGGGCTGACGCAGGTCGCCATAGTCGAAATTGGAAAAGAACTTTCCTTGTTCGACGGCAAACATGATGAGTGTGAGAATAATACGAACGAATCTGCTCAGACGTATACGTGAAAGTTGGCGTTGGCGGTACATCCATTAGTATTCCTTTTAAAGGCATAAGGTAGTTCACTCACTGTCAACCTCAAAACTATATAGTTAATCCAGTCGTTGAAAAGAAACAACGTGACAAAATCTGAACTTATTAGGTAGAGGCTGTTGACGATGCAACGATGAGAGTAGAGGGGTTGTTGGCAGTGCAACCACGAGATTAAACGGGCGTAAAACGCCAAACGCATAAATAAAACTCCAAAAGTCTACAAGTCCGAGACGACTATCAAACAAAACTACGAGATTCAGATTCTAAAAATTCATCTGGAGATGATATCCAGTCGCATTTATAGAAATATAGTTATAAATTCAAGAAAACCTAATAATAGTAAGAAACCGCAGCGGACTAGAGTTCTCACGCAACGAGGCGCCACACATATGTTATGCTGTTACCTGGAAGGCATTTGCATGATTGTGAGAAGTTCAACGTAGGCCTATATAGAACGGGCTGAAATTTAAGCTAAGCTATAAAAAAATTGGAATAAATAAATAAAATCATCAGGGTTCTCAATTTAATGGTTCAAACCTCCAAACGTTTAATGGGCCTAGCATAATAGGTCTACATTATGCAGTAGGGTGGTCCACAAAAATCATGTAACAGATATCGGTTGTCCACAAGGCTAGTTTTGTTCTTTATCATGATCGTAACAATCATGCAAAATTTTAAGGAAAACAAATAACATTTAGAGGTCAACCCATTTGACACTTTTTATGTTATCTAAAAAAAAAATAGATAAATTGTTCCACCTTGGTTAAGCTATGACATGAGCGCTGTCTTGGATGGAGTTGGGAAATTCCTGCGATGGTTTGCAACCAGTCGAAGAATAAACTGTTTCTGTTCCTAGACAAGAAGACATTTGACGACTTCCATGACGTGATGACGGCATGCAATGACGTGATGACGGCATGCAATTCATACCATTTCAGTTCCCAGAGCGTTTTCAGTTCTAACGTATGCGCCTTTATGAAACACTGTGTTGCTGGCTGTTGTGTCAAATACGAGGCCTTTGATCTGTGAACTCAGATCTAATTTCTCAATTACTTCAACCCAGGCCTTGGCCTGAGACTCATCTGTACTTCTTTCCATTTTTGGAATTGCCAAAAGTATTTCCTGACCATTTCCAGTTACAATAACAACTATGCGGTCCACACTTTCCTTTGATCCATCAATGTCGGGCAAACATTTTCCCGTCCCAGTGCAGCAATAAAGGTCCTGCCAGTGAACACTCTTTCTTCCATTGCAACTGTCTCTTTTCTTCCTCTTATTCTAGATCGTCTGATTGAACTTCGAGATAATGTGATTTCTGAAATGTCATGGCCAAGCGCCTGTGCAACAGCTCCAGCTACAAACACAGCACCACGGTGTGGAAGGCCAACACGATCCAAAGTACCAACAACTTCAGGGGAACTGGAAGATGTTCTTGGATCCCTTTTTTATGATGAAGCAGCAGTAGCAGCTGTTGATGTAGAAATTGTAGACATACATGACTGAAGCGGGTTAGACTCATCATCTCCTTTTGACTCCTGACTATATATCAACGCAGAAAGTTCACCTTCTGTTTCACTAATGCCATTTATCTCGCGTTCTATTATATTTCTCGTTCACCTTTCTCTCCTTTTTCTCTCGTTGTCTCTTCCTGATTTCTTTTGCTGCTTTCTTCAAGTTTACTCCACTCGTGCTGCTGGAAAACACGTCTTCTCTTTACATTCGAAGGAATTCCCGAACTTCTTCCTGCTGGATTTCTGTCGAAACGTTCTTTGTGGCAATATCAAATAATTCTTGAAGATCACTTTTGAACCTGACTTCTTTCATCCTGTCACTCTCTCGCTGTCATGTTCTGTGAACCTTCAGAGACAGCCTCAGCCAGGTAGTTCTGATACAGCTGTGACAGTTTTCGGACACACGAGTCAACCCGCTCTGTTGGTATTCTGGCTCGCATTAAATACAAATAACTGCGTCACAGGCCATTTTGCAACTTTCCGGAAGGGTTCTTCCTTCAGTGATATGATGAAACTGAAGTAGTTGCAGTACATCCAGGCAACGTGGTGATCTTGCTGTACATAACTGAGAGATTGGCTCTCCCAATAGACAGTGCTCTGGGTCGGATCTCAAACTAGATGAGGCCATGTCAGTCTAGTAAAATGTTGAGAATGGGTTGACCTCTAAATGTTGCACAATCAGGCTGAAATTTAACAGGCAAACTATCTACCCCTAGTGGACAAAAAGAAGCGTTGTGGAGAGATGATTCCACAAACTTAAAATTTTCTCTGTGGTCTCTGGACCACCCTATTATGCAGTCTTTAAATTTCAAATTTATTTAAATTCGTTTCATCACAAACAATACCAATGAATTGCGCATTTTATTTATTTTGTCTAATCAAGATCTAAACCAATGTTCACGTCATTTTCTAAGATCGACAGAATAAATGTCTAGAAATGTTTAGCATCGTTTTGAAATAATTGTTTTATTTGCTATTGGCTAAGATTCTTCAAAATTGAAATAGTTGGATGAGAAAGCAACGCGCCTGCCGAGGTTAACTCCAAAGAATTTTTTCATATTCCTGGTTTTAAAATATCTTCATCATATTTATAGAAATTCAGTGCATTTTCATTCATTCATTCATTCAAAAATGTATATAGCGCCACTTCAAGGGAACTACTCAGAGGCGCAGGCGGTCATAGAAGGTATACCAGAGGAAGACCTAGGATGTAGGCGCAGCTCAGGAGGAAGGCCATTCCATATGGTCGGGCCGACCACCGAGAAGGCGCGGGTCTGCATGATAGCAGTACGGGCAAACGGGACAAAGAGTATTCTCCTCCCCACCGAGCGGAGGACTCGAGCAGTCCGAGAAGCCGACACAGGCCGGAAGAGGTCTATATGGGTTGGCGATAGGTATATTGGTGCGAGACCCAGTTGACATCGCCAACCCAAGGAGGCGATCCTGTATTCAATGCGCTGCCCTACAGGAAGCCAATGCAGGACCTCCAGCATATAATTTGATACATGACCAAAATATGGTATTTGGCCAATAAGGCACGCAGCAGAGCGCAAGATGCGGTCAAGGCAGTTTAGGCGTGCAGACGGGAGGCCAGAGTAAAGAGATAGGCAATAGTCAATACGAGCTGTGACGAAAGAGTGTACAAGTGTAGTTGCTGCTGTTGCTGAGAGAGAGCGAGCGACAGTACGAAGCTGACGGAGCTGGTAAAGGCAGTCGCGGCTGATGCTATAATGGATGATTTGGATGATGATTTGTTTGGTTTGTATGATTTGGATGATGATTTTGGCTGTGGTTCTGGGGTCGGTGGTGGTGGGGTAGGGGTGCTGGTGGTCGACGATGGGGTCGATGAAGATGGTGATGACGATGATGATGATGATGATGATGATGATGATGATGATGATGATGATGATGATGATGATGACGATGGTGATGATGATGGGGTGTACGGATGCAACTCACGACACTCTTGAGGCGATCCATCTGCTCCAATGACTCTCGGTAGCTGTCCAACGCGGGAACACCATTTGCTTTTCATCGACCTTATCGTGCTAAGTTGTTCACTTTCCTTTAATAATAATAGTGATGGTGATGTTGGTGCATGATGTTGGCAGATGATGTTTGTGGTGGGTGTTGGTGGTGGATGTGGATGCTGGATGATATCTGTGGACATGGATGATGTGGATGTGGTGGATGATGTGGTGGACATGGTGTATGCGGATATGAATGATGTGGATGTAAATGATGTAGGTGTTGATGATGTGGATGATGTGGATGTGGTAAATTTGGATAAGTGGTGGATGTGGATAAGTAGTGGATGTGGATAAGTGGTGGATGTGGATTTTGTGATGATGCCGATGTGGTAGACGTTGTGGACATGGATGTAATGGATATAGTGGATGTGAATAATGTGGATTCGGATGTGGTGGTTGTCGAAGTGGATGATGGATGTCGATGATGGATGTCAATGATGCATGATGATGATGATGATGATGATGACGGATGATGATGACGATGATGATGATGATGGATGATGACGGATGATGATGGATGATAACGGATGATGATGATGAATGATGATGATGGATGATGATGATGATGATGATGATGATGATGATGATGATGATGATGATGATGATGATGGATGATGATGATGATGATGAATGATGACAATGGATGATGATATGGGTGATGTTAATCATGGATGATGTTTATGGTGGATGTTATTGATAACGGTTGATGTTGAATTGGATGATGTTGATGTTCTTACGTACTTAAGTGTGCGCGCGCGTGTTTGAAATCTCTGTCTGTGTTAAGGAGATAAGTGCTTTACATGGGGGCTTATTCCCATGCCCCTCAATACATACTTACAGAGATTTCTTCTATTCTTATTATTGATTCCTGTGATTCTTCATTCTAGGTTTCACTGAGAACGAACTTGACAACACCCTTACAATGGAGTTATTGTAATTACTTCGATTCCAATCGCTGCATTGGTCCTAATCATCGGCGCACTGCTACTTTTCAATAATTCATACATCGATTTGTTTACTATGAACTTTTGCACTGCTTTATATTGAAATATGTACTACAAGTCTTTCAAAATCACTTTATTACTTTTCTAATAAATTCCTAATTTAAAATGTACTTGTGTTTACACCCCCTTGTTCTGTGTAATTAAGATCTGTGATCACTGAGAGTTTAAAGGTTCAACTTATGCTTACTTCTGTAGGTAGGCCTATGTCATCACGCCCATCCGTTTGTTCCTATTGCAACCGCCACTTCGACGGTTGAACGTCTAGCATTCTCCGTGGTTCAGTCGTCTACTTGATCAAAGTGGTTAAACAGAAGTCTTGAAAAACTGCATGTGTGGAAAGAATTTAAATTCAAGAAGCCTGGATTAAACAAGTCGATCGAAGACGCCTCTAGCAGAACAAGTGTGTCGAATTCACACATAGACGACTTGGCGATGCACAAAGAAACAAAAACACCTGGAACATCCTGAACTCTCTTCTCCATCTACCTCCTCCATTCTTCCAATCGGGGACGCCGGAGGAGTTGTAAATCTTTCTCTATAGGTAAAGTTATCAGTGTATAAGATAGCACTATCATCTCTTTTGCTTCTTCTCTCCTTTTTACTTCTGAGATACCCATCCTTACTACAACCTCGCTATCAACTTGTCATTCCAGACCACACTATTTAAGTACCAGTAAAATTAATTACATTCAAACACTGTGAACTAGGTCTTGTGCCTAGACGTATATAGCTTCTAAAGTCAAACCTCAGATCTTCTCTATCATCCTAACTCTCCTTTATTAACTCTTCTGACTGCCATGCATCCTTTCTATTCGTAGAGGACAGCTACACGTCCTCGCCTAAAAAATATTCTAGATTCCACTCTCTGTCCTAATCATAGGCATATCTAAGATGTTTTTTACGTATACCTAATTTCATCGCTCTACTCTTACCTTTCTGCGAACAACCTGCTTCCACCCCTTCAGTCGGGCTTCAGGCAATTCCACTGCCCGAAACAGCCGTACTTTTTCTTGATGCTGATAAGAGATACGTGAGTGAATTAATTCTTGTCTTTAAATGGCTGGAAAATACCGGAAAGAAAATCTAGTTGTCTGGTAACGTATGGATGACCTTCAGTTATAAACAAGGTGGATCACGGATAACTCTGGCAGCCCGTAACATAACCAGGGAAGGCCATCCCCTAAGACTATATAGGGAAGGGCTCATCAATCTCACTGGTGAAGGGCAGCGAGACAAGAAGATTGATGACAGAAGTAAATTAAGACGAAAATCAGAAGAAATAACACTTAACCTGTTTCCGCGAGGCTCACTCTGAATTGTTCACACTGTGAGGGGCGCTTTACAAATTCCCAGATACCATACCATACCATGCCATAAACCAGAGGAGTGGAGCAAAAGTCACGCCTTTAGATTCTCGGTGGTCGGTTGCTCACAAACGCTATGACCATCTTGGACACCATAGTTTAGCGCTGAGATGGACAATGTTGAAATATTTGTAATGGCACAAAACTCTTTGATATATAACGGTATTGTAAAATAAACGATTTCAAACCATCATGAGCCTTGATCTTTAGCCATTGCATTTTTATACAAATCCCACCGTAATAATTAAACAAACCTAAATATTACGAGCATCCTATACTGAGGCAGTTTTACATAGTTAGTAATGTGATTTTTTGTAGTACACGCAAATTGAATCACATGACAAAACGTAAGACAAAGGGGTTGATGCCTGTGCATGAGAAAATTTGTTATAGTTAATAACGTGACTTCTTTGTCATAGGCCTATACGTAATATTTAAGCACATGACAAATTCGTAAGACAAATGGGTGTTGCCTTGTGCACGAGACACCAGCGCGATAGGAATTTGTAATTGTAACTCAGTGGTACAAACTTATTTTAAAAATGCCTGACTTGACTTGAGTTACAATTACAGTTGCAAGGGAATCATATGCAGCTTGGAAATATTCTGTTACCTGGAAGCAGAGACGGACTGGGCCGAGAATTTCTACCGGGAAACAGTTCCACAAAGGGCCCGCATCTGAAAACTGTCATTTGTTGACGTCACCTCAATTCTCAGTCCAGTGAACATTAGTTTAGGGTTGTTTTGGATCAAGGGCTGCATCTTGCAATAATACTTGTTTTCGTTTTTTCAAGTCTTTTCTTTGCACCACTTGGCTGTGCCATTGCATTTCGCGTGATCAAATTCCTAGCTCGTGCCTGACAGTCTATTGTAACTTGTTCTCTTCATACGATGTACTGGTATTATACAGACCTAATACTGAACATAAATGATACACACGATAAGTTACGAACTTATATACGAAGTTACGAAAAAATACGAAGACTCAGAATTTCTCCAGTCTCCTTGGGTCACCACTACCTTCTAATAGGCTTCTATGGTCTCTCGCAAGGCTCTGTTCTTGCTCCTCTGCTCTTCATCCTATATACTTCGGACCTCGGTTTTTTTTTCAGCAGTATGGGATTTCGTCTCATCAGCATGCTGACGACACCCAATCTCTTCTACATGGTCCAGCCTCTTGTGCTGTCCAAATGGTCGAGCGTAACTTAGCAGCAGCCTCCGCTCTCGATGCTTGGCTTTCCTCTAATCGCTTGCGGCTTAACCCTGACAATACTCAATTTATCTAGCTCGGTGGTCGCCTCTAACTCGGCAAGATTGATTTGGAATCTTTACATCTGAAGTTCTTCTCATTCAATTCTCCTCTGCTCGTGACTTAATTGGGGATTGTCCTTGATCCTACACTCTCCTTCACTTATCAAGTTAACCTTGTATCCCGATCTTGCTTTTATCGTCTGCGCTAGCCCTCGCAGGCTTCCTTGCGATCTTCGCAGGCCCGAATTAAGGGTGGTGCTAAAGGTGCTGCAGCACCCGGGCCCGCAGTTTTGAGGGCCCGCGTTTTCTGAAGTACATTAATTTTTCTTTATTGTACTTGTAATTGGGCCCCGGGCTGATGGCTAAATAGGTAATCACAGCACCCGGGCCCGCACTAGCCTTAATGCGGCCCTGGATCTTCGGCTCGCGGCTTTATGCCTGTCCTCCAATGCACAATCCAGGAGCTTCGCCTATATGTGGGCCCCTCTGCTTTGAACTGTCTCCCCTTGTTTCTCCTCCAAGCTTCAGCTTTTTGCCCTCTGCTCTCCAGTTCATTAGGCGCCTGAAAACCTTCCTATTTCCAGGTGCTGGCATTGATGGGGGTTGAAAGCGCCGCTGATCTCAGTGGCGCTATATAAGTCTTCGGTTACAATTTACAATTACAATTTACAACAACAAAATTTTTAGTTGAAAAACATGCATGTTATATGACGTCATATTTTTACCCGACTTCTGGCAAACGACATGCAAGTAAGTAGTAAATAAGTATTTCAACGTGCCGATCTTGAGCATGGTCAGCCGATTTAATTGGGGAGGAGCCCACCGGGAAATTTCCCGGTTTCCCGGCGGGCCAGTCCGCCCCTGCCTGGAAGGCATTTGCATGATTGTGAGAAGTTCAACGAATATAGAACGGGCTAAAATTTAAGCTGAGCTATGAAAAATAAATTGGAATGAATAATCGAAATCAGCAGAGTTCTCAATTTAATGGTTCAAACCTTCCATGGGCCTAGCATAATAGGTCTACATTAGCATTACGCAGGTAGGCCCTATTTCAAATTCATTTAAATTCGTTTCATCACAAAAACACCACTGAATTGCGCATTTTAATTAGTTTGTCTAATCAAGGTCTAAAACCAATATTCACGTCATTTTCTAAGATTAACAGAATAAATGTCTAAAAATGTTTAGCATCTTTTAAAATTATTGTTTTATTTGCCATTGGCTAAGATTCTTCAAAATTTACATAATTATTTGGATGAGAAAGCAACGCGCCTGCCGAGGTCAACTCCAAAGAATAAGTTTTTTTTTCATATTCCTCGT
Source organism: Allolobophora icterica (assembly GCA_963556255.1). Lineage (NCBI taxonomy): Eukaryota > Metazoa > Annelida > Clitellata > Crassiclitellata > Lumbricidae > Allolobophora > Allolobophora icterica. The sequence continues at coordinate 22,759,394 of OY744610.1, forward strand.
TTTAAACTAACTTCATCAGTTTTATAGAAATTCGGTGCATTGAGAGAGATATGGGATTGCGCTATAAGTTTTGCAAATAAGAAAGGGAAAATTTATTCACACTATCACTTTCGGTTTGTGGGTACAGATTTATCCATGCCAACTCACGGTGGTTGTATTAGACAGATACGAACTGAGAATTCCTTTGTCTATATTTTGGGAAATTGTTGTTTGAGGCTTATCGATGACGTGCCTGAGCATGAAGGCCTACCCCTGCCCGCACATCCACCAATATGGCGTCAGATGTTTTGCTTTGACATAAGCTCGAATCTATCCAATGAGGAAGGATAAGCTTTGCCTATAGAGTGGGTCAGCACAGAATCTAGGTTCTGTACTATTACCCAAACTGACATAGGCCTACAATTGTATTTGTGCATTTTGCTCATGTTTTCAAAGAGTAGGCCTAAAATTAACCCGTGGTGTGATTAAGCAAGGGTGATCTGACCTATTTAATATTAAAGTAACTCACAGGCGTATGCAGTTGTTCATTGCCTATAGGTCTCAGGCACAAGTGTCGTTCGTTGCTATTAACAGCCAAACGTCATCCACTAAGTAGAAGGTCTAGAGTCACTGTCAGGGTCGTTTTATCCACTAGGCACAGTAGGCACTGTGCCTAAGGACTACGAAACTTTCAGGGGCCTACAAAAGTCTGAAAATCTGAAAATGTGATATTGAATGATTGACTGGGGAAATGGAAATAGGAAAATTGTAAACAACAGCAACTTAAATTTAATAACTTTTGCACTGAAACAGTTTAAATTAAGCTTTGCTAGCCTACATTATATGAACTTTGCGGCCCTTTGCACTAGCAAAATCACATATAACGTCCTCAAATGTCATATCCCGCATTTATTCGTTTTCAGTTGAAAGCAGCGCATTTAGTTTGAATGCATAGCTGAGAGTTTAGTGTGAGTTGTAATCGTAATCGTAATATCCACACTTCTAAGGCGCCATTCGAATGGCAGGGCACCAGCCTATTCTCGAGCGCTACGTAAACGCAGAGGGGTTTTCCAGAGAGTATTTCAAAAGAGGTCCGAGTCCGGTTTCCAGAGGGCCAGATCAAGAGAGGAGGTAGAGCAGCTGTTAAGGTGGGCGTCGTTTAGGACGAGAATAATTGGAAGGCGGAGGATCAGATGAGTCGGGTTAGGAGTTCTTGAAAAGGTGAGACTTCAATTTTGAGTTGAAAGCCCGATTGTGATACATAGAGGAACGTGGGGAGGATAGAAGACGGGTTATAATGATGATGGGGAACTAAGAGTCTGCGGAATACAGGGAAGATCGTTTCAAAGGTGTGGTGCTGTGCTGGATAAAGCTCGGTTGGAGCACTTGAGATGAGCAGTGACTGGGGGTCGGGAAAGACTGAGATAGGATGGAGCGGGTTGCCTGAATGTTGAAGAGATCACGGATGTACGTGGGCTGAGAATATTGTAGGGAACTCTAAGTTGGTGATAGGACTTTGAAGTAGATTCGCTCTGGGATTCTTAACCAATGGGGTGATTTGAGGATGGGAGTGATATGGTGATGTCTGGGCGTTTTAGTAACAGCTCTAGCTAGTGAGTTTTGGATAAGTTGGACTCCAACTGTTGGAGACGCTTGATTGAGGTGGATTCAAGGTTAAGGAAGAGGGAATTGCAGTAATCAAGCTTTGAATGAATAATGGAGGTAACAATGGTGGAGGCAGATTAAGGTCGAGCATAGGCCGTATGCGTCGGAGGTCACGAATGTGCATGAAGCAGGTTTGATATGTTGTTAGAGAATTAGAGGTGTGGATCAAAAGTAATACCAAGATTGCGGACGGGGAGTCTGAGGTGAATGTAAGAGACGATGAGCTAGTCGAATGCAAGAGTGCCTATAGGGCCTACGACGACCTTAAAACGGCCTTGGTCACTGTTTGCTCATATTATTCATTTACTGGGCTGGGTTTTGCTGGCGCCAGCAAATCAAATGAACTTACTCGCACACGGAGAGGAAGGAATATAAGTAGGAAGGCAGACAGACAGGCAGACACAGACAGAAACGCACGCGAGGTTAAAGAGAAAGAGAAAAAGATAATCGTTTTCAGAAATATAAAACGAAAAGCAGTGGGCTATTACACCAAAGCGTTGTCAATTATAGTATGACAAGGAAGTTCATGAAGAAACTTTCACTTTCTTATTTTACAAAACTTATAGCGCAATCCCATAGTGTGACATTTTAGTCCTACCAACGCTGTTCTCATTTATAGGTCTATGGGAAATTCGTATAAGCTAAATACAATAATGGAGCCTAACTCTTCAAAAGCAAAGTCGCGGTTGCAGTATAAGCGTAGGCCTGTCATACGAATCCATAAAAATCGGTTCGATTTTTTAATGTTATAAATGATTTCAATTGAAAAACGAAAGTTTGAAATTATTCAACCTATAGACTAACTGTTAGCAGCTAAGGGTTCTATAAATAACCTGTTCCAATTTTTTTTATGACAATCTGGGTTTTACAAGGTATATGACGAAGAAAGTAACTATAGTTAAGGCAACGACCAGATGACTTGATGTTATCAGAACTGTAACTAAATATTCTCCAAAAAGATTTATATCGTTACGTTGCATCCGCTTACAGAACCAATCCGTAATTTTAGAGAATTCAGTTTTCAGATTAAATGGAGAGTTTTGTTGCGCAAAAAATTGGTGTCATCAATTATTTATAAGGAATGTTGGATTGATATGTAGCAGCGTCTTCCTAAATTTAACTACGAATTTAACTGTTAGATTCACCACGAGGACTCCAGTGGCGTAACAACCTAACCGGGGGCCCTTGGACATTCTATGCTTGGGGCCCTTACCCATTAAAAAGTTTAAATAATGAGGTTGCTACATTTCAAACTGCAGTTAGGTTAAAAAACGAGTATTAAACGTTCTCATTAATGACCCATAGTTCAAGTCACATTCATAGTTCAAGACAAAACAAGAATGCAACAAAAATGTATTGCCTACGTTCACATGCAGTAATATAATATCTGCACAGTAGTTCTCACATCATGTCATCTATCCCGGAATTGGCTAGTCTTTGTGCTGTTTGTCACTCTCCCAGTCATCGTCGCAGTGCGGAGCGCTCCATCTCTGTAGTTCTTCAGAGAATTACTTCACGAATTTGGCTATTCTAGCTTTACTATTAGCAAATATATCTATCAAGTCATCAATATTCAATTGTTTTGCACATTCGTTTTCATCAAGCCTGTCCTGTGAGATAGTGGATCTAAGATACGTCTTTATAAGTTTCAATTATATAGTGTGTATAGGCCACAAGGCTTTTAGAGAGACATTGACAAAGAGACAGATTGCGACAGAGACACCAGCGAGTGTGAGAGAAAACGAGAGAGACATAGACAGAGAGCGAGCGAGTGAGTGAGAGCGCGAGATACAGGCGAACAATTAGGCAGAAAATATTTCAGGCATTTCTTAGCGCTGGAGCTGAGAGATATGCGTATACCGTAAAGTGCATGCAGTGGTGGTAACTTGTACGCCTAAAAGGAAGAATCTGGCTCATGGACAGGTGGATTTTCATTCATGGGTCGATTAGAGTCAAATATCCCGACCCCGGCAACCTGGTGACCTAGACAGAAACAACACGTACATACATCTGTGGCCCTGTGCAATTGTGCATCCAGGATCATAATATATATAATATATTATATGAATCATCCGTCATATACACAGACTAGTTCCTCAGGCTGCAGAGAGGCTCAGACCTACGTCGGCCTTGTTGTGGCACTTTTGAACACCGTAGGCTAAATATGTCATCAGATGGAACAATGAACCAAATAAAAATGTTTGTGCTCGGAGGAAATTGAAAGAATATGGCACTAAGGCAAAATATCACACAGGGTGCGCAGTAAGAAAGCTTGGGGCCCTTTGTCCACCCTCGTTATATGGTTGTTACGCCACTGGAGGACTCTTTGACAGCATTAAGATTAAAACCGGATTTACAGAGCTTACAGATTTCTTCACTACCACACTGAAGCCAACAAATTGCGATTGATAATAACAGTTATGCTAGTCTCCATGCTAGGAGAAAGATGTTATACATTATCTCCTTCAGCGCTTTAATTAATATGATTGTCAATGCTATAGTTTTTCATCTCTTTCTGCGTGCTTGTCTGTCTGTATGTATGTATTAGGGTGGATCGAAAGCACATGCTAAAAAACATTTTTTTTTAAACTATATTTAATAGTGGGCAAAAGTTGCCAATTGGTATGACAAACACACAGTAAAAATTTGGTAATTATTGTGCATCATCTTGAGGGTCCCCAAGGACTTTGAAATTTTGCTATACATTATATGGGCAATATTATGGATTATCGTGAATCATCAGACATGACAACATCTTGCGCACTGGGAGCGCCTCTGAACGGTTCATCCTACTAGAGGCGCTTTATAAATGTTTGAATACAATACAATACAACAGATGTAACGTATTAACAAATCATAGAATACATTCTTATGCATAATTCAAATGCACAAATGTTAATTCGCAACAACGTTCAGGCTACATGACTCGTTAATCGCATTTTTGTGAAACGTTGCATTATCAATCGAGATTCTAGCCGCGATCGGATAAAGTCATCTCGCGATTTTGCGCCACAAAACGCTGCTGATGATTCAATAACCAACTTGACGCAGCGTTCCACAGCCTAATTATGACAGGTTAACTTAGAAAAGTTAGCTATGGGCGTTTCAACGCTAGTCACAAATAGCTTTAGATGTCCCTCCGAAATGTCAGTCGTGAGCGGCTGTTCGTTATGTGTGAGTTTTGCCAGGCGATCAAGTCAAAGACCACGTGCGTCAAACCTGAGTTCTGGTAGCCTGGTAGGCCTACTTTGAATTGTCGCAAGCTGATGTTCTAGTTGACGAACTCGCCTTAACAATGCGACGAATTCCGAGTTCGCGTGGACGACCATCGTAATCATGGAGAGAAGTAGGTTTTCCGGATAGGTAAAATAGGCATTCCGCTGCGTAACAGGATCGACAATAAGTTTCTGTTCAACTGTAAGATAACGGGAAAGCTGGACGGAACGGAGCAAATGTCTTACATCATCTTTGCACGACGGCTTAGACTTGATACTGAACCACATCGGAGCATACGCTTTCATGATGTATGCTGCAAGAATCTCGAAGTTGGTTGATGGTTCAGCTGTTGCGATGTACAAAAGGAGAAGTCGAGAAGTGATTCAATTTCTCCGGGGTTTCGTTTGGATAAGTCATGTGAGCAGTGACCCTCAGAAACAGCGTTGGTAATTTCCCACAGATATTTCTGGTCTGTACCGAATTCCTTTAAGTTGACCTTTGGCAGTGGTTTTATTAGCTTCATATACTTGTCATGGTAAGAAAAGATACCTAACTGAGGATCTGCGTGCATCCTCCCATATCTGACAGACTGTGAGGTCATGCTCTAGCTCTCTCTCTATACTACGAAAGTGTCAAGGGCTCATGGACTCCCTGATCTAGCCTTACACGCGGTTGCAGGTGCGACCACAGTTGCTCGGCTTCTGTATGCCACCCCAGCGTGGTGGGGTTGCGCTACCGCTGAAGATCGTGCCGGCCTGGACCAAATGCGTAGAATGGGTTACCTGCAGTCTTGTTGTCAAGACCTTAAACCTCAAGACCAAGACCAAGACCAAGACCTTGAACCTCAAGACCAAGACCAAGACCAAGACCTTGAACCTCAAGACCAAGACCAAGACCAAGACCTTGAACCTCGAGACCAAGACCAAGACGAAGACCTTGAACCTCAAGACCAAGACCGAGACCAAGACCCAACAAAATCACAGTCGTGTCCAGACTTCTATTCCTTACTAAAAATTGTCCAGTCGGACTACTCGTTATTTTAATGAAGACACGAGTTTTTTCTTTTATTCAAGCAAAACAACTCTAAATGGAGACTGCAGAGAATTCCGAATTCGTATTTACAAAAGTCCTTCATGCGAAATGTTATTCCAGATGCCTGTCGATTTTTATAAAAACCAATTTGCTCAGAATTTTCTGACCAAGACGTGACCTGTGGGGCCTCATAAAAATTCTGCCATGTGAAAAAACACGGTCTACAAGTACTGAAATCGCTAGCACACAGAACAGCTTTTCAAGAACCGGATGTAAATGTACAAATTAATCGTGAGTCTGTTTTGAAATGATTCCATGGTAAATAACCGGAAGTCAAAATATTTGTCCAAAACAACAGTGAAGCCTCATTCACACTGTGTAAATACTAAAGCAATAACTGTATGAGTAATTATTGGATAAATTTTTAAAATTGTTGCCGTTTGTTAAAATTAATGACTGTTCATATTGACAGCCGGTCTTGGTCTTGGTCTTGCAAAACCAAGACCAAGACTTTGAACCTCAAGACCAAGACCAAGACCAAGACCTTGAACCTCAAGACCAAGACCAAGACCAAGACCTTTGGTCTCAAGACCAAGACCAAGACCAAGACTTTTAAAAACGAACTCGAGTGCACTCGAGACCAAGACCTTGGTCTCGAGGACAACAAGACTGGTTACCTGTCGCGGGATGTGTGGGATGTGGGGGCGATGGTGAGCGATGCAGATGACAGCTTTCTGCGGTCGGTCATATGGTGCAGGACCCATGTGCTCCGACTCATTTTCTCATCTATAGGGTTGTGCGTCGCTGTAGTCTAAGACCGAGGCCGCATGATTTTTCCCTGCTCCGCAAAGATGATAGAAACTTCATCTCTAGGTTCTTGTATGAACAACACCAGTAGCCATGTCATCAATGTTATCCCTTGCTGGAAGTGTCTTATTTAAATCGATTTTTAGTTAACCGGCTGTACTCTTATTGTAATGGTTTGCGGTGTGTCAAGCCACTGATTGGAAATAAACGAATATGTGTATGTATTAAAAAGGAAATAAAGAGAAGGCCTATAGATATAAAAGTAGTAGGCTAGATATAAAAGTGGTAAAATACGCAAAGTGCTAGCCAGAAATATTCTAATAGATCTAGATGATCCCAGCTGACATACGATGCAACAACTGCAAGGAATGAGCAGAATTTAGTTAAAAATTTGCTATTACAGCACAGGCGATTTTTGATCTCGTTGGGGCCCTCAAGATGTTGTCCAAATTTAAAATAATTTTACACAGTTGTTTACGTATACTAAAGGCAACTTTTGGTCACTATTAATAGTCGATACGAAAGAATTTTTTTTTCGATCCACCCTAGTATGTATGTCTGTTTGTCTGTATTTCTGTCTATCTTTCTTCTTAGGCTGATCTTCATGTGGTCTGTTATTTCTCATACTTATACTGTAAACCATTCTGCCATAACAATTAACAGTGCATCCTACAATAAATTCTCTTATCCTGAAATTATACAGTTGCATCAGCACCAATAAAACTGGAAATTGGGTGAATAACAGCCAAGGTTTACGACAGATGATTAGCCTGCACGCAGAATATTATGTTTGACGGATGTTCAGAAGTGACATGTTCTACCATCAGCCTGGGGTGTCTCGGTTGATGAGTATAACCAGGTATTGCAAACCCTGAGCAGCAGGAACCAGTAACTCAATTATGGTTGATTCCTGGTTGGTGCGAGACCCTACCAGTGAAGTGAGTTACTCCCAGTTAATTCCAGCCTCACTCGCCTGCAAATTAATTCATTTATAGAACTACAACTTTATGCTACCATGGAGGTGCCTTCCTAAGAAGGTGGTATATAAATACCTAGATACACGCATACAGACACAGATACACGTATAGATACGGATATACATATATACAATGCACATATTATATGCTTACTACCTACACACAAAACGCATTTGTTGTGCATACTTATGCATACATACATTCATATTCATTCATTTAATTCAATAATTCAATTAGTTGTATTGGTTGTCAGTGGGGGCGCCAGGATTTCAGGTTTGGGGGGCTGCAGCCCTAAGCTCTTCCCTTTCTCCCTTCCTCCTTTGTAAGCATTGCAAAGCTTCAGAAGTTTCCAGCGTTTTGTTTGGGGGGGCTGAACCACAGTTTGGAGGGGCTAAGCACCCCTAGCTCACCCCTGACGCCGCCACTGTTGGTTGTGCCTTATTACTCTTCATAAAATAATAATACCAACAATAATAATCACTAGCTCTAACCCGTGAAAAATCACGGTACGTAATTGAAGTTTAGAAACTTTAATGTGCTTGGTGACATTGTCAACTTACAGGTGCATGGGAGGGAAGGGGAGAGGGAGGGAGAGAGAGGACGGACAGACGGACGGACTCACGGACGGAGGGGGAGAGGAAGGGAGGGACGGACGGACGGACGGACGGACGGACGGAAGGACTGACTCACAGACTCACGGACGGAGGGGGAGAGGAAGGGAGGGACGGAGAGAGGTAGGAAGGGAGGGACGGACGGAGGGACGGAGGTTAGCCGTTGGCTGGCGTCAGGTATGGAGGGATGGAGTGCCATAATAAGCCAATAGCCCAAAGTTACGCGACAGACTGGACATCGAATATTATGTTGGTTGATGATAGTAATAATAATAGTAGTAATATTATTAATAATTAGTATAATTTTTATTAGTAGCTGTAAGCTATAAATAGGTAAGCAGTAGTAATAATAATAATTATTATTATTTTTATTATTATTATTGTATACAGACAGTGAACATGCATATATGTACAAACTTAGACTTACATACTTTCATGTTCATTTTTATTAATTAATATTTCAAATCCTTTTTTTGTAGCGTTGCATGAAACGATTAGTTTGAACATAATTATAATAGGGATATAAAACTATCTCAGCTTGCCTTGTTAGTGATGACGTATTCAGTGGATCTTCAGGTCTATAGTCAGCGGTGTGTAATGCGGATTTCTTCAGCGTCCCCAACAGAATAGTATGAACTAGTTTATTCATCTGCTCTCAGTCAAAAATCGAGAATAGTGAAAGATTATGTTTTTAGATAAACAGACGGTCAGGTGGTCAGATAATATGACGAGTGCAGCACCGTTGTTAATTCCTACTGCAAATGTTAGCAAGTAGGGTCCTAAGAGTTTCAACCACTCTCTAACACACGTAGGCAGCTGTAGTTTCTGTTGAACGACGCGTCGCCGTCCTCCTTATCCAGGCTTGGGACTGGCACAACACGCAAGTGACGGTGGTGGAGTTTGTTGGACCATTGGTTTATATACTTTATGACCTGCAGCATGCTGGCATATGGCAAGCGCTCGTCCTGCAATGTTCAATTTGTTGAGGGAGGGAGGGAGGGAGGGAGGGAGGGAGGGAGGGAGGGAGGGAGGGAGGGAGGGAGGGAGGGAGGGAGGGAGGGAGGGAGGGAGGGAGGGAGGGAGGGAATAATCTTAGTAGGCTTACTCTACTTGACATACATGTATGCTGGCTTCCTCTCGATTGCTTTTCGATTGCTCGTCGTCGACGGACCTGAACTATTTCTTAGTATTAAAATTCGTTTATAGTTTGAAGCGTACTTCCTCCATTGGACTCCTTGGGCTTCGTGACATTTTACCACTTAGGCCTACTTGCATTATCTAAACTGTTTTTAATTTTCTCACACTTTTTAACCAAACACATTACTTAACCTCTCAGCTGCAGTAATTTTCCTCTACTTAAAGACTGAGAATTGGGACCTTGCGTCTAAACTATATGTTGGCTATGCATGCATATTAGGGTGGGGCAAAAAGTAATGAAAACTCGAGTTCAGTTCCCGGACAAACCTAAATCAAAGGTCCATGTTAAAGCTGATATTGTACCAAAAATGGATTTGTGATATATATCACCGTTTTCTAGCAACTTTGTCTGAAACACCAGCCCGAAAACGCAATATGTTGTAAAATGAGAGCTGTTCTTACATCAGCCGGTTTAATGGTTATGACTTTCAAATTTTGAACTCAAAGTTAGAGCTACAAACAACAATGAGTAACAAAATAAATGAAAAAGCATCTGGCACAGTACTGCAGTGTAAGTGTTTTAACTTATTTCAGATAATCAGCTTTAGTTTCTATAGTTGGCAAGTCCAATCTTGATTTCTTCATTTGAATGATAACACCATGGCGTGAGTCATGTCTGTGAACTCGGCCTCAGACTGCAAAAACTCTACTTAGACTGTCCTCTTATCTCTCCTCTCTGGTAGCTACACTGCGTTTGACAGATCCCAGATCTCGTTGCTTGCTCTATTTGACATCTCTGCTGCCTTTGACATGGTTGACCATGAGATCCTTCTGCAATGTCTCGAGTCGTCATGTGGTCTCAGGGGCTCATCTCTTCTTTGGCTCCGGTCCTATCTTTCAGATTGCACACAAACGATAATCTTGGGTTACTCCAGAACACACTGGGTTACTGTCAAGTTTGGTGTACCCCAGGGATCAGTACTTGGCCCACTCCTTTACCTGCTTTATACAGCTGATATTTCCTCCATCTTTGTAACACATTTAACCACTGGCCGCCTCTATGCTGATGACGCCCAGGTCTGCGTGCATGGGCCCCCATATGCTCAGCTGTTTCTTATTCCTCGCATCGATGCGCTCTCTCATGACCTTCAAGCATGGCTGTTCTTAAACCTGTTTTCTTTAAACCCAGCAAAGACCCAATTGATTTGGTTTGGCACTCGTCAACAACTGGCCAGGGTTGACTACTCTCTTTTATCTCAAAGCTTTCCTTCTGATACCTTATCTGCATCTGTCCGTAACCTGGGTGTAATTCTTGATAGCTCCCTTTCTTTTTCTGGCCATACCTCTAATCTCACCCGCTTGTGCTACTACCATCTCCGACGTCTCAAGGCTATCCGAAGATCTGTCTCCTCTCCAGTCTTCACCTCCATTGTCTATGCCTTTATCTGATCTCGCATTGATTACTGTAACTCCCTCTTTGTTGGCCTCCCCGAAGTCCAGCTCTCCCCCCTACAATCTGTTCTTAAAGCAGCTGCCAGACTAATCGCCCATCTCCCACGATTCTCCCATATTTCAACATTCATGTTTGAACATCTTCACTGGATCCTCTTACTGCCCCCATCCAACAAAGGTACTTATATGACTTATTTGTTCCCCCAGTGAGAACGGTGATGGTCCAGTCTCGTTCCAACTAAAGGTACTTATCCATATTTCCCGATCTTACCTGGGACTTGCTCCTAAATACCTCTGTCACCCACTACGTCTTCCTACTTCAGCTAGCTCCCTTCGCCATCTTCGCTCCTCTGATCGACGACTTATTTATTCCCCGAGTGAGAACGGTGATGGCCCAGTCTCGTTCCGTTGTTACTATTGGCCCTTCATTGTGGAATCAGCTTCCTCCTTCGGCCTGGGCTGCAGTACTATCTGGTGGTCCTGCCACAGATCTTCGTTGTCTTTAAACTTGCCTTTATTCCCGAGGACTTTTGCACTGGGAGCGCCTCTGATTGGTGGGCACTTGGTAGAGGCGCTTATAAGTTTTGAAATACAATACAATACAACACAATATTGTAGTGTACTGTGTAGTGTGTAATTTGTGTATTAAAGTGATTGTGTAATATATTATAGTAGCAATTAATGAGTTTCTATGACCCTATTGTAATAAGAGTAATGAATTTGTTATTTATTTCTAATGAAATATATTACGTCACACATCTTTGAAAGTTGCGACCCCTAGACATGATACAGAATATGAAAATTAATTATTTTATTAACTAGTAGATGAGGGAGCTTCCACTTATCATTGTCTGGTTGAGGCAACCACTATTTGCCCCACCCTAATGCATATCTCTGCTGTAGGTCTCAACAAGGAGGCCTTGGTGGTGTTTGGGCTAATCCTTCTCTCTGCACTGCTGGTGTCCCGCATTGATCTGTTCTACTTTATTCAAGTTTCAAATAACGGCCGGGTACTTAATGCATTACGTGCAAATAAACGTCGGTCTTTTGTAAACGCTGGTATGATAGTGCCAGCGCATCTGCTACGATTACATCACGTGAATACTGCAGACGAAACTGAAAAGCACGAGCAGCCGTTTGTAGCGGTGTTATTGGCGATATTCGAGGCAATATAGGCCTAACCGGACACATAATATCCGTAAAATATCTTCAAAACTCCTGGTCCATAAAAATCGGCCTCCAAAACAACCGGATGGTTGAAATGATTTGTGTAAACAATTCGCAATCTGCCGGTGGTAAACATGTAGGCTATATCAAATGACCGAAAACCTTATTATTCATTTAGGTTCACCTATGACAGTGATGACAATCTAGTTGACAAAGACGACGATGACAAAGTTGATCGTGACGATGACGATAATAATGTTGATGACAACTGCAGCTCACTGTGCTGTTTATAGCATCATAAGCATAGTCAGATCGAGATTTCATTCCACATTGATCACAGCTATGCAATATCACAATATGATATTCTATGATCCAATTACCCGCTATAAGTTTAACGTTATAAAATAAATGGCCAAGACATTGTCATTGAACGTCATTTCTGGATTCTATATTTGGTTTTTAAGTGATGATGAAAGAAGGCGTAAGCCTTAAGGAATGTATAAAATGAATATCCCTGAAGAGTTTTACATTATAGAAACGGTTCGAAACAATTAGCCACCAAGCGTAATCATATTAGTTCATTACGAGCAGGCTAAGCAAACAGACAATGGTGAATGAATCAATCTTATGTTTAACTGTACTCAGTGTACAGTGTTACAGGCTTATCTGAATTGCTTACTTACTTCTGCACTTGGTAAATAAATCTGGGAAAACAGTCATAGGCCTATGCTTGTCTGTAGATGTTCGCGCGATATGCAAAACCAGCGAGAAATTTTGATTTCGCAGAGGAAGGCGAATACTAAATCAAGTCACAAATCTTAGAATCAGCAGACCCATCTTAATGTGCCCTACTGCCACAGAGCAATGTGGAAGCCTCGCCGTGGTCGGTCCCTCGTCTTAGAAGAGGCTTCCATGTAGAAAGGAGAAGAAGCTCATGTCGCAGATTATAATCTGCGACATGAGCTTCTTCTCCTTTCTATAGCTCTATTTCCAAAACGGCTTAAGACCATTTTACACTGTGTCCCAATTGAACTGATACCCATTTTATTTTGGCAATAAATCTGTCAATTCTAAATATAATTCAATAAAATTTCATGCTTTGCAAAAAGGATAAATTATAAATATTGTCTGAAAATTTTATCAAATTCTATCAACAGGTTCCAAAGTTATGAACATTCAAATTTGGACAAACAAAATTCGAACTTTCCAACATGCAAAAAGTCATTTTTAAAATTATTTTTATTAAATTTTGAATTCGACAAAAACATGAAGACATCAACATTTTAAATTAATTTGAATCAAATGTCCTTCAAAGTTGATGTTAAAAATGCCCGCCATTAGCTCGAGTACATGCTCTAAGGCGATCTCGCCAATGTTCATTGATTGCACGATCAACAATTTCTTGATCAAAACGATTCCATTCCTGCACAACTCGTTGTTTGAGATGGTCAATGTCGCGTATACGCGGGTTTGGGATAAACACGTTCTTGAAGGACGCTCCATATCTTGTAGTTGAGCGGATTGAGATTATGGTTACTGGAGGACCAAAGAGTGGGTGAAATAAAATCTGGAGTTTCTCTTGACAGCAGATCCACAGTTTGTCTTGCTCGGTGAGCTGGATACACTGTGCTGCTGGAATATGAAATTTCTTCAAAAACCTTTTTGTTCCGTAATGGTTTTCTTGTCTTAAAATTTTAATCAAGCTCAAGTTATCTTCACTGAAAACCATTTTCTTTTATTATCGTCTGCTTAAATGGAAATGAAGTCATTATGACGTCATACCTTTTTATTAAGTAAGGTATGCAGTTTTTTTAATTACGTTTTTCACTTAAATGATACTAGCAAACACAATAAATGATCCCAGTTTTGTTAAGTTGAGTTAGACGTTTTTCTTTTACTTTTTGTCATTTTTTTTTTATGAACATCCAGTGTGTAACATTGGCCATCCTTTATTCTGTTTAATTTACTACTAAATGACCCTATCCAGCGGGGTCTGCGACCCCTTAAGGGTCTCCAGTGTAACCCAGAACATATTAATCTATTGCGTTCTACGGTGTCCTTGCATTTCTCTGGATGGTTACCAATTGAATAAATGAAGTTTAAAAATAAGTCAGAAAAATGTTGTACTTAGCTGATCTGAATTCACTGGATGGAGACAATTGCGTTTTGAGTGGATGGGGTGATACGAAGAGAGGTGGAAACCACTGCGAAATAAACACGTCGCTGTTGCTGAAACAATCCTCGCTGAGGATCTCGATCTACTCCTCATCACAGAGTCCTGGCACTGCTCCTCGTCCGATGTTGCGGTGCGCAGATCCGCCCCGCCGGGCTATTCATGCATTGACTGCCCGAGGGCCGAGGTTCGGGATGGCGATGAACGCGGAGGAGGGCTCATCGTCTACCATCGCACAGCTCTACTAACACGAAGGATTATACTGCGAGATCCTCCCACCACCTTCGAAGCTCTGGCTGTCTCCGTCGCCTCGCCTCATGGCCCACTGACTATCATTGCCGTCTACCGCCCGGGGTCTGTGCCGCCGTCAACAGCCTTCTTTGGAGAGTTTAGGGCGTTGCTTGAACGGTTTGCGCTGCATAACACTCAGCTGGTGATCGCAGGTGACATCAACCTGCACCTTGAGGATCCTGTGCTACTGGAGACAAGTGAGTTTACACTCATCGCGGAACAGTTCGGGCTGGTACAGCGAGTCGCTGAACCGACACATCGACAGGGCGGCTGGCTCGATGTTTTCATTACACGAGACGACTGCCAGCTAGCTGACCTTGCAGTCCACCCACCAACCATATCGGACCATGGTCTTGTAATTGCTGTTGTCCCTTTCCTCCACGAGACTCCGATGCACATCGATGGACAGTTCCGATGCTGGAAGTCGCTGGATCGTGCCACCTTCTGTGAAGCCATCCTCGCCATCCCGGCCTTCGCTGATCCATCATCTCTCTCTGGCGCCTCGACCTCTGACCTCTTTGAAATTTATGAGACAAAGATAACCGATATCGTCAACATCATGCTTCCAGTTCGTACCGCAAAATCGCGTCGCTCAGTGCTAACACCATGGTTTGACGCCGAGTGTCGTGCTTATCGACGACATGCCCGTCGCTTGGAAAGACGTTACAGGAGAACAAAAGCCCCTGCTGACCGTGCTACCTGGACAAGATACGTCCGTGAAATGCACCATCGCTACAAGGATAAAGAGCGGAGCTACTGGGAGAGCAAAATTACCCAACACTCCGGTGAACCCAGAAAACTCTGGTCAACATTCAATGACATCTTGGGTCGTGCGCGCTCTGGTTCCTGTCCGGCTACATCACACTTCACGGCTGATGCCTTCCTTAAGGCATTCACGGCTAAAGTGCGTTCGGTCCGCGAGGCAACGGCAGACAGCCCACCACCGGTCTTTCCACCTACGAGCTACGAACTTCCGTCTCTGGGCCTAATCACAAGTGCTGAGCTCCGTCGAATTATACTTTCATCAGCGCCGAAGACCTGCAAACTGGATCCGCTCCCGTCGTTCATCCTCCAAGAGACCCTCGATGTCTTCCTACCATTCCTTACGGTTCTGTGTAACCGCTCCCTCCAAGAGGGAGTTCTTCCTGCAAGCCAAAAGAGGTCCATCCTTGTTCCAGTGCTTAAAGCGGATGGACTCGACGCTACTGAACCAACCAATTTTAGGCCCATTGCTAATATTACATTCTTGTCTAAAATAATTGAGAAGATTGTTGCCGCGCAGCTCATGTGCTACCTGGACAAATATTGTCTTCTCCCCACCTTCCAATCGGGTTTCCGTAAGGGTCACTCCACAGAAACCCTATTAGTCCGCCTCTTATCCGACATATATGGGGCCATTGACAGATCCCAGGTCACTCTCCTTGCGCTGTTCGATGTGAGTGCCGCGTTCGACACTGTCGATCACGACATCCTCTTGCAGCGCTTATCCATTTCCTTTGGCTTCTCTGGTAATGTTCTAGGTTGGCTTACTTCATTTCTGCAAGACCGCTCCTTTATGGTGGCTCACGGATTCACTAGGTCCCCCTGGGTTCCTGCTCCTTTTGGCCTGCCTCAAGGCTCCGTCCTTGGACCCCTTCTTTACATAATCTACACTGCTGACCTGGGGTCCTTGTTAGCGGCTGGGTCAGTTTTTAACCAGTCCTATGCTGATGACCTGCAAGCCTATGTACACTGCCCTGCTGTCCGGGCTGTTGCAGCTGTGGAAACCATGACCCGTGCCATGGAATCCCTGCAGGCCTGGATGTCTGCAAACCGCTTAAGACTTAATCCGGTTAAGACGCAGTTTATATGGCTTGGCACACCCCAGCAGCTCTCCAAAATCGATTTGACTTCTCTTGCCTTGCAATTCCCACACCTTACTTTTTCGACCTGGGTCCGGGACTTGGGAGTCATCCTGGACCAGGAACTTGCATTTACGCGGCACATAAACCTTCTCTCCCGCAGCTGTTATTACCAGCTCCGCAGCTGAAGGTGATTTCCCGTTCTTTGTCCTCTGGTGCAGCTTCCACACTTGTCCATGCATTTGTTGTTTCTCGACTGGACTACTGCAGTGCCATATATAACGGACTGCCGGCCTGCCGGATTGAGCCCCTGAATAGAATCCTGCGTTCTGCTGCCCGCCTTATAGGCCGCATCCCCAAGTTTGGCAGAGTGTCTGCGTATATGAGGGATGTCCTACACTGGCTCCCCTACCCGCAACGCATCACTTATCGAATCTCTGCCTTGGTTCGGCGATGCTGTGAAGGCGTGGCCCCTCCATACCTGCGGGAGCTCTGCTGTCCCACTTCATGTTCGCAACGTCGTTGCTCTCTCCGCTCAGCTGGGCAGGCTGAACTTATTGTTCCCCGTGCGCGGACAGCCATACAACAGCGCCGTGCCTTCTCTGTGGCTGGCCCCATGACCTGGAATGGGCTCCCTACCGCCAAATACCGATTGGTCATTTCACCTTGTTTCTTACTGTTCTCAAAACAGCGTTGTTCGACCGTGGTTGGGCTGGGAGCGCTCCTGAGTAGGCAATCTTGAAGTCTTGAAGGGGCGCTATAAAAAACTGCTTTAATAATACCTTTTTATTAAGTAAGGTATGCAGTTTGCAAAAAAATAATTTTATCTTTTACATGTTGGAAAGTTCGAATTTTGTTTGTCCAAATTTGAATGTTCATAACTTTGGAATCTGCTGACGGAATTTAATGAAAGTTTCAGAAACTATTGATAATTTATCCCTCTTTCAATGTCTAAAATGTTATTGAATTATATTTAGAATTGACAGATTTATTGCTAAAACAAAAAGGGTATCAGTTCAATTGGGACACAGTGTATACGAGCGCGATTTAGCATAGTCAGATCGAGATTTCATTCATTCATAGATTTATATAGCGCCTCTTCTGCTCTTCAAGAGAACTACTCAGAGGTGCTCCCGACTCCTGCACGGCCAAAAAAGAAGTTTTCAAGCGAGCATATATTATGTGGTCAGAGTTTGAGATTTCTCAGGCGCTATACAAATGAACACATACAATTTACAATTATATTATGCTTTGTTGATTTTGAACAGGCTGATGTTTGTGTCTCGCATGAAACGTTCGGACAGGTCTCCACGGGCCGATGTGCGCAACGATTCCTGAACAGGCCGTCATCGGATATCTAGGACTATGGAAGCGCTTCCCTACACGGGGCACCTTAAAGGACGTGATACCCATTAAAGCGAGCAGAGTTGGTGAAGGATCTCACATGAATTCACTTAAACATGAGCAGGGTCAAGGCAATACTGTCGATATAAAAACGAAAACATTTACATTTACTCTAGATGCTTTTCAGAAAAATGAAAGCGAATGTTCCTTTTAGTAACGCGCTGACTTCGCCATTACGATATTGACTCTTAGATCAGTAATGCATGCTAGTTAGGCCTACCACGGTTGCTTTAGTGATTCATGGTTTTCCGTTTGAGGATTTCCAAAAGCCATTATGTTTCTATTTCCTTATGACTTATATTTTTTTCTGTGTTTCCTGTATGTCTTTCTCCCCATTTACATCCCATTCTTCCATAAGCCTGTCAGTCCGTTTGTTTTGTTGGTGCTAACAAAACCCAGCTTCAGAAATGAATAATACGGGAGAGCATAAACTGCAGACGTAAATGTATATTATGTTTTTTCCATAGCTACCGTGTGGCCCGACCCTGTTAATTTTTCAAATAATTTATCGGGTGAGATAGGCTGGCATTTTTCGCTTCAGAAGACGAGGGGGTATGTCTGGGGCTGTTGATGAGCAGGGCAGCTTGGGCGCGCGTTGGCAGTATAAAAGCGTTCAAAAGCGACGAATGTGACAAATGATGAGTCACATGTGAGCTTCGATAGGAAATACGTTGACTCCAACCGGAGGAAGTAAGCGGCCATGATCAGACTCCAGTTTTGCCCTTGTCTTATAAACGCTCAGATTAAATTGTGACTAAACTTCATTGTCTGCGCAAGATTTAATACAATGACGAATGCAACGTCCAAGACGCCGGTTGCATAGACGTCATCTTACAATGGCTGTTGCAAGCCGGGTAGCAAATCAATGTCTGGTTGCACATGACGGCTGACTATTTGCAGCGCGTTGCCTTAATTCCATGACTCATTTTTGGGAAACCAATGCAGCTCGTCGTTAAAGGGTGATGATGGTTTCTCTTTCATTCCGCGTGGTTTTATCTGAGTGTCTCTCTACTTCCCTATCCACATCACATCCTCTCTGTATGCCTTTTGTTTGTTGCTATCAACTGAACCCAGACTCATACATAAATTATTAATGCAAGAAGAAACTCCAGGTGTTTTGTGCGTTCGACGGCTCTCTCCTTTTTGTACTATATACGGCCGATGTGGAGAAAATCATAGAAGCGCATGGCCTCCTCCACCACTGCTATGCGGATGATACACAGCTTTACTTTTTCTGTGAACCAGCACAAACAACTGAGCTGAAGCAGAGAGTGCTGCTGTGTATTGAACGCATTTCAGAGTGGATGGCGTCAAACCGTCTGAAACTAAATCCGACGAAGTCGGAGTTTCTATGGTGCACCACTCTCCGACGTCGCAATCTACTTGACGGCAGTACATTCACGCTTGGTGATGCAGAAGTTCCACCAGCTGACACCATCCGCAACCTTGGAGTCCACTTTGACAGCTGCATGACCATGGCAACCCATGTGAGTCAACTAGTTCGAGGCTGTTTTTACCAACTGCGGCGTATAAAAACCATACGCAGATTTATTCCAACCTCAACCGCCGTCATCTTGGTTAACAGCTTCATTGTCTCCAGGGTTGACTACTGCAACAGCCTACTGGCGGGTCTGCCGACCTGTCAGCTAGAGCGGATACAGTCGGTACTTAACTGTGCTGCCCGTATAATCTATGGCCGGACAACATCCGATCACGTCACCGACCTCCTGCGTGACAACCTACACTGGCTGCGTATTCGTCAGCGAATTACCTACAAGCTGTGCTTGATAACATACAAAGCACTGAATCACCTGATGCCAGATTACATCACTGACTTCTGTATTCGGGTAGCAGACAACCAGATTAGGTGTCGGCTACGATCCTCTTCAAAAAATCTGCTACAAGTTCCAAGGTATTCTACGAGGTTTGGCGACTGTTCGTTCTCTGTCTCTGGACCAACTGCATGGAACAGTCTTCCTGACCACGTGAAGAATACGTCATCTCTGGAGATATTCAAATCACAGCTCAAAACCTATCTCTTCAAACAATCATACGACTGTCATTGAACTTATGTACAGCGCCCTTTCCTTCGGCCTCGGCTGTGCTACGGCGCTATACAAATCGTCTTATTATTATTATTATTATTATTAATATTATTATTATTATTATTATTATTATTATTATTATTATTATTATTATTATTATTATTATTATTATTATTAAAGCAACGGTCGAGAGATGTTTGCATAATGTCTACAGGCAATGAATAGCCGCGTACATCTATAAGTAACTTTCAAATAAAATAGGTCAGACAGCCTTTGTTGTAGTAGGCCTACATCATAAATTTTTTTGGCCTCTTACTCCATGACAAAATTAACACAATGCAACAATAGCATTGTTTTGTCAGACTGAGTAATAGTCGAAAGCCTAGCTCTATACTGGCCTAAGCGAGACAAA
This sequence comes from Allolobophora icterica, assembly GCA_963556255.1. NCBI lineage: Eukaryota > Metazoa > Annelida > Clitellata > Crassiclitellata > Lumbricidae > Allolobophora > Allolobophora icterica. Next base: position 22,779,603 of record OY744610.1, read on the forward strand.
GCTTGTCCTTCCTCAAAGGATGGGTTCGAATTGATTTCGAAGCATATCTGACGCCACATTGATGGCGATGCAGGCCGCTGTTCAAACTTAATAGTTCTGAAACAACCATTTCCATTAAGTATCTCATTAATGAGTAAGCAAATGAACTCGAAGGATTAGCAATATTTGTTTGTTCCTAATACAACCACCATGAGTTGGGCAGGGTTGATTCGTCCCTGATGAAACGAAAATGATAATGTTCCGGTAACACTATAGGCTACGTCCTACCAGGGTGAGAATTGTCGGGGGGTTGGGGGTTCAACCCCCCTAGTCTTTCTTAGGACCCCATGGTAAAGTCTTCATTGCACACCCAAACTCCACGTGAATCAAGGTCTAACCCCTCCCAGTCTTTTTTCTACAATTCTCATACTGCGTCCTATGCTCATTTGAGAAAGAGATATGTAGAACTTTACGAAATTGATCGTATTTAAGCTAAGTAATACTGAATAAGTATTTGACACTTATTTGACACTTAAATTTGTGGTTATAAACTAAATTTACCATCATAATCAAGACAAACATTTCTCGATATTTAGGTGTGACAAGAACTGTGACTAGCGGCCCGCCAGACTGCCCTCAAATTTCAAATACTGGCGGGCCGCCACTCACGTGTCACGTGATTCCAAAACGTTAGGCGGTGTTCAAATATCAAATACTAATACAGGCGGCCGTCCAACTTGAAATACTAGCAGGCCGCCAGAAGGTTTTCAAATTTCAAATTAAAAACAAAAACAGGCGACCCTCCAATGCAGAATACTAACAGGCCAGTAAGCCTATGTCTTTCAAATCGAATAATAGCGAGCTGCAAGAAACTTGGCCAAGTACCGAGTCCGCAGCACACAGCAGTTGATCTCTATGTTTGAAGAAGGAAGTAGTATATTATCTCTTTCAGCACTTGAATGTAATTGTCCACGCTATTATTCTTCATCGCTGTGTGTCTGTTTGTCTGTCTGTTTGTTTGTCTCTCTGTTTGTCTGTCTGTCATCTGCCTGTGTGTCTGTGTATATGTCTGTCTGTCTTCGTGGGGTAGAGCCTTCTGATATTTGTCACCGCGTTTACAGAGTGGATCCGGCGTTGTTGGTGAGTTTGCGATGTCAGTTAACAGTACATCCTACAAAGCAATTAGCTTATCCTGAAATGAGATAGTTGCTATTCAGTGATTAACTATTTAGAATATCTGGACAGATGTAATTCTGTTGTGCATAATAAAAGCAATCGGGTCGGAATAGTTCTAGCCATAGCAGAACACATGTCGTGTTTTGCACACAGCTTATTTAGATTGTAGGACATAAGCCCCCGGACGCATATTACGAAAGTACACATGGTAATTGAGCATGAGGAATCTCGCAACCAATCAGAAGTCGCCATGTAAGAAATAACATTCAATGCCTTATGAATATTCATTATCGTTAAGCAGGCGCGTTGTTTAAAGTAAACAGTAAACTCAAATTTGTAAGATTTCACACTTAAATCGTTGCTTTAAGAAATGGCCGATTATATAAAAACATTGCCTCCAGATTACACATATAGGCTGTCGGAGTTTACTGGCGACTACTCTGACGTGGAGAGTAGTTACAAAGCGATCTTCCATGCTAGTCTCCGCAACATGGATGGTAAGTAATCTATGAAATGGAAGTAGCGTTTAATTATGTTGATATTTGATTAAATACTTTTTTCTTGGTACTTGATTATGAGCGGTACTTTGAGAGATCGTACCATTATAACGCATGTAGAAGGCCTACAACAAAGCAGTTTAATTTACAGCGAAAATATAATTATGCCAGTTGTTAGCAATCTACACAGACGAGTTGGCAAGCTTAGCTATAGTCGACATAGATAGAATGATATTATTATTATTTATAATAATATTCTTTATTGATTAACCAAAAGCGAACCGCACATTGGTGAAAAGCATAGAAAAATATAAAACATAGAATAAGAAGATAATATTTGAAGAAATGAGTACAAATTTTAATTTAAAAAAATAGAAAATTACTAATAGCACTAAATCAAAGCATCATAACAAATTTAGATCTATAACAGTTACTACTATCTAAAAGGGTAGCAGAATTGGAGAAGTTTTACTAATTAAACAACATCAAAAGCATCCTAATAATAAAGCTTTTTCTAACCAGGTTATCAGAATGAGGTAAAGTAAGATTATGGCCTCTGGGGTGCAACAGATAACCTGTTGATTTAATTTGAGGCAATAGACCATGAAGGACATGACCATTAAAGCTTCTTATGGCTAAGAAGAGACGGGTATCAGCTAGTTGACAGAGTTGGGCATGTTGGAAGGGTTGTCTTCAGGTAAGTAATGTCCTCTTTTAAGTCGTCTTATTATTGAAGATAGCTTATCCTGATCACTTTGGTTAGTAAAACCCCACCAGGCAGAAGAGGCATAAAGTATTCTGATAGATAGTTAATTCGTCCAACCATGACACAACACAATTAGCAACAACAATCATGGCAAGTGAATTAATGAACAGAAATCTAACAGCTCTATCTGATTTGAAAACAAGTTATTCTATTCTATTCACTACTCAATAACCATTGTACTACATGGTGTGTTACATTGTTCAACATGTGCCAGTTCACTTTTTAGAATAGAGCAGTTGGCAATTTGCTGATGCGTGTTTATGCTGTTTTCAGATGTGACTGACTGGATCAGCACTTTCTCAAGACTGACGCAAACAAACTGGAATGTAAGGGACACCCACAAAGAGCTTCAGATACTGCAGCGCAAAGACTATGTTTGCCACATGAAGGATTACCACAACAGACCAAAAAAGTTTGCGAAGTCCAGCATCCGATACAAGCACTGTGACTGTCCTGCTACAATCACGTTTAAGGTAATGTTGTTTTTGTTGTTCCATTAGTATTAACACATGCCCCATACATTGATGATTACTTTCAAATCAAATCAAATCAAAACACACTTTATTGAACACCATGGTACAAACAACACAAGTTCAACTAGCAAATCAATGGCATTAAGGGGTAAGCCCAAAGAAACATAATGTTCCAGTGTTGCATTTGCGCCTAAGATTTGCATTTTTCTGTGTGACTTTGCGCAGGTTAAAAATGTATGTAATAATAATAATAACAATACTCAACTATATCAATGAACTTTAAGGATGTCAACGGCCTTGTAGCTATAAGATGTCGTTAAACAATGCATTACTACTACTGTAATGTTAAACGCAGACCACCAGCTCATTCATGAGCGCTGCGTCATATCAGAGGGGTGGTCCATAAAGCGATGTCCATTGGAGGTCTGAGTCCAGTTGCCAGAGAGACCAGACAGAGCTGTTAAGGTGGTTTTCATTGTGGACAGGTGTCACTGCAATGCTTTGTCATTGTTCCCATTAAAGCCATCTGTGAATTATTTGGCATAGGCCATGAAATTCCAAAAAGTTGTGGCTTGGCAGTTCACCCAATTCATTTGAGACTTTGGTATTTGTTACACATAAAAAATGCTACAAATGTGATGCAGTCTAGTTTTGTTTAAATTGCTTAAATGCATAATATCTCTTCAGATAAAGCAAGTCAACCGAAACTCAAGCAGACGTTACCAATGGGTTCGTGATGGAATGCCAACAACAGTGTTCATTGATTACAATCACAACCACGGAGTCGTAAATGCTGAAGCTCTGTCATTCAGGAAAATAGATCCAGTCACGAGAGCTGTGTTCAACAGCTATTTTGACCAAGGTATGTCACCCACTGCAGCTGCTGACTTTCATATTCATCAGCTAGACCTTGACCCTGAAGCAACAAATGACCCAGTTTCACGAGCAGATGCAGCTCTCAATCCAACCCGATCAACTGTAGCATACTTGTATACACTCTGGAGGCAAGAAAACCTTGGCGATCGCCATGGTGATGGAATGTGGAGTGTACTGGAGAACAAGTTGGCATGTTATACGGAAGAAGGAAACTGCATTTCAGTTATTCGTGAACCACCAACTGTGGCCATATTGACACCGATAATGCAACGTGCCCACCAACTGAAAACTGCAAGTGAAGTTGCTTTTGTTGACTCAACTGCATCCTGTGACTCCAACAGCCATTCAATAACATTCCTCCTGGTTACATCTCCATATGGAGCTGTACCTGCTGGAGTGATGATATCTGCTGGACAAAGTCAGTCTGATTATACGACAGCATTTTCTGCGTTGAAGCAGTTATTACCGGATCAGTCTTTCGGTGGGCAGGGTCATCCCAAAGTTTTTATCACAGATGATTCACTGGCAGAAAAAGGAGCCTTGCAAACTGTATGGCCACATGCCTTACAAAAACTATGCCATTTTCATGTAATGCAAGCAATGTGGAGGTGGCTGTGGGAGGCGAAGAACAGCATCTCCAAGGAAGGTAGGAAGCCTCTGATGCAAGGTTTTCGCAAGGTGCTGTATTCAGTGAATGAAGAGATGGCAGAAGAAGCCTCGAAAGAGCTTCAGAATCTTGCAAAGGAATACCCAAACTTCCTCCTTTATTTCGTGAAATTGTGGCAGCGAAGAGAATCATGGTGCATGGCTTGGCGAAATATACCAGAACTTCGTGGACACCACACGAACAACTACGCTGAAATCACTGTACGTCTATTCAAAGACCACATACTGAATCGATGCAAAGCGTACAACCTTGTGGCACTGGTGGACTTCGTTGTGTCTGTTATGGAACGCTTCTATCGAAATCGTTTGGAACGTTTTGCTAACGGACGCATCACAATGCACCACCTTTTGCTTGAGAAGTTGTTAACTGGATGCAAAGATGTACCTCTTCATACGATACAAGTGATAGAGTCATCTGTAGGGGCTACATACGTAGTTCAAAGTGCATCAGATGCCTCTACATCATATGAAGTTGATCCTGGGGTTGGAGTTTGCACTTGTTCACGTGGAATGGATGGTCGCTGCTGTAAACATCAAGTAGCGATCTACAAATTCTTCAAAGAATCACTGCCTAATATTCCGCCAGTTACAGCTGCTTCCCGTTATGAAGCAGCTTCCTTGGCTCTGGGTGAGAAGGTCCTTCCTCCACAGTTTTACCAAAGTGTTGTAATACCAACTGATTCATCTGAAGTATGCACTCCACAGGCAACACAGTCCAGCTCTTCTGAACAATTGAACTCATCTGCCACACAAACAGCTGGTTTGCCTGTCCATGAATCTAATGTTTCAGAAAGTCAGAACTGGGAAGATGCAGTACAACCAGTTCTGAACATGTGGAAGGATCTGTCGGCTGAGATGGAAAGTGCCATATACAAACACAACAATAATTGTGATGAACAGAACCTCATCTCTGGCATGAACAAATTTAAACAGAGGCTAAGCAATGTCCACACCGGCTCACAACTCTGCACTTTCTTCCATTCGTTTGGTCAGATGGTACCTCATCGTTACCATGCTGGATCCATGATTCCAACCCAGCCCACTGCAGCTGCGAGAAGGAAAAGGCCTGGCATCACACGGGGAGCCAAAAGGCAGTCAGCAGGACGACCTGCACTGGCAGAAAGAGTGTCCGCCAAGCGCCCAAGAAATCTGGCACATAACATTGAAGCCAGTGTTCCAAATGCCAAGTCACATGGACAGGGACATTAACTGACATTCTTGTGTTCCACTATAATCAACGGATCGAAAGGGGCTTTGTTCTGATTGACTCAAGATAACAATAGGCACAGACTGCCGTTTGGAACTTTTTGATGAGCAGTGTGGTACTGAACTAGACTCAACTTCATCAGCTGTCATTGTGGTCAATTCTTTTGTTCTAAAGTGTTCTAAAACATTATTGTTACTTTGGATTGTGCAACCTTTTCTTCATTTGCCATTTTTTAGGATTGGTAACAACTGCTTGAACCCATTAGAAGTCAGAATGGTTACCAGTTTTTGTAAAGATATATCATTGAATTGTTGCAGTGCTCTATCACAAAGCTTTTAAGATGATTTAGACGAGTTTTAGCTGTCTGAATTTGTTCATCCTCTTGTTCTTTGCTGAAAACTTAAACGAGTAAAAACAAATGCATGCATAAAAATTGTAAAGATCAGATGATATGTTTGTGAAGGGTTTGTAAAATAAGCGTGCCAAGTTTTGAATAGGGTGCAATGCGGTTTTTGCTGCAGCTTTTAACACCAGCAGATCCTGTTCCTGTGTTATGGAACATGATTTCACAGAGGTGCTTAGTAGAAGTAGTTATCCTGTGGCGTCATGGTGCTGCAGACGAAAAATTCAATTATAATTGCAATTACGTGCTTGTAAATGTAATTGAATTACAATTACTTGATTATAGAAATAATTGAATTACAATTACATTTTGATTGTAATTCATATACCAATTACTTTTCAATTACTCCTTTAGAAATTGGCAAATGATTCAGATTTCTTTCTGTAGAATTCTTAATTTACTATAGTTTTAAACTACAGTATCCAATGGGCCAATGACCTAAAATTATATTTAGGTGTAGGCCTATTGTAAGTTTGACAAAATGGCAAGTATCCAATGGCCTGTAATCTGTATTCAATTGCAAGTTTAACAAAATGTCAAGTATCTGAAATATAGTTTACAGTTATGATCCATTAAAACAAGTTAACAATAGAGTTTATTTGATTTTAAGAGTAGAAGTTTTTCAAAATGATTGTTAGCTAATTGCGCCCGAGTGTTTCAATTTGTCCAGACTTAACTATATACGTTAGCACACTGGACTGTCAGTCGAGAGGTCGGGGTTTCAAATCCCAGTCACGGCAGAAATTTGTTTCGAAATAGCCAACTCAGCTATGATGAGTACACTGAGCGTACACTGTTGGTGAGAAGATGAGATGGCGAGGGAGAGGACTGGCCTCCTGCCGAGGCCAAGAAAATGAAGTCGTTAACACCATACCCATGGCTGCCTCAGGGCTGGCTTAAGGGACTGCTCTTCTTCTTCTAATGGGTCGTCAGTGATTCGTCACTGTGAGATGCTAGATTGAAACTGAGATTAGTAGTAATAGTTTAGTTTAGTAGATTAGCTACCGGCCTGTTGCAAGTTATTAATTTATTAATTAATTGATTATTAAGCAAGTTAATATACAGCATAATTATTAATAAATATTTACTAGTAAGCAAGTTAATATGCAGCATAATTTTTATTAATAGTTATTGATGATTATTATTAGCCACTGTCATAATAGCAGTGATAATATGTTGCCATGTTAAGCATTCATCAATCCCAAGAAATTTAGCTGATTGCACTTGACTGATTGTTATATCATCTACGATGAGGAGGTTTGGAGTGGCGGAACTTCCGCGGAAGTGACTTTTTAGCAGATAGAAATATAATACAACAAGTCTTTTTGATATTAAGTGAGAGCCGATTGACTCTAAACCAGTCAGATACTGTTTTTAGTTCTTCATTTATTGTATCTACAAGTTTGCCAAAGGATTCACTCTAATAAAATACATCAGTGTCATCTGTAAAGAGGAAGAAATTTAAGATGTTAGAAGCATTGGGGAGGTCGTTCATATATATCAGGAAGAGTAATAGAATATAACAGATTAATAAATATAACATAACTTTAAAAGATCTTATTCCAGGTAATAACCGAATAATAAATATAACGTAAATAAACAGATCTTATAAAATTAAAAACGCGCTATAACAACAGGACGATTTACGCGCAAGTTATGTCATATGTGACGTGTTTGTGTACTATCGTACGCACTGATAATATATTCGTACGTTTAGCTAGGCAGATCTGAAATGAATATTCATGAGGCAAATTCACACTCGTCTGATTGGTTGCGAGATTCCCCATGCTCAATTACCATGTGTACTTTCGTAATATGCCCCCGGACGTAATCCCTCGGTCATAATCCACAGGCTAGGATATAATCAAGTCAACCTCAGCCGGAATATATTTTCAATTTGTTTAATAAGAAGAATATATTTAAAATTTGTTTTATTCTAACATTTAGCCTAATAGTACAGATTAATAGAAGAGTTTATAAGACTAGAGTCGTCCCAAGTTTGTCTCTAAAGCTGTAAAAAATCTAAAGCTGTATGTTATGTCCAAGTCCGTGCAGCGTTTCTTCGATGGATTTCCTTCTATCTTGCCGATCTTATAGTAGCACAGCTGCAGCAGACGGGCCTGTAGCTGCTTGGCGAATCCTGACATTAACAAGTCTTGAGTTAAAAACTAGGCGATATTAACTAGGTTAGTCTTAACTTTCTAGAACTGAATGACACTAACAAGTCTTTAGTCGATACCTTTACAACATTAACAACGTGACACTAGGAACAAAAACAGGGCAATTAAGGTTTATCAATTACATGTAGAATAGGCTAATTACACAGAGTGGGGATTTTATCCGGGGGATCATGTCCTACCGAAAATCTGGGGGGAATTTTGTCCGGGGGATTATGTCCGGGGATTATATACGTACACCGCTTATTTAAGACCTCTCCTTGACAGTATCCAGCTTTGAAAACCAGTCAGAAATATAAGTTGTAGTGCAGAAACGAAAAACTGTAAAAGGGATTCTAGAAATAAAAAACAGTTCTTTACGATCATAGCACAAAATCATAATACTTTTTAACTGTGCTTATAAGATGTCTGTACACCAAAGTGCGATTAGCAATTGCTTAATAAAGAATATACTTACTTACTAATTTCCTGTATATTTAAAAATGTGGTGCACTGCTTTTGTATTAAGGTAACAGTGGAGTGTCTAAGGTATCTGGCTGATCCTTGCTCAACGTCACTGGAATGTCTCCACACGTTTTCAGGTGAAACTCCTCCTCCGGACGGTAAATAAACCAGTCGAGAAATTCTTCTCCAACTGATCTCTAATTTCTCGTCTTGATTATTCTATTCGGTTTTGTGGGTCTCTCAGACGGTCAGACCTTGAACTCAAGAGGCTGCAACGCATCCAAAACTCTTTTGCTCGCGTTGTTCTCCGTGTCCCACGGCGAACATTGTATTGTATTGAATTTAAACATTTATAAATCGCCTCTAGTACGGTGAACCGTTCAGAGGCGCTCCCAGTGCGCAAGGCCAAGAGAAAAGAAATAAGTCTTGAGGAAAGTTAAAGAAGACGAGGGGTTACCTATTAAAATTTGAGAGCGAGTAGAAGGAGACAGTGTATTCCAGAGAGAGGGACCAATTGAGGGCAAAGATCGGGACTGCGCCATAGCTGAAATAGGAACTGCAAGATCATATCTGTTCGAGATGCGAAGTGGACGATGCGAGGAGACAGAAAGAGGCCGGTGAATTACATCAATTAAATATTTGGGGGCGAGACCGCTGTGTCTTGGGCACCAGAATAAGGATTTTAAACTTAATACGTGCAGAGAGAGGAAGTCAGTGCAGGTGCTCCAACATGAAGGATAAAATAGTGAGTAGCGTGGCAGACGTGCTTTTAATCTCGCATCTGCATTTAGGACTGACTGCAGAGGCATGAGACGGACCTTAGGAAGACCAATTAGAAGCGAATTGCAGTAGTCAATTCTGGAGCAAATGAAAGCATGGACCAGCGTTGTGAAAACAGAGGATAAGACAGATCGTCGAACAGCCCTGAGATGCCTTAAGTGGAAGTAGGAAACACGTGTGAGGTTAGAGATGTGATCTTTGAAGGAGAGAGAGCTATCAAGCGTAACACTTAGGTCACGTACACTTGATGAAAAGGAGTAGTGTGGAAAGATTTCCGAGAGGAGGGCAAAATCAATCTTCAGCAACAGTTACTGTTGAGGGGAGCCAACCCAAATGAACTGGGTTTTGGAGGCATTAAGGGAGAGACGATTTGAGGACATCCAGGAATGGAGAGACTTCGATAGAGACTCAATACGATCAACTAAGTGCAGTTGGGACGAAGGAGGTCCATGGACAAATGCTTGCACATCATCCGCAAAGAGATGACCAGCAGCAATAATCAGGTATCCAAACAACTCTACTAGACAAAGTCGTTCAAATAAGACTCCGTGGTTTGGACATCTAAAGAAAATACCAGTTGACCGAATCCCACACAGTGCACTACATGCAAGAATCGAAGGAAAAAAGACACAAAGGCAGACCATGACTACGTTGGATAAATAATAACATCTCTTTAACTAACACTGGGGGAGAGGACAGAATAAATGACAAATGACCGAGGACACTGGATATAATTGATTCGCGCTCATCGCCGCCAAATGGCTGGCGTCAGGAACTGATGACGATGCTGATGGTGTTAAAAAGAGAAAATGTTGTACATTACGAAAACCCTCACATGGGTTTTTCCAATGGTTTGATGAAGTTAGATGGGCAACTTTGGCCGAAGTTTTTGTATACTATTACATGCTGACACTTAAATTTAAATTTTAAATAGGCACGTCCCTTCTAGTTAGTAATTAGTCATTCTGTAGTCAATTGCTTCCTATTCATCAGCGAAATCTAGAGAATAAATTATATCTTTCAGTCAGTGTTGTAAAACCTTTTGAAAGAGAGAGAAAACTGTTTCACGTTTTCAGAACTCCTACCCTGACTCTTATGATCCTCCGCCTTCCCGATCTTCTCGCCTTAAACGACCGCCTAACAGCTGCTCTGTCTCATCTTTTGATATGCCCCCACCCATGGTCACCGGACTAGGACCACATTTGGACTACTCTTTGGAAAACAACCTCTGATTTGACGCAGCGATAAATAGAGACACGAAGGTGCGGCTATACTCGGCGTTGGTGTTGCCTGTGGTGTTGTATGCGAGCGAAACTTGGAAGTCAACAGCGAAGACAACAAAGAAATTGAATGTCTTCCACAGGAGATGCCTACGATCCATCTTGAACATCTCATGGAGAGATCATGTCAGGAATGAAGAGGTCATGAGAATGGCGGGATCGCAGGACCTCGAGCATATCATTGCGGGGAGAAGAGGAAGGTTGGCGGGACACATACTCAGATTGCCGAGGGAGAGAATTGCGAGGATGGCGATGGACTGGGTGCCGGAGGGTGGAAGACGGAAAAGGGGCAGGCCGAGAAAAACCTGGAGAAGAACTTTTAGAGAGGATCTTGAGAGGATGGAATTGGGCTGGGATGATGCGTAGGAGGCAGCTGGTGACCGCGTGGAATGGCGAAGACTTGTCGACCAATGCTCCGATCGGAACGGGAGGAACTAAGTCTAAGTCTAAGTAAGTCTCGTGAGTAGGCTGGTTCCTGTGCTTAGCCTTCGAGTAGCGCTTTGGAAGTTTGGAGATTACGATTACGATTACGAAACCAGAAGTTTCGGGACGTCAAGTCGTCGAACGCTATGAGAGTCATTGATTAGAAAACATAAGCTGATTAAAATTTTGCTCCACTACTCTGTGTTCAAATGTATTTTTATTCATCAGTAGAGTTTAAAAAAAATACAATCGTTCAGCCAGTGTGGTAAAGGCTCTCAAGGCAAATTGTTTGACCTGGAAGAGGTTTGGCAACGAAAACACAGCTACGGCAACGTATGTAATGTGTGCCGATGTCGTCATTGAATAGAACAAAAGTCAATTTTTGACTAAATTAATTTATTTATTAGCTCGTCACTGTTGCTACAAGTTTGCCTTATGAGTGACTACATTTAGCAATTTTCATTACATTTTATTCTTATCGTGAATATTTTTAATGAAATTTTAGCTTTGTAATTTAAAAAAATAATATATTTATCAACGTAGAGGTAAACACGTGAATTGATCAACTTTATTAGACAGAATATTGATATATGATATGTCTATAGGCCAACTTCTAAAGATTTTAGGTGTTTGCATTCATGTGAACTAATATGGTTAAATTCATCAAATACAACGTGGTTACAGAAGATGACAGTTAAAATCCTAAATCAAGGAGACTTTTGTGGTCGGGTAATTCAGACGGAAGCAGGACCGTTGATAAGTCCTACTATAAATGTTAAGAGGTAAAAAGTTTAAGCACTCTCTGACGCAACTGTAGTTGGTGTTGAACAACGCTGTATCATAACGAACCGTCGCGTACCTTACCAGTGTCATAACTAGGGTTAGTGTCACCCAGTGCGGTAGATCATGGTGTCACCCCAAGGACCCCCTCTCTCTTAGTCCCTTACCAGACCATACAATATCCTTAGTAATGTTTTTGTAAATTGATACTTTTACGGTACATGCAAGCTGGGCTTATGAAAAAATGTTCTTGTTGTTATCGGTTATTGTTAATTTAAAAATAATAAATTTCTGCTGAAACTCTGTAAAAACTTTTTTAGACAGTATTTTTGCCATTTTGGTCTTACACCCCCGCACTCCCCTAGTGCGCCACTGCTCCTTACCCAGGCTTAGACATAGCACGAAACGAAAATGACAGTTTCGAAATTGTAGACATGTTCAGCTTGCTGGTAGTTATGCCTGTTTTTAATATGAGATCTATAGCATGCTGTCATACGATGCACATAACGCGTCTTGGCAATGCGTCTGTACACGAAAGGCCAATAATGGTGGATATGTCGCCTGAATAGGCCTACATAACATAAGTTGGTGGATATTTGGACGTCGAGGGACGAATAAGGTATAGCAGTTACTAACCAATCCAATGTCGCTCATTATTCTTCCTTAATTGTATTTGATCATATCTAATACATCATTATATATAGTACATACTTATAACACATAATTATATACATGCATAGAGTACACGTACACACATGTCCTCTAGGCCTCCATTCGCCTTCATGAAGTTAGTCTGCACTAATCACATTTGCAGTGTCTATAACCTCGTTAAGCATATTGGCGCCAACGGTCAACCATACACATACATAATATTCATACACACACGTACACCTCACTTCTGATAGATCTTTGGTTCTGTCGCTCATGACAAGTTCTTGATACATTATCGTGTGCTACATGCGACTGTAATTAAAGTGTTGTTTCCAACACTTTAAACGCAGCTTTAACATGTCAGTGCAATAATAACAGATACCGTCATGTCGCGATTGTTTCGAGTGAAAATGAGAATCTCTACGGCGAACATAAGATCATGTGGCCTTGTGTTATAATCCTGCCCTCATGTCTGTATGTGTCACGGGTGTGCATTCGATTAGTGTGCTGGGTCTGTAATCGAAATAGGGTGTAGGGCCCCTACACCCTGCTTCAATTACTGGGCAAAACCCAAGAACCATATGCCTCTGTCACCGAGCAGTATAGTGTGGTATCCATATGACGAATCATATGATTCATATCCATATCTCTTCGACATAAACAGCAATCAGGCTTCAGAAAGTTTGTTGATTAGGGGTATGTGTGTGATCCTCCTCGCCCGTTTACACGTGAGTGCTGCCTTCGACACTATTGACCACAGCATTCAATTCGAGCGCCTTGAATCATCGTTCGGTGCCTGAGTCGTGCTCTCTCTTAATTGCGTTCGTACCTCAGTGAGCACACGCAGGTTGCAGTGTTTGGTTCAACACGGTCTGACTGGTCCATGGTCCCACTTGGCCTACTGCAGGGTTTCATCTTAGGGCCTCACCTGTATATTCCCTACACCGCCGACTTAAACCAGTTCCTTTCTTCTTTTGAAGTTACTGCTTATCAATATGCAGATGATATCCAGGCACACTTTCATGGAGCGGCCGTAGGGGCTATCTTATTGGTGGAGAAAATCCTTCAGACATTGAAGATGCTCTGTGCCTGGATGTCTTCCAAACGTCTCCGGCTGAAACCCTGGAAAATTCAATTCATCTGGCGTGGTAGGCCTACCAGTGGGTAGATCTGTAAAATCGATCTGCCTGGTTTGCAGCATCGTTTTCCTGGGGTTCCTTATCTACTACTGTGCGTGATTTGGTTGTGACCTTGGACCAGAAATTGACCTTTTCAGAGCATGTGGGAAGAGTATTTCGAACGTGCTTCTCTCACCTGCACCAGATACGCACGATTTCATGTGGTGCATCTTCTTTTACAGTTAGAGTCCGTTTTGGTGATTCCGCTACAGCAATAGACAGTCCGCCTAGAAATTAACTGGCCTATTCTTAAATAAATTAATTAAACAATTGCTTCTGTTATTTATCAAAGAAACTGGAAATTGCGGAGGATCAGTTCTAATCACAGCCGAGCAGTATCTTAAGCTAATCCAGAGAAGCAATCATTGGTATAAAGTGTTAGCGTCTTCATTTTCTTAACTTCAGCATATGAAATTGGGTGGCCATTGGCCAGTACTATCCCTGTCTGGCTGACCTTTAAGTGACAGTGTAGGTCAGTGTGCTCATTAAGATTATCAATGAGTTGGCTGTGCATAACAAGTGGAATGGATATTTTGAAAAATTTTCTGCTGTGGTTGAGATTTGAACCCCCAACACCTCGGTTGACAGTATGACATGCTAGCCACTTAACTATCGCGGATATTCCGGATTTCTTCAGCGACCCAAACGAGGCGGGCGAATCAGTTTATTCTGAAACCAAAATCAGTGGGACTGGTTTTGATGGTCAGATAATCTGAAGGGAACAAGACCGTTCTAAGTTCCTACTAAATTTTTCACATGTACAAATTTCAATCACTCTTTGACACACTTGGTTCGTTGGAGTTTCTGTTGAACGATGCTGTGTGATATCAAAGATGAAAAGAGTCGCCCTCCTCCTTAACCAGGTTTGAGACTGGCGGCACACGAAAACTCAACGGAATTGATCACTTATAGGCAGTTCGTGTGAAGTTGCTGTAAAAGTAGGTAACGAGGGAAAAAAGGCTTTAATACCTATAATGAATGCAGCGTTCTGGTATATCATGTGCATATAGCGTGTCTGGCGTGCACGATTCTTGATCTCGAGATACCCAATACCCAATAGCCGTACTTGTAGCTGTCACATGCCGATGGTTTTCTTAACGTGGATGACGAATGGTCGATCATCCTGCATGGTCTGCACTGAAACGACGGCTTGTCACAATATCGCGGGTAAAACCTCGTTAAATACAACTTATACTTGGTGCAACCCTGACGCATTGAAGAATACAGCGCATGAGCGCAAATTGCCGATGACTGTCGGCAAATATGTTACAGTGGCGTACTAGTGACTCTTCCTCTCGATGATGATGACGCTTAACAATAGCTGGGAGAGTTAGGATTGGTAGCACGCGAAAACGGCAGTGACGGTATTGATCACATAGGCAGCTTGTTCGTAGTGGCTGTAAACTGTTGCTTACTGGAACATACATGCTTAGGATCATGTGTAATGAAGGCAGCATGCTGCAATTCATGCACAGTTGCACATGTCTGGTTTCGAAAGAGAAAATATAGAAAACTCACTGTCTGTCTGCGTCTGCCTACCTATGTCCATCACTTCCTCTCTTTGTGCTGTTTAGTATGTTTATACGGCTGATGCCAGCATGATGACAAAGTAGAATAACTAGGCCTACATTGGTAATATGAACAAGGAGAATTGCAGACCCGTGTGTCAGTGCGTGCTTGAAGCATGATCGTTTATAGCGTTGATAAAGGATTGTTGTATTTGACTTTGACCTATGTATAAACAAGACCTAAATTATAAACCTATGTATAAAGACCTAAATATGTGCGCTCACGAGCTCTCGACCTGGAAATCCCGACCACTCATAGTTTGGCTAGAAAAATGTTTATTGTCACGATGCTATTTGAAGTGGCTTATTGTGACCAATGGGTAATAAATAATATAAATGAGCACATTCGAGACAAATATTAGCAGTTAATATCAGCATTTTTACACGATAAGATTGCAGGCCATGCAGCGCAGCTAATAGTGCATTTTTGAACTTGTGCGCTACTGGACCTCTTAGAAGTTCTTGCCACATAACTACATTTATTAATCTTTGCTCATCGGCCATGCTCTTTCTTGTTGTGAGATTTGATGAGACGTCTCGTTTTGTCATCGAACTGGGTTAACTTTGGAAATTGTCAACATTTTTACCTTTAAGCCAGAAATCTACTCGTTTATCACAGCTATAAATAAAACGACGGTATCCTTTCGTATTGTTGCCAGAATGACAATAATTCTAATATTTGAGTTGAACTTCTGGTAGTTATGTAGCATCATTTAAATAGCTCCACTTTTGCAGTAAGCATGTGACAATGAAATCTCCACGACCATGCACTGAAATGCAAAGAGTGATTACGGGCTCAAGCACCAAATGTCGCCTGAAAACTTTAGAGATAAACATAACACAGACAATATATGGATCAGAATAACATGACAACAGACATATGACTGCTTGAACCCAGTAGCCTACATGTGCTCAAAACATAAAGTACGGCTGCTCTTAAACACAACAATAGCCTACAGGTGTACATAAAAAATCGAGGTCTTAAACTCAGGCACATGATCTCAAATGTCAACCTGAATACCAATCTGCTTAGAGTAATTGAATTCGCAATGCAAGGATCTAGTAGGAAGCGTACTGGACTATCGAATGAGAGGTCGGGAGTTCATATACTCGTCAGGGCAGAAATATGTTTTGAAGTTTCTCACCCATTTGTGCCCCTTAGCAAAATCAGCCACAAAGCGAGCGAGCTTATCGTACACTGTTGCTGGGAAGATCAGGATGCGAGGGACAGTACTGGCTGGCCGCACGCAAATGCTGAGATTAAGAAAAATTAACGTGTCAGTACTTCAACCCATACCATGCTTAAGGCCTATTGTGTAAATAATTGTAGGAATTATTTCATCCATTTAAAAACAGCTTTTAAAAGGCGTGGAGGCTTTTTCCTTCATTAGTGTTAAGTCGAAAACAAAACTGGAGGACTTATAGGTAAACAAACGGAATAACACCTTTGTCAAGCAGGTTTAACCGGAATAACAGACTACTCCAAATTTGCGTGACATAGAGTCATGCAAAGTAGGCCTATTTCAACGACTCTGTATAGCCTACTCAAATCACGCTGCTAAGAGCACCTATGCAATACAACAGAATAGCAGCATGGAGCCATTTTCTCTTGTGTATTTATGTATTCAAGTCAAGTGAACTCAAATTTCAAATGTAGCCTATGCGGCATCGAACCGATAAACCATGGGTGGTGAATTTTAACAAGCTGACACTAAAAACTGCTTGTATCCAGTTTTGTCTAGAGTATATAGCAGTACAATGTTCAATCAACAGCCGGTCGATCGTTCTTTAATTCATTCGTTCATTCGTTCATTCATTCGGTCTTTCTTTCAAAGCATTTTGAAATGACCCATACTGTTATAGGCCTAAATGCCCATGAGCGCTTCCAGCGTAGCCACAAACTCTGCTCAATTCACTTACTTTGTCTAGTTATGTTCAGATCCCTTGTACAATGTACAACCATGTTCTTAACGCTTTTGAGGGTTCTTAAAATGCCCTTTCTGAAAGTCCAGGTGCACACATACATACATACAGCGAAGAAGATAGTCCTGGTGAAATGTGTACAACATCCGTAACCAGAAGGACACGCAGACTAACAGAAGGACCATTCCATATTAATTTTATTTAGTAACTTCTTTGCACCGGTGTCTAATGCACGAGACATAAACCGATGACGCATCAAAACAAAGTCATAATCAGGTCAATATCCAGAAGATCAGCCCGCAAGACAGAGTGGTGGTTAAACATTTAGCCCATGGTGGTTAAACAATTTGAAAGAGATAAGATTAAGCGGAGAACGAAATGATGTAAGCGAATGAGCAGAACGGATATAATATTATACAGGTAGAGATTTGCATAGGTCCAGCCAGAGGCGTCTACACCGTAGAAACCTTGAAGCAAGTGATCCATCCAAGAAATGGGGGGCGGAGATCTGTCAGTGAGTGTGCCACCATTTTAGGGGGGAGGAACGGGGAGGCGGAAGAAGAGGGGAAAAGCGACGTTGCTCCAATGACTTGGGGGGGGTAGACGCCCCTGGGTCCAGGAACAACAAAAATCGTTCAACAAGAACAGTCCTAGTTTTAGGTTTGATCCAGTGGTTAAATTGCTCATCCAGAGGTGGTGGGTCTCTAAATATTTGCAAATCCCAAAAACCAACGGCTAATCCTAAATTACAACAGGGACGTCATTTAAGCTTTTTCCAGGGGGAAGGCAAAAAGAGGTTAAAAAATTTTTTCGCGAACATTTTTTTCACATTTTTTGGGTGTTTCTTTTAAAATGCTTTGTATTTAGTCTACATGTGCAAAACTGTAAGCCAATGCTGCAAATGAGTCTCTTTTTTTCTTTTTTACTCCTTTCTTCTTCCTCCTTTTCTTTTTTACAAATTTTTTATATTTTTTTTTACAAAATCAGGGAGCAAATGCCATCCATGTCCCCAAATGACGTCCCTGAATTACAACATGCATGAAATACGACACATCACCGATAATTGAAAGCAAACACATTAACAATTAAGATTGGAACACAATATTACTTTACATAACATATTACAGAAGACTATAGGCTTTGATCGACATGTCAATGCAATAACTTACAAACCACAAATGAACAAATACCAAAAAATAATATGCAGACTACTTTCAAATTGAAGAGACCTGTAAGTAAAGCAGTCTGACTATAGCCTTAGATCATAACAGAAGTAAACCCAGTGAAAAGCTGAAAATTAAGCACGAGTTTCAATACTGTTATTGCCACAATATGCTGACTTAGAAACATTTCCATACTGCCCTGCATGCTTCTGTGGCTGTGGACGTTTTCGGTGCTTTGTACTTGCATAAATCTGGTGCACGCTAAACACTACACTATATCCCGACTGGGCAGAAATTTGGTTCGAGGCTTCTGCTCCACTTGTGCCCCCTAGCCAACTCAGCTATAATGAGTAAACCGACAGTCCACTGTCGGTGGGAAGACGAGACGGCGACGGAGAGAACTGGCCCGCCATCAAATGCCAAGGCTAAGAAAATGAAGTCGATAACACTTCATACCCGTCGCTGTCTGATCAGGGCTAGATTAATAGCTTATTCAAGGGACTGGAAGAAAATCTGTTGCAGCATGACGACCCTTAGCAATCCATCCACGTACAATAGCTTTTATGCACGCGGGCCAACTTTCTTTTCGACATTATCTGCAGACTGCATGCGTGATAATAATTATAACTAACAAGATGACGTGCTATTCCAGATTTCAAACGATTCCAGCTCAGCCTTCCGAAATTCCACAAACGAGTTATTAATGAAGCAAACTACTGTGTTATCGCTCGGATGAAGGCCCAAATCTAGTTCTGCTGTCACAGCTTTGGGTTACTATACCTTCGGCAGCGATTATAAAACAGCAGGCGATTTAAGTAAACACATAGGCCCAAGTAGTTTTCTATGATCCTAGTGAATATTGAACCGCACTGAGGCTGACGAATGCTAATCTGATCTTAGGTGGTGGATCTCCCTATTGAGGTGATGGGTCTCCCTGTTGAAGTGATGGGTCTCCCTGTTGAGGTGATGGGTCTCCCTTTTTAGGTGGCGGATCTCATAATTTGGGTGGTGGGTCTCACAATGCAGGTGGCCGCGGATCTCAAATCAGAGGTGCCGGATCCCAGATCCGGCGGGATCCGGCTGAATTTAACCACTGGTTTGATCATAGAAAGGGAGCCTTGGTATAGCTTGTGCTAATCCTTATGTCTGCACTGCTGGTGTCCCGCATTGATTATATACAATATGCGGTCTCAAATAGCCGCCTGGTGTTAAATGCATCATGTGGAAATAAACGCCAGTCTCTTGCCAATGCTGGATCACTTAGCTGCCAGTATGCTGGTACCAGCGTGTGTACTAAGATTACATCACAAAACACTGCAGATTAAGCTGAAAAGAACGAGCAACACTTTTTGGAGCGGTGTTGTTAGCGGCATCAACGCTAAAACAGCTTGAAACACGATACCCGTAAAATATCGATTAAGCTCCATTTCCAAAAACACCGGTCTAATCTGTAGGCCTAAGGCAACCTGATGGTTAAAACGAATTTTGTAAAAAAATCCTGAAGCTGTCGATGTCCATCCGCGGAGGGTAAAAGTGATTTGCACTAATAGACGCCGGGAGAGTTTGTAAGAAATTGAACATTGAAGCGGGGAGATGGTTGAATGGCAACATGCTGGCACGGAGATCAGATGGACGCTGGTTCGATACCCGCTAGCCCCCATAAGGTTGACTCAGCCTTTAACCTCTGAGTTGTGATTGTAAAATGAGCAGTAGGACAGATGGGCGCCTTGTATGGCTGCCATACAGTTAAATTCGACTCCTGTTGAACTTGTCATCATCTGTAACTACTATACTATATCATGTAATATTACTACGTACTCGTCAGTTTGAATTAATAAACGAAGATTATTATTATTATTATTATTATTATTATTATTATTATTATTATTATTATTATTATTATTATTATTATTATTATTATTATTATTATTATTATTATTATTATTATTATTATTATTATTATTATTATTACCTATCCAGTTGTAATCACTACAATACCAAACCGAGCATTGAGAAAAGCCTATTCATTAAACACAAACAGTTAAATGCAGACATGCATTACGCATGGGACAATAACTATAATGAGTCATTTTCCGGTAATATGTCACATTCACTAATTGAAGAAGCAAAAAAAATTTTTTGGCAAATTACATTGATTTTTGTTTGGAGCAAATCTTTAATATTTCTATTTCACTAATATATATTTGGTTTTGCACTAATATGTAAAATTATGAAGTTATTAGCAGAAAGAAAATAGCCCTACGAAAATGTTTGTCCACTCCGTTACTCCGTTACCAAAACACATATGAGCTATTTATATATAGTAGACAGCTTCCTACTGCGTAGTTTGACATGCCAATATGTTTTTAGTATTAATGTTTATAAAATAAATACAAAAGAAATTACAATACAAATGATTATTTAATTCCATCACATTTTAAATTTTGCTAAGAAATTCCACTCCGTTACCGAAGTAAAAACAGGGAATCTAATCAACGTAAAGTTGACTGTATTTTTTTGGCCAAATAACAAAATAAAAATCACTTCAGCCAATCATTACCAGTGATCAAATGAACAAAAAAACATTAAAATATTTATGATGTTGTCTTAAAAAGCTGCTCATAACATCAAAATTACATAAAAAAATTACCATAAAAAGTTCCGCTCCGTTACCATTTGTCGAGAATTGAGCACAGAATGTGAAAAGTGAACTTAAAAAAAAGTGTGCCGAAACAAAAATTTATTTAAAATGTCATATATTGTTATATAAGTTGTATTAGAAATGATAATTTAAGCAGACGACTTATCATGAAAGTGGAATAAATTTTAGTACCTCAAGGGTCACATTTATGGTAACTGAGTGGACAGTTAACGGAGTGGACAAATTGTGTATCAGCACGGTAAATATCATATTATCTCTCATGCGTCCACATTAATCGTCGGTACACTCATTATATAGCTTATAAATGTTATATTAAAAATATTATTTAAATTAAATTTATTCATAATCATTGCAAAAATGCAGTAACAGAGTGGATGTATAATGAAAAAACACATGAGGTACGTAATAAATGAAAATTTGTAAGAAATTTGTCTTAGCATTCAGATCCTGTATTAAGATATACTTACTTACATAGATCTTCACAGAAGAGATGTGTTAAGTTGCGGGACCAAAAACTGGAAGGGTTGTGAGATACAAGATAATTTTTACATGTTAACGGAGCGGACATAATTTTCCGGGGACAAGTTAAAATATATTTTTAAAAATTATACTGAAGTTGTAAGTTTCTAAGTTGTATTTAGAAATATGCAATTATGTTTATTATAAAAGAAACAGTCACATTTTTTGGTTTAATGCAAATCATTTTGAAATTGTAGACGAAAGCAATATGTACTATAGCCTAGGGACGGTAACGGAGTGGAACATTTTAAATTCAAAATAAATTTTAATAAATTATTTTATTGCTCTGAATTACTTTCAAAGGTCTTAAATTGTTGACTGATCAATAACGTTTTAATCTAATCACTTAGCATGATCAGACTAGGTATTGTTTTCTTAGAAATGACCGAGGACAGCTGAATTGTCAATTTATGCATTTACCGGAAAATGACTCTAATACGAACACATAATTTTCTGGCTTCATTTGCAGTTATACCGCTGGTTGAAGTCGTAGAAACTAGCGTATTTTCAACGAGACGTTTGCATGTACGAAGACACGCCATTGTGGAACTGATTGATATGGCGCTAGTCTCTCTGACGTGGCGTTTTGTGCTGCTGAGAAATTTTGGAGACTTACATTTACATATTCATTACGACACTATTTCCATGGCTACTGAGTTATCTACAACTTTGTTTGAAGCAAAATGTCTTACTTATGGTGTAAGGCTTACACTGCAAGCCTATAGCCATAAAACAGTCTGCGAAAAAAACCAAATTCAATCATTTCAAAGCCATATTCACATTGAGAAATTGTAGAGACTTACATTTACATATTCATTACGACACTATTTCCATGGCTACTGAGTTATCTACAACTTTGTTTGAAGCAAAATGTCTTACTTATGGTGTAAGGCTTACACTGCAAGCCTATAGCCATAAAACAGTCTGCGAAAAAAACCAAATTCAATCATTTCAAAGCCATATTCACATTGAGAAATTGTAGAGACTTACATTTACATATTCATTACGACACTATTTCCATGGCTACTGAGTTATCTACAACTTTGTTTGAAGCAAAATGTCTTACTTATGGTGTAAGGCTTACACTGTAAGCCTATAGCCATAAAACAGTCTGCGAAAAAAAAACAAATTCAATCATTTCAAAGCCATATTTACATTCATTCACAACACATATATAGGGCCTCTCCAAGATATCTATTCAGAGGCGCCACAACACAACCTCTGGCGAAAAGAACGGAGCATGTAGTTATCACAAGCACACACTTTACAATAATAGCAAATTTAATCGGTGGACCGAGAGTAGGCCTACTAATGCGACACCTTTCGAATAACCAGACGCTACATCAACTGCTGCAAACACATTTCAATGAGTCAATAGACAAAATGATTCCGGTATGAAAGACAGATAATCGTTAACTCAGCATTATCGTTGACTCAGCATTCTTGGTTTTTGGTCAAAATGATAGACATCCTGCTAATGCGCAATTCTACTCTCGATTTAGCCATAGTATATTGCTACCATTATTGCATTTATGAAACTAATGAGGGTCACTTTATTGATAATGTTATTAATAACACCAGGATACTGCAGGCAACGATGTGGATATTGATGAAAATTTAGGATCGCTTGGTGAAACGGTTGTTTGACAGAATGACGAAGATAGCGTTTAACTGCTACATTAAATCTATTCTGCCTGGCTGTGCTACTAAACAGGAAACGACTAATTGATATGGCGCCATACTGACTACGATTAGATGACCGTGCATCAATGTCTGTAGTATCGTCAACAGAAATAAATTGACTGGTGAATAGTTTGAGTTCATTGTTTTAATAACAAGTTCCAACTATTAGAATTCTCATAGGATATCCACTAGCTGAACGAAAATATGTCCACACGTCTACACTGTGTCCAGGAAAAAAGGATCCCATACGTTAATAAGAAAATAACAGAGAAAGTAATAGCGGTTTTCTCGTTTAATATAGTAATTTAAGATATTAAACGTATATATATATTCTTATAATAGCAAGTTTAATCGCTGGACTGAGGGTATACTAATGATAACTTGGCATATTACATCATTTTGCTCGTTCACTACAATCAATCAATCAATCAATCAATCAAATCCTTTATTGAAGCAGTTTGAAAACAAAGCAGTATAACATAGCAGTATCAGCATTTGCAACAAAAGGAGACTCAGAAGGGATAAAAAATCCCGCTATGTAGGGCCACCTAAGGTTCAATACTATAACAATAAATGCCATTATAAAAGTCTTTCAATCAATATTCTAATCAATTGCGTCGATCAAGAAGAAAGAAGTGAACAAGATAAATCTAAATAAAAACTTAATTAAATGGTATATGTGGAATCCAAAAGAAAATTAGTGCAATTGCAGCAAACGGTTAACATTATACAATTATTAAGTGCATTTAGACATGACACGAGTGCACACAAACAAATTGTGAAAAACACGAATATCACGAAGAACAAGTTAAGGAATCGAATGCTAAGATAAGCAAAAAGAAAAAAAAACAGAAATGATAATCACAAGTCTGTGCAAGAAAGTTCAATGATGAAAATTTTAAACACAACAAAACTAAATGAGCTATGGCTCCAGTAGGAGTGCGCGCAAAGATTTTTTGAACAAGTACAAGTCTAAGTATATACATCTTTTAACACGCTTTTCAAGAGTGTAATATGACAATAACAGTTTCCAAAGATTAAACTATAAGCTATACCTTTATCTTTACACAGATTTGCCCTCAAGTATCTAAATACCTAAGCTGACATCCACATGTGCAATTATTTTTGGAAAGCTATATTACTAATGCTGTAAAATGTGCTTTAAGTTGAAAGCTACTTAACCAACTCCTACTTTGAACTGCCAAAATCTGAATCATTATTTATAATTGCTTTTGAATCTGAATATCAATATTAATAATTATAAGAAAAATTTCTCATAACTCTTTATGTGATTGATATGTGTGTTAAACGTAACAATCCATTAATTTTGCTGTTTAATTGTAATAATTATTTGTTAACACCTGAATAAATAAAATGCCTTTTCTGAAAAAAAATTAACTTATTTATTTGGTGCTAACCTTTATGCACAATTTGTAAAACAGCTGAGGATAACAAACGAAGCTTTACTCCTCTCTTCAGAAGCGCAAAGGTTCGGTCGAAGGTTCGGCTGAGATGTAGAAACGATAAGAGGAACCCAAGATGAAGACACAGTTTTATCTCACTTACCAACTAATAGATTATGTTATGTCAAAGGAGTTGATTGGCACGGAGCTACGGGCGATCATTCGTCCTAAAAGCTAACCGGACAAGGTGGTATCTATAAAATCACTGCGCCTGCCATTGCCATACATGTATAGGCCCTGCCGCAACATACGTTGAGGTTACTTCTGTTTTGGTTCTAGGCCTATATCTGACTTCACTATTCCATACTTTGACCTGAACCCTCACATTCAACTGATTGGTTATCTACCGCATCTATCTCTGCCAACGGTTTCTGTTCAGAAAGAAATTAAAATTTGAAAACATTTTTAATCGCCCGATGCAGTATGAACCAAAATGTTATTAGCAATGAATGACGTTTGTAGCCATACGCTTCCATTACGGTAAGAAACGTATTTGGATATTAAATAAGCTTTACTCCGTGTTTATATATGTGTATGTATATTAGGGTGGTAGTGAAAAAAGTTTTTTGTAAATAATGCCTGGGACACCCCCTAGTTCTGTTCGTATTGGTAGTAGAAACTCATGTGCGAAATCTTTTTAAAATATTCCATTATTTGGGGGTGCCACATGACAACTTAAGTTTTGCATATGACACTATGCATCACTGAAGCCTTAAAAATCAACTTTCTTATTTTTTCAGGAGCTGGATGAAAGTTCAGCACTTCTAGAACCTATTATTTGATTACTGTAATTATGTGATGAGTGTGATGCACCATAGATAGTTGGATACCTTATTCTCTGATTATTTGTTTATAAATAAATGATTAAATAATAAATATATAAATTAGAACCAACTGGAGCTGAGGAGTAAATAAATATTTGCAATTTTTTAAACAATTTTCTGAACTTTTGTATTCTGTACATTTAAGGCTTTTTCTAAAGTTTAATTATTTATTTACTTACTTACTCACACTATCCCACATTATTCACAATCCATTTCAAATTAATCACATTTTAAAATTTGTCTTTGGAGCTGTTTTCAACACTCTGGCTGGACCATTTCCTGGACCTGAAATAGCCTACCTATGCTTAAACGATTTCAGAATGCATTGCCTTTGATCGTCCATGACATGATTGTTGATGGTTTGTCAGATGATGAAATTGCAGTTTAACAATAACAAAGAAATGATACAAGATGCTGTTGAATTTGAAGTGGAATGTTTGCAGAAAGACAATCAGCCTCGTGATGATTATCTAGAGCTCTTGGAACTTGCACTGATCTACATGGGTCATGTCCCAACTCGAGGGTTGCATTTTACAACCTCTGGTGTCATGCATAGGACCAGGTGGATGGCCAAGGTCATCTATTCTCACAAAGTATTCCTTTTACGATCTCAACTGCGAAATACTTTCTGGAAAATAAATTTACTACGTTCCCTGAACCTGTTCATCCGCTTTGTTTATCTCAGATCCTGGTTCACAGCTTCACACTCTACTCTAAAGGCACTTTCCGTCATGCTTGGTACCTCAGTGAGGATTTGGTCGATTTCTGCTTTTTCGATGACTGCACTGATGCTGCTACCAAGGCCTTGTTGGTGCAGACAATGAGAACCAAAGTTGGTGTTGGCATTCCATCCAAATGTCCACAAATTACTGTACATACAGCTTCATGTAGTCGGGAGCACCTCTGAGTAGTACTCCTTGAAGAGGCGCTATATAAATGCCCGTTATGAATGAATGAATGAATGTACTCTTGAGATTTTGTGACTTCAAACATGATGAATACTGTGCATCCCCATTGATTGGCTGGAGAAAGATCCAACTTCGTGGAAACAGGACAGCATCTTGTAGCGGCATGGCCACGATACGGCGCTATAGAAATTGTCCGTGTTATTATTATTATTATTATTATTATTATTATTATTATTATTATTTATTTATTTGGAGTGTCATCAGAAAGGTTGAGTGTGGTGAATGATAGGGCAGAAAGGGGATTGGCACTGATCCAAAAATATAATCAAATACTGACCAAGGATGAAGGTCCAAAGCAGGCCTTGCTCCATGTGGTGTCCGAACATTGGAAAAAGTATCTGGACCCCAAGAAGTTAACGGTCACAAAAAATGGACTAATAAATATTTTATTCTTCAATCAAACTGACAGAGTTCAATTATGTTCACAAGTACTCTTTAAGTATTGTACTTTAAACCTAGCAATTTTAAATTTACTTTCGGTTTCACAAAATACAAAAGAATATTCATAATATTATCACAATTGTGCTTACATTCCTTGTCTAAAATTTGGAAAACTTGTCATCTCTAAATGATGGAATATTTTTATGATATTTTGCACACTAGTTTAGTATATCAAAAGGAACATAACTAGGGGCTGTCCCATCTATTTCCAAAAAATAACGTTTTTGAGCACCACCCTAATGTATATATATATATATATATATATATATATTAGTGTGGTCCAAAAAAATAAAGTTCAAGCTAGAATCCAGGACACCCTCTCAGTTTTTTAGACCTGTCAATCGTATTATTGAGATAAAATTTCAGCTTCCTATTCCAACTGGAAGATGGTGCTCAATTACATATAAATATTACCATATAGTAGTATTTGCTGTAAATCTTGATACCGTATAACTTGGTCAACATTTGTCATGGAGATGAGCTTGAAATAGTTTCATTTGTGCTATCATACTTACTTACTTACTTACTGGTACTTGGAATAAAAAAGTGTACAGTTCTTGTTGAAGGTCATGGTGCCCACGTCCTGTGTTTTTGGTTGACATGTTTTCAGAAGTGAAATTTTACATTACAATTGCTGCAGTGCTTGGCTGTGATCCTTCTGCCCTGCCACTTTGAACCATCCACAGAGTGCGTAAGAAAGCCAGGATACAGCATGCTGAATAGGGTGGTGCGAACGTAATGGTAAAAAAAAATTCTGAATTATTAATTGTAATAGCGTGAGAAAGTTGTGTCTGTAAGAGGCGAATTTGTGGATAAATTTGTTAGTTGCTAGTGTCATATCTTGAACTGCCCCAACGACTTTGAAATTGAGCAGTAACAGATGCTTGCAAAATTCTAATAAGCGATTATTTACCATAACGATTAATACACGTTATGCAAGTTATTACCAATATATCTGTCACTTATAACTAAACAATCCTTCACAAAATTATACATTTGGTTACGGAACATGTCTGAACACAAATTTTAAGAAGTTGAAGATCATTGTTATGAAGTAATATGGGCAGTTTGGGCAGTGGACACTGGACACACAAACGCACAGACATAAATGTCGATTAAATTATCCAAAACTCATAGATTACAATTGTCACACATTATGGAAGACATATTAATCTCTTTTGTTATCAAAAGAAGCCACCTGTTGCCAGGACTTTGTTCTGTTTCTCATTAATCCAGTTCGAGCAATTTCCAGGCAAACCGCTTGAGTCGGCTTGACATGCTTCGGTTACTAGTTTCACTCCTCTCTTACAGTTTGACAAGCTTGTATATGACATGGCACCCTGACGAATGGCAGTATAGCGTTGGTGGCACCAAATAGTCTGCCGGATCAACTGGAGTCTTTGATAACAGCGGTGGGGCGGTAACGGTCAAATCCATACAGTTTATTTGTGACGAACGTCAGTTTTCATTTCATTGAGGTTTGTGCAGCGCCACATAAATGCTTGCTTCATGTGAAGAGAAATTTACATAGCATCGCATATAATTATTGCTATTTATATCTCACCAATGAATGTTTAGTGCGGCAGATTTCACGTGCGCTGATTGGTTAGATTTTACGCGGGATGATAGCGCGCGCATAAGACAGCTATATAATGAGCGATCACGCTCGATGCACTAGGGGGAGGCGCTATCTTTTGTTTTCGTGTTTGGTTTGCACTTGTGAGTGTCTGACTGTGTTTCACGTTTGCGCTTGTGTGTGCTACGTCGGTGTAGAGTAGATTTGAGAATTGTGTTTTATTTAAATTGCATTTAGAAAAGTTAGTGTTCGATAGTGGATCGTGTCCTAACTCGCTTCGATTAAAGGACTTGATCGGTGAACCTTGTGAATCTTTTAAGTTGTAGGCCTACACTGAAAAAAAAGGTTAAAGGTTGAGTATCGTTTCAACTGTTTTAATTGACTGTTCAGATTAATCGTGATAATATCCGGTTGATTGAAGTCGACGGAGAAGAGCTAATGTTATCGTAACCCTTTGACAATTTAATCATTTGTGCCAATAGATATTTTAATAGTTCTGCAATAATGAGCAACGGCTTGTTTTCATTTTTATGATTTTTGTAAGGCATAATTTGACATTTGATTTTAAAGACGCTTTGATCTGTAGAACTTCTAATTAAACTGTGTCAGAGCGTAATAGAAGACGCATTTTAGGGTTTTTATCTTCGACTTTTATTCTTTTAATAAATAAATCTACTTGGAATTAAAAGTCATTGTGTCTGACAAAGTGGTGGCCGCTTTAGTCGAGGAAGTGTCCGAGTTGACGGCGCTAATGAGAAACTTTATTTCCCGCCAAGAACAGGTAGAAACTGGTATGCCGCAGTTAGCGCGGGAAGTTGGTTGTTTAGGCGGGAACTTTCCCGCCGAAAATACTGTTGTAAGGGCAGAAGGACCTGTCACACACGCAGACATATGTCAGGAAACATCCTTGGTACCAGAGAAATATATAGCGCTCGACACAAGTGGTGTTGAGGTAAGAACTAAGCCCCATATGGTCCCGGGTTCAAATCCCGCACGTTTGGTCCAGTCAGTCGATGCCTTGCAACAGGTCGTGGTCGCTAGAGAGCGAGCAGAACGCCACATATTAACTTGACGTAACTTTCGGCGTTGCAGTTCAAAGTCGGTATGACAAACTTTCTGATACCCCTCGGTTGCTGTTGGCGAGCTTTCAAAAGTCGACGCAACCCCAGTTCGTTTATATGTTCTTGTTCATCTGTTATCATTGCTAATAAGATACTTTCTGGGTGTGCAAAGATACCATCAAAGTACAAGGTTTCTATTGAATCCCTTGTTTCTCCAGCTTGCATTGATGTATGCTTTCTAGTGATTATTCTTTCTCGGCGAAGCTTGTTGCAATCGATTAGGGCCTACATGGGTTGATTCGGTCTGTGAAACGATACCAAAATTTTCTAGTACAGCATTGGCAATTACCGCACCTGCTCTGTACGATATTCCATATCGGTGACAGATCTTTGACAACTTCTGTAAAAATTTCTCGTTTGCTTAATTTCATTTACTTCTTTGGAGGTAGGGCCTACTTGGTTTTCTGACGCATCCATGTCTTCTTCGTCTGCTAAGCTTTGACTCTGTACACTGGATCTATTTCTCTTTCCGCTGCGGAATTTTGATCATTACTGTCTGCTAATGTTTGTTCATTGCTGAAATCCAGTGTTATTTTCGTTCCTGGGAATAGAATAGGAATAATAATTATTTAATATTAGTTCCACGGAACGAAAACTGGAACGAAAAATAATTGTGGAACGAGAATAGAATAGGAATAAAAATTTCAATATTTTTCGAGAACGAGAACGGAATAGAATAAAAATTAATTTTCAAGACGAGAACGGAATAGAATAAAAATTAATTTTTAAGCTGCCCAACCGATAATTCTAATGTTAACTAATAACTATACGGAATGACGACGGCTCTTGATTGACGTTACGGTGCGGCGCTATGATGAAGCTTCTCCGCATATTCTATATATTCTATAGATAATATACGCGCTTTGATTCAAACTTCTGGCAACAAGAGTGAGGTACTAAGACTCCCCAACAAACATGCTCCTGACAGCATTGCAGTAGAACTTCATAGGCGCCGACTTTTAGTAAAAGGTCCTGGGGCAAGAATTTCATTGCCATGATCCCGTTATCGGATGATCCCATCGCCTATCCTGCCCTGTTTTCATCTCCCTCTTTCCTTAAGCCCTTTCAACTGGGAAAAGACTAACTGCAATATGCTATGCAACAGTGCTTCCTCTTTGCTCAGTCATAAAGACAAGCACATAACAACCACGAGTATATTTTTACCAAAAACATTTCAGTTTGTAACTACTAACTAGTGCTATCTACTTTCACTAATAAATCTGATGTTATAGCAGTTACATGCACACAAATATAATCTTTGCCAGTAAGACACTTACTTCAACTTAATGGCGAATGTATTTTGTCGAACAGTGCATTAGTGCATTTACTTATGAATTCATCGAGAACTGTGTCAATGTCCACTGCTGCCGGATACGCTCGATGACAGTTCAAAACTGCAATGGGGTTTAATCTTGTCTGTGTCATAGTGTTTCGCATATACGTTTTCAGTCGCCTAAGACCAGAAAATGTCCTTTCAGCAGTACGTGTATTGTATTGTATGTGGGCATTTATAAAGCGCCTCTCGCGGTATAGACTATTCAGAGGAGCTCCCAGTGCGCCTGACCCCGAGAGAAAAACAGGACTTAAGGTGAGAAAAGGAGGAAGCAACGCTACCAGAGAGAATGGTGGTGCGGACAGAAGGAGGAAGTCGGTTCCAAAGTGAGGGACCGATGCAGGCAAAGGATCTGGACTGAGCCATAGTAGTCCTGACACGAGGAACTAAGAGCAGAGGTCAAGACGATCAGAAGATCGGAGAGGACGCAGCGAAGCTGCAGAATGAGGCCGTTGAATCAGATCACGTAAGTACTGTGGAGCAAGACCCAGCTGAGACCTAAGCACAAGAATAAGCACTTTGAATTGAATACGGGCAGAGAGAGGGGGAGCCAATGGAGTTGTTCAACCATGAAGGTGGAGATATGAGAGAAACCGAGGGAGGCAGGCAATGAGTCTAGTAGCAGCATTGAATATACTGGAGAGGAAAAAGACGGATCTTGGGAAGGCCAATGAGGAGAGAATTACAGTAGTCAAATCGAGAGCACACGAATGCATGAACAATTGAGGTGAAGGTCGAGGATGAGACAGACCGCCGAATAGCCCGGAGACGCCTTAAGTGGAAGTAAGAGGAGCGGGTGAGGTGGGAAATGTGCTCAGCAAAAGTAAGCGAGCTATCCTGTAGTGACAGGTACAGTTAAAATGGGACGGCGACATATGACTCAGCGTGGCATCTGATTGCAGCAACTCAACGACGTCACCAAAACTCTTTACCTCAAAATGTCAATGCTAGGTATTTAAGCATGTGCAATTTGTGTTAGTTGTGCAGCTATAGTAGCTACACCACCGAAGCCCAGCTCAGCCGGCATGAATGGTGACACCAGTAACTTATGTTATACTAGTCCAAGGACTCCAAGTAAAACTAAGAAGAGTATAGTATAGTATAGTATAGTATAGTATAGTATAGTATAGTATAGTATAGTATAGTATAGTATAGCATAGTATAGCATAGTATAGCATAGCATAGCATAGCATAGCATAGCATAGCATAGCATAGCATAGCATAGCATAGCATAGCATAGTATAGTATAGTATAGTATAGTATAGTATAGTATAGTATAGTATAGTATAGCATAGTATAGTATAGTATAGACTAGTATAGTATAGTATTGTATAGTATAGTATTTCGGTTACCCAACATTGCAAGGTTAAAAACATATAATGCATATAATCAGTATACATAATCTGGCTACACAGGAGACCCAAAAGGGGTCGTAGACCCCACTATCAAGGCCACCTGCATGGGTAGTAATACAATTTGATGAAAAGCATTCGATCTAACATCATTCGATATGCAGTGGTAACATTATATTTAACTAAAGATTCGATAGTTCGTCATGACAATTATAACATTATACTTAACTAAAGGCTCGATAGTTCATCATTAGATATGCAATATTACACTTAACTAAAGACTTGATAGATCAGTATTAGATTTGCACTTGTAACATTAAACTTAACTAAAGACTCAATAGTTCATCATTAGATATGCAATAGTAACAGTTTACTTACATGTAACTAAATACTAATATCATTAGGTATGTAATAGCAACATTATATTTGACTATAAGGACTCGAAAGTGCATCTTGAGGCCATACCTGTGTACGCTCGTTGAAAATCTTGTAATGACAGCAGTACGCTACTATATTATTGTTAGCAACCTTTATGGCAACAAGAGAGACTACTTTTAATTCACACGAGGCCGAAGAATGAAGATGCATCGTGTGTAGTGTAGGGCCTAGTGTGTACAGGCCGCAAGGCTTGTATACAGAGACATTGAGAGAGACAGACTGCTACAGAGACAGGGCGAGAGAAAACAGGAGAGAGACAGAGAAAGAGAGAGATAGAGAGAGCGCGCCAGTGAGCAAGCAAGTGAGAGCGCGAAAGACAGACGAACAAGGCAGATACAAGTTCAGGCATTTCTTAGCTGTGGAACTGAGTGATCTATATACCGTAAATTAGGTGTATACCGGTTACGCACTGGTAGACGCCTGAAAGGGAGAACCTGGCTTATGAACAGCTGGGCTTTTACTGTGGTCGATCCGGGTCAAATACCCCGACCCCGGCGACCCGGTGACCTAGGTAGACACCACATGGCCTGTGTACCATGTATCATATGAAGCATCCGTCATATACATACAGGCAGAGGCGCAGCTAGGGGGAAGCAGGGGGAGCGACCGCTCCCCCTGAGACCATTTTCCAAAACGTGGGGCCTTTTTCACAGTTTATTTATTCCAAACGTTCAAAATTTATTTATTCCAATCGTTCAATTTTTTTTATTCCAATCGTTCTAACGACATAATTTGTTTTCTGGAACTCTAGAAAGACTTTGCGATACCAGATGGGCATTCAGAAAATCAGCAGTACCGGGTACATGTACTCTTGCAGAATTTACCAGAAGTAATAGTTGCCCTGCATATATAGGCTACTCGTGGATGGTGAGACTAAAAGCTGCACTACGAAACAGCTGACTGAGGCAAAGGGTATGCTTGTAACCCTTGATACGTTCGAATTCTAGGTTCTTCTAATATTCTGGAAAAAGTGCTAGAGAAGGCTTTCAGTTTATCCACATATTTACAGAGAAGTAGCATTGATTTGGTAACACCTTCCCATTTGATTCCACTTTATGAAAACGATATTAAAATATGCGGAATAAATTCATATTTGAGTTTGAACGGATTGAGAATGAAGCAACCGAGCTGGTTCAAAAATGTGATATTACTACAGACTGACTATAAGCAACACAGAGTTCGAAAAAGAAAGAGATTCCATGAGTGGATAATCGAATATCTGATTCATTGTTGAAACCTAAATAGTGTCACTAGATTGTGTCACAAATCTTGACTTGAGTACTGTTCCTCACTCTACTATGGCCTAGTTTCTAGTCGTTTGGCGTGCCTCAATAGAGTGCAATGCTCTGCGGCAAGTCTTTTTGGTCGAATACCAAAATTTGGTCAGGTCTCTGGTTATATGCTGTAGGTCCAGCCAACTGTCAGCCAGCGTGTAGTTTAAGGGATGTTTCCCCTGGTCTGGAGGTGCTTGCTGGGATGCGCTCCAGCTTATCTGCGGGTCCTTTGCTGCCCCATGCTGGGAGTTCATGGTAGTCGTCACCTCCGATCTTCGGGCAAAGGGGTACTCATTGTGCCTTTTGCCCGCTCAGCCACCATGCAGAACCGTGTTTTTCAGTGGTGGGCCCGACGGCATGGAACGGGCTTCCCGGATCTATGCCTGTTCTCGAGAACTCCATCTTGTACATTCTATACTCGATTGAAAACTGTCTTGTCTGGCCGTGCTCGAGTCGGGAGCCCCTCTGAGTAGCCCTCCTGAGGTGCTATATAAATACTCGAATGAATGAATGAATGAATAGCACAACTAATAGATTTGAGCATTTTACAAATGTGGCTTCCAAATTTAGTTGTGTTAATTAGATTCAAAGCATTTTTGCAACGTGAATTCCGATGATTATTTATTTTGGTAGTTGGGGCCTTTTTCATGTGCTTGCTCCCCCTGGTGTTGAAACCTGGCTACGCCACTGCATACAGGCTAGTCCAGACTGCAGAGAATCTGAGACATACACGGAAAAGCACATGAAATTTCTTTAGTTAAAAGCTTTGGGCCCTTGGAAACAGTAAATATGAAGGCCAAAAATGTACTGGGGCGAAAGTATACTCTCGCCCCAGGACCTTGGCGAGTACTGGGGCGAGCGTCCCTGTTGCCCCTGTGGAGTCGGCGCCTATGTAGAACTTTCTAAATACATTCAGGAAATTGAAGAACATGTCGCTGTTCCTATAGTCTCTTTGACTTCTGGCAGAGTAGACATTCAGTTTACCGACGGCTCTCTGTTATAGCTGAAGATTTAGTTTCAGCTCCCGCATCAGAGGCGTTCGTCGAACCTTTTCTGTTGCAGCCTTGCAGGATGGATGTCTACAGGTCGCAGAAATCGATTGAGCAAATCCCTTGAGATGCGGGTGTTTTTGAAACTCAACAGTAAAATAATTGACTGGTAACTTTTTAGTGTGTCTGCCTATAAACTGTTTTATTATCAGTCGCATTCACATTGTCCGACATACATTAACCGTTCATGTTAGAACTGTCATAACTGTAAGTGGATTTGGAAGTGGAACTACAAATAATTTTTTTTTTAACTAGAACTGGAACTAAAATTATTTATAAAGAGGAAGTGGAACGAGAATAAGAATAAAAATTATTTCTTGAGAGGAACTAGAACTAGAATAAGAATAAAAATTATTTCTTAAGAGGAACTAGAACTAGAACTAAAATTATAGCAGTGGAATAGAATAAGAACTGGAATAGAAATTAATGCTGGAACTAAAATAACACTGCTGAAATCCAAATTTTTGCGACATCTTAGGTGCTCGGTCAGCTTTCTTTCATGCCACTTTTTTTAGTTTAGTTGATGCAATCTTATCTTGACCGCTAATAATTATTACTCTAATCGTCCGCTGATCATGTAGGAACTCATGTTCATCGTTTGACACCTTTCTGGCATTGGGACACTTACAATAATTGTCAATGGCACATTTGCAAGCTTCGATGTCAACAACTTTTTCTCTACATTTATGATTAGAGTTTTTGCAATTTTTACGATATGTAGGCCTACTACTACTTTTTCGACCTTTAAGGGTCGGCGATCGAAATTCATCGTGGAATGTTCTAATCATCTTCAGAACTCTTGTATGTGAAACTGCCACGATGGAAGCTTTTCTCCATGTAGCTTCGATTCCTGCTGGTTGAGTGACAATAGATTCTTTGGTTCCTTCCTTGTTGACTCTGGTGAGTTTGTGTTTAAGATAATTATAGTGCAACGTAACACCTTTATAAGTTGGCAAGACATTTTTCGGTAACTCGCACGAATTTCCAAAATCAGTACATTTTCAGCGGTTCTTGTTTTGATTTTGGATAACGACTCAGTAACTGATCGAAAAGACCTCTTTTAAAAAAATTTTCCGATTACCGGATTTCTACAAACTTTTGTACATGACATTGATTATATATTATACAATTAACATCGTGCCCTAAATATGACATGACGTGGTGGGCAGGGGCGTAACTTTGGTCTAAAAAGTGGGGATACCAATTTCTTACATACACGAAGCAAGGCAAAGATTGCGATTTCTGGGATGGTTCAATAATAAAATATTAATTGGCTTTGTTTAAAAAGTGGGGGTTCGGTACCAGTCCAAAAATTGGGGTACGGGTACCCATCGTACCCCCCCCCAAACAAATTACGCCTATGGTGGTAGGCCCACTACCGGTTCACTTAATATGGAGGATTGAAGGAATAACGGACATTGAAGGATGAAGGTTCGCCTTAATGTGAATTGGCTCAAATGCACTAGCAACAGAGGTATAGTATCAACTTCGACGACGCAGTTGGGGCACCTCTGAACCTCAAAATAATTCAACCAAATTTTGCACGGTCATTTACTTTTACCAAATGCAACTTTTAAACGCTATTACGTTTGTAAATTCGCACTTTAGTTCTTTCGCACCACCCTAATGCTGAAGCCGTGAGATCTGAATTTGAACCAGATTAGCCACTGGTACTACACTAGGTTGGGGAAAGCCCTGCCTAAGATCTTTGGAGCAGGAAATGTCGACCGCCTGCCAGTGCTGGTTTCAGGTGGTGGTGTTGATAAGCTCCTCTTTGTGCCCAAATTAGCCTTGGGACAGGATACAATGAATTCATGGTCGTTCATATTCTTCTGAAGTTGTGAAAACTCAGTTGACAAGGTTCAAGCCTTGAGCTTTGATACATTGTCTGTCAACACTGGGCATTTAAACGGAGTGTGTTCTGCTGGAAGACAAATAGGCTGAGAGCTCCTGTGGTTGGCCTGCCGTCTTCGTGTAATGGAATTGATTTTAACCAAAGTATTCACCTTGTGCTGCAGTCCATCTGTTCACCAAAAATCCCAATCTTCAAGAGATTTAAAGCTGCTGGGAAAGTGTGACACGTGTCAACTTCCGAGGACTGGAAGTCATATCCGGCACTGAAGACCCCCATGAAACAGCGTCAGTGTTCTCAAGGAGTTTGCTGAAAGAAAGTCAGATTCAGAGATCAGAGACAACTACCAAGAGCTCGTTGACACTGACAGTGGTTGTCCTTGGAAATCAGCCTTCAATAATTCACTGGAAAGCCCTGGGCCAATTCACCATGCACATTGGATGGCCAAGTTACTGTATGCAATCAAAATCTACCTTTTTCGCGATCAACCTGATGTACTCAAGAAGAAACTCAGATTCATTGATTTTTGAAGTTTGGTGCCCTGATTACGCAAAGGCATGGGCAAAGGCCCCTTGCTGCTGAAGGTTCAGAACAAGATCTGTCACTTTGGATTGGTCTAGGACAATATGAATCTATTGACTGTGAGATCAGCATTGCTGCCAGGAAGGTCCTAGAAAACCACTTGTGGTACCTTTCAGATGCTGTAGTTCCTATAAGAGATAAAGTGAAGACTGTCGACAGAATGACTGCAAGACCAACTTCCTGTAACAGATAAAATGAAGATTGTCGACAGAATTACTGCAAAGCCTGGTGAAAGAAGGTGAGAGCTGATTCTACGGTACTGAAGGAGGGGTTTTGGGTGATTTTACAACTCAATGAGCATTGACACTACTGTCATGCCTGAATATGAGGGATTCCACCAGAGTAATGGATCCAGAATGAGGATCACAAGCAAGGTAGAGAGATATTTCAGCAGTTGAGTGTGGTGAATGACGCGGCTGAGATGGTGTGACGTTGTTCGAGGAATTCTACCGACTCATCACCAATGATGAAGAAGAAAAGCAGTTTCTTCTCCAAGTGGTCGAGGCAAATAGGAAAGCTGTTCTCACTCACACAACAAAGAAGTCTGCTGTTGACGCAGTGCTTGCAAAGCCTTGCAGTTTCTAGAGTCAAAGACGGTAACGGGTGTTGAAATTATTAAACAAGAAAAATCGACATGCAATATTCATGGATTGGACGATGTTTTTGACATTTTTAGACATTTCCAATTCATTAAACCTACTGAAACTTTACAGTTCCATCTGGCTTACTTTTCTTGTATCACATATGTTGTCCAATTACAGTAATATTTGATCTATCTTGAAATAAAATGCATGTGTATGCTCGACACATTCATTTCTGCAATTAATGTCTATTTATCGGTATATGACAAAGTAACACAGTCCGTGAGCATCGTCTTCCAGTTGGAATAAGAAGCTGAAATTTTGTCTCAATAATACTATTGACAGGTCTAAAAAACTGAGAGGGTGTCCTGGTTTCTAGCTTGAACTTTATTTTTTACCATGCATCTGTGGACCACCCTAATATATATATATATATATATATATATATATATGTATATATATATGTGACACAGAGCATGCGGTTTATATTAGTTCTTTCCTATTCTTTCTGCATTGTAACATTAAGATTGAATGATGCAAGCTCAGTTTCTATCACTGATGAACTTTAATGTGCATTTTCTTGTGCTATGCTAAATACCATGTTGAGTTTTCTGGCTAGAATAGGACTCTTTCATTGTTAACAGGAGTTTCCTCACTAGCTCAGTTGAACTACGTTTGATAACGATAGACGGAACTAATCTGTTTAGTCTGTACATAGGAGTGCCTGTATATACTAAGCAACCAACCTGTCGACTGATACTCCTGGGCCGGCTCCGAGATGTGACCTTTGCCTTCAATTTAACAGACCTGTGGACGGAGTAAGGGTTCAATGTACTTGTCGTGGAATGAAGCCTGTGAATGTTATGTACACTCCAAGCGAATGTAGTGATCACTTGTTAGCGAGGTCCGAGGATAATGATGCTAGATATAGACATACGTCCTCAATTGAGGGAACCGATACTAGTGAAACTGAAGAAGTGAATATAGATATTCCAACTGTAAATGATCCTGAGCTAGAGGTCTTCTCCCTCGATCTTGAAACGGAAACCACTTTTAGCAACTTTAATATTGACCCTGACCAGAATCTCTTCAGAAGTAATAACTGGTCTAGTGACTATAGTTCCATTGACAATTTAGGTAAATATCTGCGAAATGATGTGCGGGGTGATTTAAATCTTACAGTTTTGCACATTAACTGCAGAAGCATTGCCCACAAAATTACAGAAATTAATGACCTAATTGATAAACTACCTGTTGCAATCGTGGCGCTTACGGAAACATGGCTGGAAGATTATCTAATAGATACGATTCACCTCCCAGGATATAAGTTTATTGGTAAAGAAAGAAAAAGTGTAAGGGGAGGTGGAGTAGGTTATTTTATTAAGGATAATCTTAAATATCAGTTATATATTCCTACGATTCGGGGTAAAGAACACGAAACCTATGAAAGCCTATTTATTAAGCTAAGCCTAAAAAAATGCTCCCCCCTAATTGGGGTAATATATAGATCTCATGGACAAGGACTAAAGGATTTCATTGGAGAATTTGATGACTTAATCTCGAGTTTAAAACCAGATATAAAAGAAATAATACTCCTTGGAGATTTTAATATTGATTTATTAAAAGTAAATGAACATAAGGAAACTAATCTCTTTTATAATAGCTTAATTTCTCATCATTTTCTCCCTGCTATTACTAAACCGACTAGAATAACATCATATTCTAAAACTCTGATCGATAATATTTTCTGTACCACCTGGTCGAAACTACAACTTGCTTCTGTTATCATTTCAGACCTCTCTGATCACCTTCCTATTTACGCACAATTTGCATTTGAAAGTAATAAGGTTAATGAAAATCGGGTTACTGAAACTAGGTCCATAACTCCTGAAGGCCTGAAAAAATTTTCTAAGGCCCTTGAAAATAACAAATGGGATCAAGTACTACATAATTGCCAGCTTGGCCTTGTTAATGAGGCTTACGAATGCTTTATCGGCAGGTACATGGATGCCTACAACGAAGCATT
Organism: Allolobophora icterica; assembly: GCA_963556255.1. NCBI lineage: Eukaryota > Metazoa > Annelida > Clitellata > Crassiclitellata > Lumbricidae > Allolobophora > Allolobophora icterica. The sequence goes on from OY744610.1 coordinate 22,819,757, forward strand.
TCCTTATAAAAAGGAGAATGGGGGGAAAAGGACTAAGTATAGTAAACCCTGGATGACAAAAGGATTATTAAAATCCTGCAAGAAAAAAAATTTACTATACACTAAATATTTGAAAAACCCTACTCTTGTTAACAAGCATAAATTTACTGTATATAGAAATAAGTTTAAATCGGTTCGAATAAATGCTGAGCGTAATTATTATACAATAGAATTTCTTAAACACCATAATGACTTAAAAAGAACTTGGAAACTTATTCGATCTGCTATGCACCTACAAGATAAAAGCACGAAAATAGATTCATTAATAATTAATAATATAAAAATTGACGATGCTGAACTTATGGCAAATAAGTTTAATGAGTATTTCATAAACATACCTAATGAGTTGGCCAATGCGATCCCGGCTTCCTCCTGTTCTTATGAGGAGTATCTGCCTGTTCCCAATCTTAATTCTATGGGGCTAATGTTAACCTCCCCTGAAGAACTTATGAAAATCGGACTTAATCTAAAAAAAACTCATACTAAAGGATTAGACGATATCGACCCTTATATAGCCTTGCCTAATTTATCTTTAATTATCATGCCATTAACAGAAATTATCAATAGCTCTCTAACTAATGGGATTGTCCCACAACTGTTAAAAACAGCCAAAGTTTTGCCCGTCTATAAAAAAGGGGATAAAGATAGCCTTGTAAACTATAGACCAATATCAGTCCTACCATACTTTGCAAAATTTTTAGAAAAAATTATGTACGATAGACTTATCTCATTTATCAGTAAGACTAATACGATTCATACCTCTCAACATGGCTTCCAACCGGGTCATTCGACCTTTATGGCCCTACTGGACATGGAAGACAGGATTTCGAAAGCTATTGATAACAATGAATATTCAGTGGGGGTCTTTGTAGATCTTGCCAAAGCTTTCGATACTGTCGATCACACTATATTAATAGCGAAAATGATCAATTATGGTATCAGAGGTACTCAAATAAAGTGGTTTAATAGTTATTTTGAGCACCGTACCCAATCAGTGTTGTGCAATGGAGCACTTTCTGACCCAGGTTACATCACCTTTGGCGTTCCCCAGGGCTCAAATCTAGGACCACTTCTCTTTCTATTATACATTAACGACTTGGCCAAAGTATCTTCTGTGCTTCATTTTATCTTATTCGCTGACGATACAAATATTTTTTACTCCAATCATTCCTGGATAACCCTTATGGAAACAGTAAATCGTGAGTTAGATCAAGTTAATAAGTGGTTTATTGCTAACAGACTCACTCTAAACATTGATAAAACAAATTTTATTATCTTCAAATCTCACAGGAAAATTAAACCAGTAGATTGGTCCTTCTCATTTGATGATGTTCCTATCTCTCAAGTTGAATCTGCTAAATTCCTAGGAGTATTTGTAGATCAGCACCTAACCTGGAAATCACACATAAATTACATCTCATTAAAAATAGCGAAGAATATTGGCATAATATCCAGAATCGCACATCTGCTACCCAAAGAAATTAAACTGAGTTTATATTATACATTAATCCACCCATATCTCAATTACTGTAACCTAATTTGGGCGTCCAATTACGATTCCCGACTTAAAAAATTAATTATCTTACAAAAGAAAGCTGTTAAAATGATCGAAGGCGCTAGAAGGACTGCCCACTCTAGACCCATTTTTAAAGACTTAAAGCTACTAGATATCAAACAGATTCGAACATCACAAGTTGGTGACCTTCTTTACCGCTACGAACATGGCCAGTTACCTCCTGCCTTTACAGGGTATTTTAAACTTGGTGCAATGATGCACGAACATAATACGAGAGGAGCGTCACTCTATAGACCTATTAAAGCCCGTACTAACTTAAGATTATTTAGCATCAAATCGATGGGACCGGCAATTTGGAATTCAATACCTTCTGATATTCGCACTGCAGTAAGTCGATATGACTTCAAGAAAAGAATGAGAACATTCCTTATCAACGCATGAGACTCCACTATTACTATTTGACCGTATACCCTAATACTCTCGAACCGGGGGGCGGGGTCACACCGGAGACTGGCCCTGGAGTTCTGTAGTTAAGTTATTAGTTAAGGATTGTTTTGATAACTCTGGTTTGGATTACCCCCGCTTGAGTGTACCTTATATTTCTTTTCAATGACTTTTATATAGACAAGTACTCGTGGGGGAGACCTCCTATGCAGCCACTAATGTGAAAAGATAACTGACTTTTATGGGTTTCCCTGCCCAGCGGGACTCTCATCCCTTTGGGGACGCCCATTGCAACCAGCGACTATAACGACGTTACTCTTGTATCTATCCTCTTTCTTACTTATTGTGATCTGATCGTTAACTGTATTTAGTTGATACCTGATTGTTATTGGTTACTGGGTGCAATAAAGACGATTGATTGATTGATTGATTGATTGATATATATATATATATATATATATATATATATACACACACACGAACTGTAACGAGAGTAAATTGTCTGATTCGTAATCGTAATCTCCAAACATATAAAGCGCCACTCGAAGGCCAAGCTCAGGTCACCAGCCTATTCACGAACGCTGAAAGAGGCTTCTATTTACGAACTATACAATAGCGTCCAACTAGTACAAGAACGCAGTTGGTCTACATGAAAACAATCCGTCTTTATAGGGAATAAACTATAGAGCTTATTGAAAATTTTGAGGAACGTTAGAATAACGTGTGTAGCCTAACATTGTTTACTAACTTTTCCGTAACGTTAAGAAAACGTATTTTATTTGGATGTTAAAGAAATCGTTGTAATATTAAAGAGACTTCTATTTACGCACTCTCCGTGTTCACCTGGTACAAGAACTCCTTTGATATGTACGTTCAGGCAAGTCGTCTAGCTATAACAATATGGGCAGTGATGTTTTGTTGAAAACGTTGCAGGAACGTAACGGAAACTTTCTGTCTCATGCCTCATATGACCACCTCTTTCAAACAGTAAACAGTGAATTAATGTCAGCTAGTGACTGGTTTAAAGCCAATAAACTATCATTGAACCTCAATAAAACCCCATACATTATATTTTGCTCCAATAAAAAGCCGATACCCCTCACGAACAAGACGATACTTATAGACAACACAACTATTCCACAAGTTTCTTCAACAAAATTTCTTGGAGTCCACATTGATCAGCACCTTAAATGGCAAACACATATTGATGAAATAAGCAAACAAATATCAAAAAGTATAGGAATTATTAAGAGAGTCTCTTATCTGATCTCTCCTCATGTCCTAAAGGACCTTTACTACACATTAATATATCCTTATCTTACATATTGTAACCTGATCTGGACCTCTACTTATGACACTCATCTCAACGCACTAAAGATACTACAAAAAAAGCTATTAGAACCATCACTAAATCTTATGGTCTCTATCACACAGGTCCTTTATTCGCTGAACATAAACTCCTAAGCATTAAGCAAATCAGATTTGTACAGACTGTGGTACTTATGTATCAGTATACTAATAACCTTCTCCCTCCCTCCTTCTCTTCCTACTTTATTCGCACTTTGCATCCTGGCCTCACAAGAAGTAACAGTGACTATAGATCTATCTATGCAAGAACTAACACTCGTAAATTTTCACTCAAATTTCAGGGCCCATTCACGTGGAATAACCTTCCTTTGAACATACGTACTGTCACCAGCCTCGCTCTCTTTAGACAACTGGTGCGCGCGAACGCACTGAAACATGTTACTTAAGTTTGTTGTTTTCTTGGTAGTTAAGCTTATCTAATTCCCTCCTCTTCTTTGATTGCGAATTGGCCTTCATCCTGACTCACCCTGCATGAAGCAATTAGGCCCCTGCTTAGCGGGATCACTCCCTTTAGGTGTGCCTATTGCTCCCATTATTTCCTCTGCTCCTAACATTGATGATTAATACTCTATGGTAATTTGTATCATACGCATAACTGTTGATGTACACAATTTACTGGGAACAATAAATGTTTTGTCTTGTCTGTCTTTTTGTCTTCGTAGCCTAACGGTTTGTTGCATATGTATCCAGAACGTTACCGAAACGTTTGCGAATTCGTGTTGACAGAAATTGAATTAATGTTTAGTGGGCTTGTATTTAAACGTTATTGTTTTCATCTGGAAAAAAACGCACCCCATCTGTATCCAAACAAGTCATCTGTAGCCCTACCGTGAAGTAAACTTTTGTCACAGTTTTGTGCAAACATTGTATCAACGATAGGGAAGCGTGTGTAACGTAAGCATTTTCTTAATGACGTTTATGCAACGTTATCGTTCGCAATGTAGCGTAACCATTATTCATCGTTCCCCACTAAAAAAGTTGAAAAAACGTTTTCCTACTGCTTGCTTAATAGTTATAGATTAAACAATGGCGCCGATCACCATCGTTTCTCGCTCTTTATTTGTGGATCCAGAAAGTTATCGACATCTTTTTCGATGGTTTACCTCGATCAAAATATGGCAAAAGAATATAGGGGACTTAGCCGAGAGAAGACTAACATTATTTTGTGAACAACTTCTTCCATGTGACCAAGACAGTTCTTAAGACTCAGACTGAAATGTTATTGTTTCACTCCAATAAAGAAGGGACACTTGAAATTGCATTAACTCAGTTGACGAGGCTCATCGTCGTATATTTTTCCCAAAAATGAACTGGACTCAATTGTTTTTATTATGTCAATTTCTATTTCTGATTGTTGTGAAACATTATGTCACCAGTTGGAAGAATTGACGAATTTCCTTCTCCATTACCTTGTGCTGTCAGCTCGTGGAGCTCTAGCGATCGTCATGGTGAACACTCTCCATTGTTTCCTATTCGATGACAAGTCCCTTAATTCCGCCAAATTCATGCCAGTTACATCTTGTATCTCATCCATCCATCTCCTCCTTGGGCGACCCCGTCTTCTCCTCCCCTCACCACACGCCAGCATCATTTCCTTCTCCAGACCATCAGATCGCATAACATGTCCAAAGAACCTTAGCTTCATTCTTGTCGCAGTTTGTTTTAACGACTCTTCATTCTCAACTCCAATCTCCTCTCGTATTGATTCGTTCGTTCTTTTCTCAGTCCAAGATATTCTCAGCATCTTTCTCCATATCCACATTTCACAAGCGTTAACCTTATTCTCCATGTTCTTTGTCATTGTTCACGTCTCGCAACCGTACAGTACCGTGGGAAAGATTAGTGCTCTCACGAGCCTTTTTTTGTTTCTATGCTCACATGTTTGTCTTTCCATATCTTTTCCAGTCCGGTCATTGAAGCTTTCCCTATAGCAATCCTTCGTTTTATTTCTGGATCACACTTTCCCTCCTTTCCAACCAGTGATCCTAGGAATGTGAAGCTTTCTACCACCTCTATTTCCTCCCCGTCTATCTCGAAGCTATCCCAATCTTCTCCATAAGATAATTTAATTTGTCGGTACTCAGATGTCCTTCAACAGGGATACCTTGCTATGTGCAAATCCCAGAGACGTGAATCACGTCATTAATGCTGCTAACCTCTGCGTGTGATTGGAGTGTACAATTTTGCTTGCAGTATCAGTATCAGTTGTATATTGTTGTATGACGTTCGTATCTACTGTAATCTAAAGCATACTTATGTAAATTATGTCTTAAATGTACTTTAAAGGTAAGTCTACTGCTTAGAAAACAAGTCTTTATGCCATGAATATATGAGCATAGGCCTACAATTATTGTTAACAAAGCGATATCGAGTTATGTCATTTGTGTGAATTTTCCATCACATTTTATCTAATTGGCGGATCTGTTTTCCCCAAACATTTATTCATTTATTTAGTCAAAGTCCTTATCACACTTGCGATTATAAGTAAATCTGCGATCTGAGGTGAAGATTTGCATTAAATCAAATTTCTAGAATTTTGACCATCTGGTGAATAACTCAAATCAAATACCGCAACCATTTTGAAGCAAAAACATAACAGCCACAGCAACCAGCTGTACACGCGTGTCTATTGGTATTGTTTTAAACGGTAGGTGGCTGTTATAGTCTAACTATATTTCTAACTTAGACCTATATATAGCAAAGGAATTTATATCTTAAATGTAAATAAAAAGTGATAGTAGTTAACAATATGCCGTAGCCAGGCCACTCCAGGACGTTCGACTGCCGTAGCCAGGCCAATCCATGACGTTCGACTGCCGTAGCCAGGCCAGACCATTCCGATCGACTGCCGTAGCCAGGCCAGCCCCTTCCGATCGACGGCCGTAGCCGGGCCAATCACTTTTAACAGAGTATTGGTTCTAATTAATTCTTTTATATTTTAATTATATTTTAATTACAGTTTAATTATATTTGAAACCTAATTTGTACTCTTACACGATTTAATTATGTTATTGGATCATTTCACAGGTTGAATAAACTTACTTCTTGCAGCAATTTTAGTTATTTTAGAATGCTCAATAGCGTAGTGGTTAGCGTATTGGACTATCAAACCAGAGGTCGGCGGTTCAAACCCCACAGGGCAGAAAAATTTATAGATTCCACATGACACTTCCAATAAGAAAAAGACAAGCAGAACTTCTTTTAATAATCTTTATTAAACTGAAACACGACTTCTTTATTTGTAAGTTTTACACACATAGTTATGAACCAGATAATCATTTAGTCCTGTGTCTGAAGTTAACAGATTGGCAATAGCATGAACGTTTTTATTTCTAGCTCTATGTAAGCAGTAAAATATGCAATAATGTCCTACACAATTTGATAACTAAAAGAGAAGGAAGAACTTTAAATTATTTGCTAAGAGATATAAAACTGTAAAGTGTGGAGAGCGAGCAGAATTGAAGAGAAGGTACATTTTAGTGTTAGGAACTTTGGGAAGAGCGCGCGCAGCAGCGGCGGCAGCAGCGGCAGCGGCGGCGGCGGCGGCAGCGGCGGCAGCGGCGGCGGCAGCGGCGGCAGCGGCAGCGGCGGCAGCGGCAGCGGCGGCGGCGGCGGCGGCAGCGGCGGCGTAAGCGGCGGCAGCGGAGGAGGCGGTGGCGACGGCGACAGTGGGAAATTTGTTGGAAAGTTAGGTTTTCGATTGAAGCAGTTCAGAGCATTTTGGGTGACGAAACTTATATGCCTGATATTTCTATCGGGACATGTGTGAAGTCTGAACATACGATTTATGGAAACTTAAAGTTTTTGTCTAAAATGTATGCGAAATTGTACCTCTTTTGGAAAATTTTGAAGAAGCATATGAGAGTTCTAACTGATAAAATATTAAACCTGGGGTTACAATTTGTTGGAATAGATTGTTTTCCTTTGCCACATTTAGAGAATTCTGAGGTTGCCATATTATTTCTAGATGCAGTTTATTCCTAGAGGTGATTTGTATACATACAATTGGATAGAAAACGATGGGTTTCGCGTGCAAATTCTATGGCGAGCCATCAAAGTTTCGGCTCAATTTGTTAAAGTCATCGATTTATTCAGCGTTTTCACATAAACGACATTATCAAAGGTTTCAAAGTTACAAGTCCATTTTTAAACAATTAAACTTGTAAACACTCGAAATTCAAGCGAAATCGTCTCCAACATTTGCAAAAGTTGTAGAAATGTACACTTTACTTGCAAAGGTAAAAGACAAAGTTTTCATTCATCAGCAAAGTTGTGCTATAACTAATGAAAAACGAGCAATATTCTTAGCACGGCGCGATCATTTCTGGCTCTCTTCTTGTCTCTGAACATCGATTCAAACATGCGAGTACTACCACCACCACCGCTACAGCCGCCGCCGCCGCCGCCGCCGCTGCCGCCGCCGCCGCCGCTGCCGCCGCCGCCGCCGCCGCTGCCGCCGCTGCCGCCGCCGCTGCCGCTGCCGCTGCCGCCGCCGCCGCTGCCGCCGCCGCTGCTGCTGCCGCCGCCGCCGCCGCTGCCGCCGCTGCTGCGCGCGTTCTTCCCAAAGTTCCTAACACTAAAATGTACCTTCTCTTCAATTCTGCTCGCTCTCCACACTTTACAGTTTTATATCTCTTAGCAAATAATTTAAAGTTCTTCCTTCTCTTTTAGTTATCAAATTGTGTAGGACATTATTGCATATTTTACTGCTTACATAGAGCTAGAAATAAAAACGTTCATGCTATTGCCAATCTGTTAACTTCAGACACAGGGCTAAATGATTATCTGGTTCATAACTATGCGTGTAAAACTTACAAATAAAGAAGTCGTGTTTCAGTTTAATAAAGATTATTAAAAGAAGTTCTGCTTGTCTTTTTCTTATTGGAAGTGTCATGTGGAATCTATAAATTTTTCTGCCCTGTGGGGTTTGAACCGCCGACCTCTGGTTTGATAGTCCAATACGCTAACCACTACGCTATTGAGCATTCTAAAATAACTAAAATTGCTGCAAGAAGTAAGTTTATTCAACCTGTGAAATGATCCAATAACATAATTAAATCGTGTAAGAGTACAAATTAGGTTTCAAATATAATTAAACTGTAATTAAAATATAATTAAAATATAAAAGAATTAATTAGAACCAATACTCTGTTAAAAGTGATTGGCCCGGCTACGGCCGTCGATCGGAAGGGGCTGGCCTGGCTACGGCAGTCGATCGGAATGGTCTGGCCTGGCTACGGCAGTCGAACGTCATGGATTGGCCTGGCTACGGCAGTCGAACGTCCTGGAGTGGCCTGGCTACGGCAGTCGAATGTCCTGGAGTGGCCTGGCTACGGCATATTGTTAACTACTAGTGATAAATTAGTCTGCAATATTAGAACGCCTAACAAATCATTTCATAACATTGATCGTCCTTAGCAGTGGCTGTGCTTTCTTGTTCCTCATTGACCGTACCCCAGTATGTATGTATGTATTTTTTTTATACATGTATGAATGTATGTATGCATTATTTATGTATGTGTGTATCTATGTGTGTATGTATTTTTATATATATATATGCATCGATGAATGTGTGTTTGTATCTATGTATATACTAGGCCTATATATGTATGTTCTCTTTGTCAGGGCCGCCGACAGAATTTCCGGACTCCTAGGCAGAGCAGTCACGGACCCCTAGGCAGAGCAGTCGCGGGCCCCTAGGCAGAATATTAGTTAGGGGCCTCTAGGCAGAGCAGCTACGGGCCTCTAAACTATCTTTAGGCTTTATATAAATACAATATCGTAGGGTCGTACGAACATTAAAAAAACACGCAAATTGAAATGATAAACGTGCGTGTACGACCGTACGATATTATATGTATGTTAAAAAAATTATATATAGGCTTTATATAAATATGTATACAACTATGTATAGGGCCTACAACTACGATTTTATTCAGATGCTTGAAGTTTAAACTGACTGTAGTTAAGCGTCAGATAATATATTTTAAAAGGCATAAATCATAAACTTTGTATAACTGATTATAATATTTTTCCTAAGTTGATTGCGGGCCCGGCCCGGGCCCCTAAAAAGTCGCCGGGCCCCTGGGCATTTGCCCACTGCTCCCCCTCTCGGCGGGCCTGCTCTTTGTATGTATGTATGTATGTATGTATGTATGTATGTATGTATGTATGTATGTATGTATGTATGTATGTATGTATGTATGTATGTATGTATGTATGTATGTATGTATGTGTGCATGTATATATTTGCATCTATGTATGTATGTATGTATGTATGTATGTATGTATGTATGTATGTATGTATGTATGTATGTATGTATGTATGTATGTATGTATGTATGTATGTATGTATGTATGTATACTAATTTAGTATAATGTATATATATATATGTATGACTATAAGCAATAATGACTGTCTGTCTCATAATATTGACGTTCATGTGACTGCGTGGCTCTTGTCCTATAGATCCCACGTGACATAATTTTCGAGTTTTACTGAACAGTATGCATCAGTACTCAAATGTTTTGCAACTTAATACAGCAGGCACGCTTAAAATTGAAACCGGTACTTGAAGCGTATGTTTCTTTAAAAATAAAAACAAATGCCTATTTGAAATCACATTATACAAACACACAGTTTATTTGGAAGCAACTACTTCCCATCTTTAGAATATTTAAGAAAATAATATGCAGTATATATGCGTATACAATACATATACTATAAAATATATGTACATGCACAATAATATTCTTTGTTTAATTCGAACTGAGAGAACACAGGAACCCGGACAGTTAATTCATTTGAGGTTCAAAACATCAGATGCTCTTGTGAAATTATTAGATTTAAAAAATAGTTCACTTAATATTAAAGTAATTTTTAATTGTTTTCTTTTCAGCATATTGCCTAACTGCATACGGTCAAATTAGCCCCACAATTATATTATTCACTAAGTTCTCTTTTAGGCTGTGGACTATCAAATGCACTTTCGCACCCGGACAGCAGTCGTTAGGCCCTGTAGTCTATGCATTTAAAGTTAGTCAGTTCATATTTCACACGGATTCTCGTTAGGACTATTTTCAGTACCAGCTTAACATTTTGCTTTTAAGCCCACTGCTAATGCAAATATTGCTCTCTGTTTCGCCAAAGCTTATTTATCTAATTGTTTGCCCTTATAACAGTAATAACTCCAAGATCCTGCAGACTATGAGTTGTTTTCTTGTCCTCAACTCCAACTACCTGCTTGCTGGCGCCGCTCTATTTGATGCCCTTTGCGACCGAGCCGATTCCACTCTCTTTTTGGCCGTCCTCAATTATCCGAGTCATACTCTCCACAGCCTCCTCCCCCTGTCAAGACCAGTACATATTCACTCCGCCCCCGTCCGCATAACCGGGAGTTCCCCAGGGCAGATACACTGTCCAGAAAACACTTTATCCTTAGAATGCTCTATTCAGGAATTTGAACATAGGCAGACTATTTTGATATGTTTTATTTTGTTTCTTGCACTTGTATAACCCGTTTGTTAGCCGCAATGCGTTTGCAGGCGGAGCATTAAAGTCCATACTTACTTACTTACTAACCTATGAGGCAGCTAGAACGCTGATAGAATTGTAGGGTTTGACATACGGGCGGAGTTTACACGTACAAAGACAACGTTGAGCTTCTTGACCCAGTTTCTTGTAACGAACTGCATTTTTTCAGTGCACAAAATTTTTTGATGTAGTGCCACCAGTCTCAAAGTACCCTAACTAACCCACAACTAATTTTGATAATTGTTAGCGAAGTATCGCTGCCTTTATTATTTATAATCTCTTAGCCACTTAGACACACGGTGTGGATTGTCACTTCAGGTAGTTCACTTTCATTCACTCACGCACGAAACGAGAGGAAAGACTCCAGAGAAAGATAAACTGAATCAGAGAGGCGCCTGCGATTACTCTCCTCAGAACTTCACCACTGAGAATGCCATCAACGAAGACTAGCTATCTCAGAAAAAGAATAATTTTTGTAATCCTGTGGGATCATAATTATTGGCCTCAGCAATAATAGTAATAAATTATATATAATGACAACTTTAAAATGTAGCAACATTTAATGTAGATAAAGTGCATGGTAAATTATAAAGGAGGACAGGTTATGCATACAACGTCCATCATTTGATGCTTCTGAGTTAAGCTATTGTGCAATCGGATGACGCTACAAGAATTAGGCCCTAATTATTCTCTGCATAAACAAGTTTTCTTAAAATTAGGGTTAATCACGGTCCCAATGTGTGCTATTCCTTTACTGAGCATCATTCAGTATGTATTTTAAACATAGGAAATATTTTATACAACTTCCAAGTAATATAATTATAACAAGAGAATATAGCATTTCTTCAAATTTAATAAAATCTATTGACTCCCGATAGCGCTGCTATCAAATACACAAGATCAATCGATGGTCGCTTCAGTGAAGTTCTATGAGAGCAGTCTGATCGAAATCCGACAATTCTCAGAAACTTTAAGTCAAGTTCTGGAAATCGGAAAGCTGAATAAATGAGCTTGGTTCTGAATGATATAATAGAACTGACAGAACACACGAAGCTGGGCAGTGAATTCAACTCCGGAGCAGCTTCCGTGAACGCCCGAGAGTCCAACACTGTTTTGACCGAACACAGCTGAACATTATTAAAAACATAAGCAAGTAATTAGGTGAGCTGAATTATACGAAGAACTGTCGAATGCAAGAAATTGCTAGTTATAATCGGCATACAAATGATAGTCAAGCGGACCTTAAGTGAGAAATGAACCGAGTGGAGCGGCATTAAATGTAAACCGGAGCAGGCCCAGCATACATACGCGTACCCAGTTCATCTGGCTGGGTACGCGTCAGCAACTAGCAAAAATTAACCTTGAGGCTCTAGCCCTTGAGTTCCCTCGGGTCTCTTTTGCCTCTTCTGTACGCGACCTTGGCGTTACCCTGGATCAGGAACTCACGTTCACCCGCCACATTAACCTCCTCTGTCGCAATTGCTACTATCAGCTGCGCCAGCTTAGAGTGGTGTCGCGGTCTTTGTCCCAAGGGGCTGCCTCTACCCTTGTACATGCATTTGTAGTCTCCCGGCTTGATTATTGTAGTGCCCTTTATGCTGGCCTCCCAGCTGTCCGGGTTGGGTGCCTGGATCGGGTTCTCCGCGTAGCTGCGCGCCTCATTGGCCGTATTCCTAAATATGGCCGGGTTTCAGAATTTATGAGGGATGTGTTGCACTGGCTTCCATTCCCACTACGAATCACATATAGGGTTTCTGCGCTTGTTAGGCGCTGCTTGGAGGGACTAGCGCCCCTATACTTACAGGGTTTCTGTCGCCCTACATCTCTTGTTCAGCGGCGATCTAACCTTCGATCAGCTGATCAAGCTGTACTCATGGTCCCTCGCTCGCGTACCGCAATCATGCAGCGCCGCTCCTTCTCTGTTGCTGGTCCTATGATCTGGAATGGGCTTCCAATAGCGCTCCGTCTGATCCCTATAGATCACTCTGCTACTTTTTATACTAATTTGAAGACTGCTCTCTTTAGCCGTGGCTGAACTGGGAGCGCTCCTGAGTAGACAGCCTTGAAGGGGCGCTATATAAATGTTCCGTAAATGAAATGAATGAAATGAATACAACCCTGTGGAACTCCACAGTTCAAGACGGTTGGCAACGAAATGATACGGATTGACTTTGTGCGAGGATGCAGATAAGATGTAGACCAGTTAAACGCCGGACCAGAAAGGCCAAACCAATGTTAGACGCGGTGAAAAAGTATATCATAATCAACGGCATCAAAATCGGAAAAAAGAATCTATCCTGCTTTCGCTCTTTCTTTATTTCTCAGCATCAAAAGTCGTCAACGCTGTTGTAGTATCATAGGCCTAAACTCGAACAAACTTAAAGGCCTTTCACAAACCTTTCTTCGTAGTTGTCCACAATCTTAACAAATTGACAACATATTGACAACATAAAGAAAAGTAAAAGTATTTCCGGGTAATTATTAGTGTTACTAGAGTTAGAACACGTGTTTTTCTTGCTTGCAATTAAGCCAAAATTTAACGACTGGCTTAATAGGATAAGACTTCTTACTAACATTCATTCCGTGGCAGTTTGGTTGAAGCAAGAAACGTTTCTTTAGAGCTTATGTTGGCGTATAGGTGTAACTTGGTGTAAACCGTTGGCTGTGCGAATGCGACAGGGAGGTCACGATGGAGAGATGAGTAATCTCCATATTCGATGTTTTCGGCTAAACGGTCTTCGCTGCTTTCTTCATTAGATGTGCTTTGGTGTAGAGGCGGAGGTTTAGAATCTCCATACTGCACACTGGATTCAGGCACTATTTCATAATCTTGATGTTGAATCGAAGAATCGTTAGAAATTCTGGAATTAATTGAAGGGCCAGAGTTTCCATACTGCACATTGAATTCAGTCACCATTTCATGCTCTTGATTTTGAATCGAAGATTCATTTGAACTTCTTGGATTTATTGAATTGCCTGAAAAGAACAAATCTGTCCAAAACTTGCACACAGAATATTGTATTGTAGCATAATGTACTAGACATTTCTAAAGCGCCTCTAAATATAGTACCTGTAGATTAGGGTGGTCCAAAACCATGAAGTGTCTCAGAGTTGCACTCCACAACCCGCTTTTTGTTCTATGGCTGCCCACTATTACTTCTACCAAATTTGAGGAAGATTGATGAGCATTTAGAGGTGGCTCAAGGTCAGTTGGTTTTCACCATATAAGTATGAAATCGGTAAATTGCACTGAGGAACAGAAGACATAATTTGATTTGAATTAAAACACATATTTTGGGGGCACGTGCCCCCGCTGCCCCCAGAGCCTACGCCTATGGACATCGTGGAGTACTTTTCTCAAATTACTTTTGAACAAGCTTAATAGCATTTCATAAATTTAAAATAGAAATAAGAAAAATGAATGACATTGAAGTTTTTCAAGGGGCCTAAATTTAGAAATTCATTTTGGGGGTGTTCCCGTGGTCCAATTTTGTCGGATTCTGGAAATGTCATTCTGCAATGCTTCATGAGCAGGAAACCGTTTAAAAAGTCTCAGAAGCAATATTGTCCAGGTTTAACTGCAAATATTATTGGTAGTATTACTGGCATTTCTTAGGAAACAGCCAATCCGCCATTTTGAAATTCATTTTTGGGGGTGTTCCTGTGGTCTGATTTTGTCGGATTCTGGATATGTTATTCAGCAATGTTTCCTGAGCAGCAAACCGTTTAAAAAGTCTCGGTAGCAATATTGTCCAGGTCTAACTGCAAATTATTGGTCGTACTACTGGTATTTCTTAGGAATCAGCCAATCCGCCATTTTGAAATTCATTTTTGGGGGTGTTCCTGTGGTCCGACTTTGTCGGATTCTGGATATTTTATTCAGCAATGTTTCCTGAGCAGGAAACCGTTTAAAAAGTCTCGGTAGCAATATTGTCCAGGTCTAACTGCAAATTATTGGTCGTACTACTGGTATTTCTTAGGAATCAGCCAATCCGTCATTTTGAAATTCATTTTTGGGGGTGTTCCTGTGGTCCGATTTTGTCGAATTCTGGATATGTCATTCAGCAATGCTTCCTGAGCAGGAAACAGTTTAAAAAGTCTCAGTTGCAATATTGTCCAGGTCTAACTGCAAATTATTGGTCGTACTACTGGTATTACTTAGGAATCAGCCAATCCGCCATTTTGAAATTCATTTTTGGGGGTGTTCCTGTGGTCCGATTTTGTCGGATTCTGGATATGTTATTCAGCAATGGTTTTCTGAGCAGGAAACCGTTTTAAAAGCTTCAGAAGCAATTTGGCTCAGGTCTAACTGTAAATTGGCTAGACTAGTACATAACAGTCAATGATTTCCACTAGGCCGTACGTGGTATTAGGAAGAAAATGTTGGGGGCCTTGAGCCACCTCTAAAAGTGCTCCAATATGCTTCAGATTTGGACCACATCTTACTTAGGTCAGGTAGAACAGATTTAAACTTGTGGAGACTAGTTCTGCTAAAGGTGAATTTTTACCATTGTCTCGTGGACCACCCTACTGTAGATAGTGTTCCCCATAAGCTTTAATGATGCTGAAGTTCATTAAGAACGAAAAGTTCTTTTGCAAGCGGTTGACGTTTGATTTACAGAATCTCGCTCACACGTATAAAGCGATTAAGCCTTAATTCAGCTATATAGCCTAATAATATGTCTAACTATTTTTCAATATGCAGTATGAATTAATCGTTTACGCCGTTAGGCAAATCATTGGCTCTGCAGTTATGTATGTATCTGTGCATGAATGTTTTAGTGAAAATTTAGTCAATAAACTAATCTGTATAAGTGTATTGACTGAAACATTCATGCGCAGATACATACACATAGCTGTAGAGCCAATGATATGGGAAACTCCTTTTGGGAAACTTTCAAGCACAGTATTTGTGCTTTCATATTTGTTAGCACTGCTTGAAATGATAGATATGAAAATTGCTATAATTTTTTAAAGCTCAGCGATAGTAAAACATTGTAATTGTAATTGTAATTAGTAACTTCTATTACGTCGGTGTCTAATGCACAAGGCATCAACCAATGGCACGTTAAAACCAAGCCTTAATCAGGTCAATATCCAGAAGATCAGTCCGTTACACTTTGGTGCAGGCTTTAACAGTTACTGTCAATGCTACTCCTAACCCCAGTACAAGCAGGACTAGGACAGCGATTACTACGCCGATAGTAAAGGCACTTTTAGCTGCTTTGGACGAAGCGCTCGCAACTACGAACAATCATCGACGTGTTAAGAGTTCAGTACAACACATCCGTTAAGTACGTACAATAAATTACTAGAGCGCTGACTGATGGGACCTCTCCACAGAAGCCGATGCCTACCCGAGGCTCTCAACAGAGGAACTAAACTTTTCAGTTACCCATCGCAATCGGCAACTGCCTTCATTGTTCAAATGGACTGGGTTGTAGATGTCACGCGTGGAATCCATGCTATGGATGTTCCGGTATAATAGACGAATTTGTTGATCGTAGTTCTGACAAGTTGGCAATAGCAGATTTATGAATTTTGTCCAAATGCGCATGAATTCCGTATGAAACAGAAACGCTGACTTTACGCTTACATTCTCGGACATATGTTGACGGACAGTAAGATTATAAATTGGCCTAAGCACTGCAGAGCATAAGTAAATAAACACCAAAATATCGAAACAGTAAAATAACTGTTTACCTCTTTTGCGAAGGCGTCGATTGTTGCAGATATATAATGTTAATACAAGAAAGCATACTGCTCCAGGAACTGTTATTGAGATTATGATGGACTGCTGCGTAGGAATTTGAGGTCTCCCTGTAACATGACCAATAGGCTATAACGTAACAATTTAGTTTGGTTTATTTAATAGGCTTAATTTCGTTCGTCTTTTGTTGAATGAGATGAGCAGTGCTTTTTCTAGAAAAAAGTTCGGGAACGAAGAATTAGGGGCGGGCTAAAATCCCGAGAAAAACAGGATTGGGAGTTGGAAGGGGTCTCAGTAAACACTGAAACAGTTCAAGACACTTAAATTAAATTAAATTAAATTAACTAAATTATTGTTTTTATTATCAAAATAAAAACCAAATTTTCGTAGCTGAAAAAAGGTGCCGGAACGCCGTTCCGGCTTAGAAAAGCCCTGGAGATGAGTAATATTGCTATAAGATATGCTCTGTTGTTGCTTGTTTAAAATATTCGTTCACAGATTAAAACTGTAATTTGTAATGTGTAATTGTAATTGTAAATTTATGTAGCGTCACTTTGAGAAATATTCCTCAGAGGCGCTGAACGTCTTTACAAAGATAGAATTGATGGGCTCATGATTAAATTATGAGAGTGAGCAATGTTTACTTGTTCATTTTTATTGAGACAGATTTATCACCAACACAAAACCTAGCAAATGTGCTTCGCACGCTTGCCACTGTTTTCACTTATAAACTGACATTACAAGGTAAATGTCCAGTGTAGAAGAAACCAGTGTTATTTTCGTGAACAAAATAAAAACGAACACGAAAAAGATTAGGCAGCCGTTTACGAAAATGAAAGCGAGAACTAGAAAGAAATTATGAAATAAAAGTAAATAAAAAAACGAAAAAGAATTGACGTAGAACGAATAAAAACGAAAACGATATTGAAATCTTGAACGAAAACTATAGACAATACAAGCATCTATTTTGTCACAATTTCCGGCGGCGATGCAGTTGAACGCAGACTATTCAATGTCTAAATTATTGTCACGATGAAACTTCCTGTTTCCGATCTCGAATTTCTGTAGATGCACATTTAATGAAGGAATTGAATAGTCTATTAAATTAATTATAATGAGTCTAGGAAGCTTTTATCCGGTAGGAAACGCGAAAGTATTGTATAGGAATACTTTGTCGTTTGTATACGAAAACAGGGCCGGATTAACCACTCGGGGGCCCTATGCTAATTATGCATGGGGGGCCATTGTCGTACTTGGCATTGAATTATGGGGGCACCGTAAAGCAATATTATTATTATAACAGAGGTTTTATATAGCGCCCCTTCAAGGTTATCTATTCAGGAACATGATAATCAACTTGTAGCAAAGCGGACGTGTTATTGCAGGTTTCTGACACCTTTTCGAGCCAACACTCAGTAGTTGCCGCTGTAACTGGCAACCATTGATATGTATCAGTCGAGTGACAAGGAGGTTTTGTGCACTTTGACGATTTTTTTCAGACGGATGTGTAAAAATTGTTTCAGTAAGTTCAGTATTGTGAGTCTTACCTGTACGAGCATGACCACCATCTGTGAGTACATGTGCAGCGTCACGCATGGCATGTAGTCACAGCTCAGTTAGCAATGGAGTTGATAATTATTGGAGAGGGACACCCCCAGTGTGGGAATTGTAGAAAAAAAGACGGGGGGAGGGATTGAACATTTTATCCGTGTTTTACAAACTGATGTCAACGAAATTTGAAATTAGCTGTTTTCTATTCCAGACTGTTAATACCGAATTGCTGCATATTACGACCTGGTTTCACGCAAACAAGCTCACACTCAACGTTGACAAAATTAATTTTATTCTGTTTAAGTCTCATAGGAAAAGCTGCCCCACTGTATGCCCTACCCTATGTATTGACGCGATTCCTATGACCCAGACTAACTCGACAAAATTATTAGGTGTCCATGTGGATCAGCATTTGACCTGGTCAGAGCATATAAAGTATTACCTCTAAAGTCTCTAAAAACGTTGGAATCTTATCACGGATAGCCTATATACTTCCTCATAATATCCGTAAAACAGTGTTCTGTTCTCATATATACCCGTACCTCTCCTACTGCAATATTGTATGGGCCTCTACCTATAAATCCCGTTTTCATAGTTTAGTCATCCTGTAAAAACGTGCCATACGATTTGTGGCTGGGGTTCCGTATGGACACCATTTTTGTATTGTATTGTATTGTATTCAAATATTTATAAAGCGCCTCTAGTAGGGTGAACCGTTCAGAGGCGCTCCCAGTGCGCAAGGCCGAGAGAAAAGAAATAAGTCTTAAGGAAAGCAAAAGAAGATGAGGGGTTACTTATTAAAATTTGAGAGCGAGTAGAAGGAGATAGTGTATTCCAGAGAGAGGGACCAATTGAGGCAAAAGATCGGGACTGAGCCATAGCTGTTCTAGTATGAGGAACTGAGAGATCAAATCTGTTTGAGGAGCGAAGTGGACGATGCGAGGAGACAGAAAGAGGCCGGTGAATTACATCAATTAAATATTTGGGGGCAAGACCCCGCTGTGTCTTTGACACCAGAATAAGGATTTTGAACTTAATACGTGCAGAGAGAGGAAGCCAGTGCAGTTTCTCAAACCATACAGAACACCTTTTCTCAATATTAGACATGCTAAGGGTTGATCAGATTAGGACTTACCAGAGTGGCCAATTTATGTTCTGCTATACACACGACCTGCTCCCATCTGTGTTTAACGATTTTTTCTGCCTTACCTCTAATATTCACTCCCATTTTACAAGTAACCGGAATTTTTACTACAGAAATTTTGCCCATACCAATACAATGCTATTCTCTATCAGATTTACTGGAGTCTTATTATGGAACCGGATCCCTCAATCAATTCGAGATTTATCAAATCTGCTGATTTTTAAGAAAAGCCTGCGCCACTTGCTCATAGAAGGAAATTTATAAGGTTCACATTGCGGGTACGGTTGCTGCATCTGTAGTTTACTTAAGATGTGGTTTTCCTTTGTTTCATTTTTCTCATTGTATTTCTTGCGTTCTTCTTCTTAATTATTGCATTAAGTGCATTTGATTGCATATTATTGTCCTGCTACCATCCCTTCTCGTTGCAGTTCCTTTTATTACCTATCCTTCCTCGATACAGTTCGCTTCATTGCCTATCAGTCTATCCTCCGTCATTCTTACTACACTTAGTAATTAGGAGCCCCTACTAGCGGGATCTTTAATCCCTTTTTGGTCCCCTCTGTAACCAACTAGTTACGAATAAAGACATTCTTTATTCATGCTGTTACTTTTCTGTTTACTTTGATTGGTTGCAGGAATAAATTTGATTTGATTTGATTCTCCATTACATCTGTGGTTCACCCATTAATTATCTGAAACCCCACTATCTATACGGTACCTCCTATTTCCATTAAAGACGTTAAAACTGAACAACTTCTCTGAATTGACACGTGCATTAACTGGTGTCCTGTGCTGAAATCATATTCTTCTAAACACTGAAACTGACCTGGGTAACTATTACAGTTTTCTATAACGTTTTATCTCAAGGCCAACCAGTAAGGAAGACTAACATCTTCTATTTATAGTATTTTGGACTCAATTGTGATAAATGTTTTTCCGCTGAACTGTTGCAATAGTTTACCTGTGATTGTGAATGTCACCGTGTCGGATACCTGCTTTCTAATGTCAGCCACTGTGTTGTACGCTGTACATCGTAAGCTGTGATCATGATCTGACCTCATGCCGTCACCGATGGGTAGAACGGATCCATAAATAGTTCTGTTTGTCTCAATCTCTATCCATTCGTAGGTCGGAGTGGGATTGCCATCTGCCCAACATATTAGACGATCGCCAACCTCAAAGGAGCTTTTCTTGGGTGTTATGGTAAGATTTCTTGGTGCATCTGATTAGAAAAGATTTGAGAGTCTTAAATAGTCACCTTATTAAAAGAAACAGGGATATCTATAAAGGACATACTACTAGCAGTATAGAACTGATTTATACCATGGTCATAGACTTCGTTAGAACCAAACGGTTCGTACCGTATTTATGCATACGGCCTACTAAGTTACACTTGAGGCATACACGTAAGATCCGATTGCTGTGCGCATGTCAGCAAATTAGCAATCATATTGGTTATTGACAGACATCTCTGTTATGTTGGCGGATAATTTTGTCTAAATGCAGAATTTGCACGACTAATCTGGCATATTTGGAGAATTATACTGTTGTCGAGTCTGCATGCCTGAATTGTTTTTCACTTCAATTCGGATTTACTCCGTTTCAGTCGGTTTGATTGCCAGTTCTTGTAACTTTTTCTGTGGTTAGAAAAAAATGGTCTACCAACAGCTTGAGGAGGGATAGGTTTCCAGCGGACGGTCAATCATTTGGAACTACAGACTTGCTTACGTCGTCTACCGCTGGAAACATTAGAACCGGTGGATAAATGGCTGATCGAGTCTTTGGAGTGATGCATGCCGGCAATCACCGACTGTCTTCACTCGCAACCGTTAGTCGGGCGACGGCTACCTGTTCTGCGCTCATCTGGTAGTTCGAGAGATTTCCGTGCGCCGCGTTGTCTCCATCTGCGAATGATAACTGGAAGATATGGCAGCCGTCAGCCATTGGCTTCGGGTCAGGTCGCCTATCGTCGTTCCTCATCCTCAATTCTTCGTGCTTCAGAAACTCGAGATCGGAATATGCTGTTATCTGCCAACTCTATGTGGGTATACGTTGGTTTGGCTCTGCATGTGTGCGCAAACCTGCCAATGGTGATTCTTCTAGTTATCTTAGCAATGTTTTCTAATAGATAAACGTCCAGTTCTAAAGGACATTTAACATTGTTTTGGGTTAGCGCAGAGAACATTCATTATTTTCCTGGAGTAGATTTCCTTAATAAATAAATCAGTCAATCAGAAACTATTATCAAGACGAAATAGAGCAGTATCCAATTGCTACAACTGCGGTACAAGTTAGATAACATCAATCCACATAATTATGTGGATAGCTACAGAATTTCGCTGTTTTCCAGAAGAGCGCAGATCAATAAGTTTCAGGTCAGACAGTTTTCTTCCAGATTAGTCTCTTACTTTACACATTTAAACTTACCCGACTACCTGGCATAAATGCAAATGTTAAAAGAAGGATTTGAAACGAAACCCTGCATATAATGTCGCAGGTACAAGCAAGCTTTACTGCAATAAGAGAAGAGAGTTTTAATGTAAGTTAATCTAAAGGCTGTTACAGCACATTTATCAATCAAAAAAAAATCAAAAATTCTTTATTGCAACCATATAAATGTACAATGCAATCAATTTTACAAAAGGATGAACAACAAGATGGCTACAATGGTAGGCCCAGAAGGGATAAATAATCCCGCTAGTAGGGACACCTACTTGCAACAAGTAATTGCAGGGTAGTTAGAGACCAGCTTGAATGGCTTAAGTTACTATGGAGTGTCACAATACACTAAAAAATCAATCGACAGTCGCTTCTAATGAAACCATAGTGAATATCGTAGTTTATTGGAATGAAATATTGAAATCAACATGCAATGTCGAAATGCGAGGGTTAAGGATACAAGAATTTAGGCAACGGTAGATAAGTAAATTGAAGCAGACTATGTAATGTAGACATCTGAACAAAACGGAGGAATTTATTGACAGAACGCTCAGCCGAACATTGAATCCAAAGCTTCAGACCAGCCACAGAGAACACTTGAGAATTAATTTGGTGCTAGCGTCAAAAGTCAAAACTTCCATTGATCGTATTCAATATTTGTTGTGTGGGACGGTAAAACATAAAATAAATAATAAATCTTTAATAATATCGTTGGTATTTAAATAAAGACATAATTAAATAGACATCCGATAATAGAACCCAGCAATAACAAAATTAAAGTGGTTTATTTGCAGACATAAAATATACTCGGCGATTTGCGGAAAAAGTGGAGATAACACGTGAAGACTTCAAGAAGAACGTCAAAGTGATCGTATGACTGGCAGATGACTTTAGTATAAACAAGTGCTCAGTGATGCATATAATAATTAGCAAATTCTATAGCGGCAGTGTGTACTGCGCAAAACATCAACCAATAGAAAGCCTGCAACGTTGTGGTATCCTTGCGCAGATGTAAAAAATTACAACCAACTAATTATTATGGTTTTAATATGCTTATATTTACTCACATAATACGCTAGCGTTGAAATTCCATAAGTGCTGGTATTGAGGAATATTAGTTGCGAGTGTTTCGCCTGATCTGAGAATTATACCAATCTTAGTCGATGTCGAGTTGAAGCTCGTTCTGCACGTGAATGTAGCTCCATTGTCGCTCGAATTTAACTGTACTGTTAGTGATGATGTTACTGTGGTCGATGTGCTAGCGTATGCGATACTGGCGTCAACATCAAATGCATCAACAGATTGCCCATTGCTTCTGGTCCAATCCATGATAGGAATCCAGTCTCCAGAGTAGATGACTGTGCACCACATTTGAATGTAGTCACCTTCCACAATGCCACCGTTCAAGGCGCTTTCATTCGTCGCACAAACTGGATCAGAGGCTGTAGTGTTAGCAATTTTAAGTAGATAAATAACAGAATTAGACTACTAGGGGAGGAAATAAGAAGGCTGGAAAATTTGAAATGTAGATATAGATCACATGGCGGACAATGGAGAAAATCAGTTGGACAGAGCATAAGACAAACGAAAAGGTACTGCAAATGGTGGGAAAGGAAAGATCCGTGATGAGGACAATCCGAGAGCGTCACAAATATGGATTGGCCATATAGTGACAGGAAACTACCTGCTAAGAGATATCATCGAAGGTAGAATGGAAAGGAAAAATACCAAGGAAGACCAAGAACGATGTTGCTAGACTGGATAATGAAGAAGGACGGCTGCAGAAAGATGAAAGAGGAGGCTTAACATCGAGAAGAATGACGCCGTTGGACATAATTTTATGAACCTGCCTGAAGGCAGAGAACCAAAGAAGAAGAAATAACAGAATTGCCGATAATAATTATTATTACTTAAACACAAGGTCTGTTCTGGTAATAATACATGCATTATAGCCTTTATAGGTCACACGATGAGCATATATAGACATGCGCGATCATTTTTACGCCAATTATAGCTTATATCTTGGTTAAAAGTCAAGCTGACAAAGGCATTTAATGACCCAGATGAATTATTCAGCAGCTTCACTGGCTTCCTGCTGAATGACGCATTAAGTTTTAAAATGAATTTTTGACCTTTAAATCTAAAACAACAGTCTTCCATGATATCTTCGTATACAATGCAATTCTCCATTTCGCTTCTTTAAACAACTGCGTATTTCTGATATTGATTTTAAGCATAGGTTTTGTCAAAATTGGATTACGTGCCCATTCAGTCTGTAAATCTGAATTTGAGGCGCGGAGGAATGTTCGCAAGCATTCAAGATTTGCAACTGCCAGAGTAAAGTATTAGACCTTGACAAGCGATTTAAGTGATGATAATGAGTTGGCAAGTCGATTCTACATTGTGAGACGAAAAGTAACTTAAATTAAATGATGTTTTAACATAGTTGTCGTAAGCGTGAACTGTAGCAGAAAATCATAATCAGAGTACGGTGTATATTTCTACACTAGTTACCAAAATCCCAATACACCATCTTTAATCGAGTATCAAAAGCGCTCATAATAGCTGCTAGTAGCTAACGGACTGTTTGGGGCTTTTCCTGATCCAAGAACAGTAAAATTTTATATCAGCTGTTTATTTTGTATAATGTGAGCGTTTGACTTGCATAATTATTAAAGGTCACTTAGGCCTACCTACTTATTTGAGGGTCGGCGATTGACAATGTTGAAAATATGGTATCGAGAGGGTTGGCACTAAACAAAGAACGCTTAAGCCCGTATTTACTCATGAGTTGCATTAAATGATAGGTTAAATCTGAGTGACAAAATATTTATATTTTTACACTAGTTGCGTGGAGGACAAGTCTATTCTGTGTGACAAGTACAAATACTATGCATTGCTTGCTACAGTGACAAGGATCTGTGTGAACTTAATCGATCTTACAAGTCGGGAAAAAAGTTAGATTGAGTCTTGTTTTGACGCAGAATCTATGACAATATCGTATCGTGTTTTGCCGTTTGAATCGATTTTGTACCTCGAAGAAACACTTTCTGTTATTTGTCCAACAGTGTAGATCAATGAGAAGTCATTTGAACCTATTGATGCATATCCCCAATCAATCGGAAGCTCCGACGGACTCCTAATGCATTCCATCTGAACCCTTTTCCCCACAAAGGAAATTGTGTTAATCGGTTTTGTCAACTGTACAGAGCGCGTGAAGGAACTCTGCATTATTAAGATTGTCAGGATCAATGTGGTGTGCATACCTGTCCAACCAAAAATGGTGATCCTCAATGGGAATACTATTTTTTTACATACGTTGCATGTAGTATATCTACTTATAAATAAAAGCTAGTGTACCAAGTATGTTATTATAGTAGGTCTCGAATGCACAAGTTTGCGCGTGTTAGTTAAACACGTTGGCAATCTGTCATCAATACGAAGATAATCTGTGGTCTTCTGGGCGTATCTGGACGCCCAGCAGTTTATCATATACTTTGGCTTTTCAAGAAGGCTCCAAATAAATTTAATGGTGTATGAAGAAGAAAAGTAAGGTAATGATGTGTCTAGTTTCATATAATTTTATGTTGAACTAGAAGTCAACAGAAATTGGGTAGGCAACATGTTCCGTGACAGTTCATCGAAATATGAATAACAGTGTCTCAGGCTATTACAGCTGCACACAGCATTGTCTAAAAATAAAGTTTTGTCCTGTAACAAATGGACAGCAGCACATACACTAATCTTATGTAAGAAATATATATTCACTTACATTGATCAGAACAACATTCTTACTCCCAAGACCTTAAAACTGCATCCACTATCGCTACCTCCATTGTCCACTCTTAGCTTGATTACTGTAATTCCATTTTCCTCTCGCCCGCGCCGTCACCAGGACACCTAAGCATCGCCATATCACTCCCATTCTTAAATCACTGCACTGGCTGAAAATCCTGAGCGCATCCACTTCAAAGTCCTGTCGCTAATCTACAACACATTACCCCCCCCCCAAAGTACCTTCGCGAATTCTGCAAACAGCCACCCCGGTCAACCCGTTCATCCTCCCATCTCACTCTCTCCCGTCCCCCAGTCACTGCTCGCCTCAAGTTCTCCAACCGATCCATATTTCACACTGCACCTCAACTCTGGAACGAACTACCTCTCGAATACCTCATTTTCTCAGTTCCTCCACTAATACCGCCACTCACTGACCGTCATCTACCTCGGGCTCCTCTACTCATCACCCCACAGGCTCTCCTCTCTAAATTGAAGACTCACCTCTTGAAGAATTCCTACCCTGATCCATCTTATCCTCTGCCTTCCAAACCTTCTCGTCCTCAACGAAACCTGCCGTAGCAGCTGTTCTACCTCTCCCTTGTCTCTCTGGCAATCGGACTCGGACCACCAATTGGCACCGATCTCTGGACAACCCCTCGGATACGAGGCAGCGCTCGTGAATAAGCTGGTGCTTTGCGCTCAGCTTTACAGTGGCACTTTAGAAATTTGGAGATTATGATTACGATTACGATTGCGAAAACAATTCAGGTGTTCTTCAATAATAACAAAATAGCCAAGTTATAAGTTGTCCCTCATTAAATCCCGTTACAAAGGCCACACTATTATAAAATGAGAGGCTTAGACTTAGTAGATTTTGGAGAGAGGTAGGAGATGGTCCAAAAGATGGATTGGGTATGCCACTGAGAGTGAAAGGGAGAGAGAGCACCTTGATATTTTCCAAACAAGGGACTATGATAAACTGGATTGCGCTTTTCTAAGGAGAGTCTAGTTGAATATTAATATCTAAATGTTTGAATTGGCCAAGAGATAGTTTTGTGCTATGGTCAATTCTGGTAGGTCATTGAGACAGTGATGTCAAATCACAATGCTTTGATCGTAACTATTTTCTATTGAAAGGAGTACTCACCGCAGAAAAGCCTATAGCAGGTAAAGTCAAATGAAATTTCGTCGGGACGAGATAACTGAAAAACCTGTCCAGCAAAACCGTACCATGTTAAAATAATGATCCGTTTAGAAGAGTTAAAAGTGTATCTTACGAAATCGAATGGTCAGATTGCATAGCCTACGACAACTAACACAGAACAGGATGCGTTGCAACACAGCCTATATGTCTTAGTTCTAGTTTGGGAAGTATACGGATATCGTAACGCTTTTTATAAAACTTCCTAGCTATGTCCTCCTGACGATACAGTTTAAAACTAGCATTTGCATGGGGAATCCCGGCTAGAACTATTAGCCATTAGGCTGCCAATGATAATTCTGCACTATAGTATGCATAGATAGATAATTGTCTGAGCCCGCGCAATTAGGAAAAGCCGAAAATAAAACTTCTAATTGGTACATATTATATGGTTTGACGATATCTACTAAAACTGCCACTTTATATAACGAGTTCACTAAAGAGTTTCATAAAGTCCTGCAAGCGTTAAATTAAGATATATCAACTCTCGTTTGAAACCCTGGGCCAGAGTTTTTTCATCCTCGCCACTTCATAGCCTCATCAACTCTTAGTTAGGCGATTGTAATAGAAGAGGGGAAATATTATAGAGTTGCTAACCTAACCGAACATTTTGCAGTGTATAGCGCTAGACATAGTAACAATAACAATAATAAACATTACATATTACGCTAATATAACAGACAGGGATCTCCTAACTTAAATGAATATATATACACTATATATATATATATGTTGTGGCATGTTGCTAGGTAACCATTCTCGCTATAGAAAGGAATGCAAGCCCAGAGTTCTATAAAATTAGGTTTTAATAATTATAATGAAAATGCGATATAAACCATACATCCGAAAGAAGACACTTCAAACGGAACAAAAGGCTAAAGCACCACGCTGGTCACGAACAGTCATCAGCGTAGGCTCGACAAACCTGACAGGAACACAGTCGAAAACAGACGACGAACTAACGACACTAAGTCGACTAATGAACTACCTCCAAAAGGAGTAGAAATACTAATGAAACATTACAGACTAGTCTTCCATAAAAGAAGACATAAACTAAGACTACTTGTCAACACTCATGGTCGATTAGCTTAAGCAACGAAATATCTTTACGTAGACCTCAGGCGGTCTATCAACAGAGCTCTCTTAACTAACACCAACGAATGAGCGCAAGAAGAAAGAAGTCAGTCGTATTTATAGACAATGACACTCCTTCTATTGTCTAAGATACCCACCAACCTATGGAACCTAGCCTAGCACCTGTCTCTGCCTATGAGGTAGCGTGCTTACACGTAACTATATACGTGGTGGCTCAGTGGTAAGTTTGGCGCCTTGTGACCGGAGGGTTGCAGGTTCGAATCCAACTCTAGCCGCTGCGTACGGACCTTGGGCAAGTCCTTCACTCGCAATTGCTCGTGGCGCTTCGGCGTGAAAATTCCGGCACAGTATACCAATGCTGTAGTCGGGAGCGCCTCTGAGTAGTAGTTGACTTCGAGAGGCGCTATAGAAATATCCGGAATAAATAAATAAATATATATATATATATATATATATATATACTCAGAGACTAACCGAAGACAGACAGAAGCACAGCCAGATGATGAATCATCAGCACGGTGGATCTATACAGCTAGAAAGAGGCAACTGCAGACGCCAGTCAGGGATTGGTAAAGAGAACGGATGAGGAATAGCCAAAGAAGGGTAGCACAAAAAAGATGTCCAGATAAGGAGAGAATGGGAGAAAGGGGCTGGGAGAGCGAAAAGACGGAACGGATAAGAAAAAAGGGAACGCGGAGGAAGAAGAGAGGATCGTGAAAAGAAAAGAGGGAAGGATTGGAACGGAGAGAGATTGTGAAAACTAGAGGAAATCGACTTAACGAAAAGAGAACGTTGTAACTAGAATTTATCATTGTAACTAGAATAAATCGTTGTAGCTAGAACAGATCGTTGAAGTGGAATAGGTCGTTAGGAAGATTATGAATATGAAACAATAATAAGGAAGAAGGATCTTTAAGAAATCGCAGCGAACCAATTAAGAGATAAACCCCTAAGAGACACGTAGAACCGCTGCCACCAAGCAAATACTTTGATGATTGACGTTAAGGTGTTCGGCATCGTTCTCAATCATCATTAAAACCAGGCCCGCATTAAGGGGGGTGCTAAGGGTGCTGCAGCACCCGGGCCCGCAGATTTTGGGGCCCGCATTTTCGGAAGCACATACAAAAATGTAATGTAAAAGCAAAGAATTCCCCAAAAAAGTCATCAAAAATTCCCCAAAAAGTCAGCAAATTTTGTGTAAGAAGAATTCCCCAAAAAGGTCATTAAAAATTCCCATAAAAAGGTCATGAAATTTTTCTGTGATGAAATTTGCAAGTCACAGCACCTGGGCCCGCACGAGTCTTAATGCGGCCCTGATTAAAACATTATAACGATATATCTTAATTTATCTGCAAATACTTGTGATCTAATCTTGAGTATTGAAGCACATTGGACAGGCCTTTAAAGTTTATATTATAATGACAATAGATAGATCCCCAATAATACTAATAAGAACCTCACAAGGGTGCCATACAATCATGGCAATCTACGTTTAAGAGATTAAAAAAGAAGCGTCTTAAGAATGCCTGCATATATCTCGAGCTGCCTGTGGCAAAATAGTAGACATGTTTAATGGTAGACTGTTTCAAGAGGATGGTCCAGTCCACGAGAAAGAAAGGTGTGTCCTCATTGTAGTACGGCAGAGTGCTATCAACAAGTAGGCATCCACGGGCCGCTGAACGCAACGACTATCGACTAAGCTGGCTGGAAGCAGGATCGCACAGCTCGTCCCATGATAAGGATTTGAAGGTAACCCTGTCCTCGACCGGAAGCTAATGCTAGACGCATTTCATAACAAAAGGACCTGGACAGGGAGCTCTGCATGTCCTATATCTAGGTTTTATGTCCGTGCACCTCCAGGGATAGATCTTCATCCAGAAGCATCACAAGATCCCGGACACCACGCTCCAACCGCCGCTATCACTTTTCTATCAATCCTTCCACGCGGATGTCTTTTTCCCAGCCATGTAAATTCCGTCTTTGACTCTTTCCCGTGTTAAACCTGAGCTGATTTGTAGACATCCAGTCCTGAAGTTTCAAAACGATTGTCTGGACTTACAAGTCAGTTCTAGTTATCAAGCAATAGCACTGCTTCATCTTATGTCGACTGTATCTTTACTATAAGTCGATTTTGACCTCACCTGCGTATCGATTTTGTTTTGACTGAGCGCTTGTAAATAAGTTGATTCCCGCGACTTCCTATTTGGCACTGTTGATATCTCGAGATTACGATTGTGATTTGATTGCAGTTGCGAGGAATGCCATGATTCGACTGTTATTTATGCAGAAACGGTATTGTCAATGGAATATAGAATTAAAAATCATACGGAAGTGCAGATAATACAGTACTTTTATTAATACATCTTCTTCAACATACGTTGCCGTTGAAGCCTGCTATGATCCTTAAACAACAATCAACAATTCAACATGCTTTGATAGTTTTCAAAAATAAGATTCAAACAAATTCTCCATTAAGCTATACTGGAAACAGCATCGTTTTATCGAAGTATTTTGTGTTCAAGAAAAGAAAATCACATATACATTTCATTAGTGGCACGTTTGGAACGAAACTCAAGTCACTAATATATTATGCCTAGGTCTGTTGGGATTGCTTCTTTTCTTCTTGGTTGATTCAAAGATATGATCATTTTTTTCAGCTGTATGAATTTAATAGCGTCAATACATATAAATATTACAACAGAGAGGAATAATTATTTCAAGCACCATAATTATGTTAGTGCAATATCGAACTAAGAAGTTTGCCCAAAAAGTTAGTCTGTCAAAATTATGTTGTTTGTTTGATCGTTTAATCATATTGGGTTGCAAAGAATTACTGGATGAGCCATTTTCGCTAGTTGAAGGCCCAATCAAAGTGGTCTCTCTAATTTAACCAGTTATGTGTAGCCCTGCTAAACTAATCTCAGACACAACTGCTCAGGAATTTACTGCGATAAATTACAGTGTGCTACATTATGCACGACATTAAGCTAGGTTAAAAGCTTTATAGGTCTAATTGTCGCTCCCCTCGCTATTTGTTGAACATACATACGTTCGAGGTCAACGTCGCCTAGGAAGGAGACCACCAGGGCCGGCGCCAGAGTATTTGGCGCCCTAGGCGAACCTGTCGCACTGCGCCCCTGGCAAGTGCGATAACTAATTAATATTAATTAATCAAGTTAATATAACCTTCACACAGGAATGCAGCCGAATGCTGCATCTTTAATTTAGTATCGTCGTTCATTGTAATCATCTAAGAATCATTATTGCTTCTAAATTAAACAAAAATATGGCATTTAATAAATTTTAAATTTTAAAGTTAGCCATAATTAAAGTAATAGTCTGGATTAGCTATGCAGCCTATGCTGTAGGCTGTATGGTCTAACACGTTTAATGGGAATTTAAAATGTAAATATTAATTAATGATACAGTGCACACTAGTTTCATTTGAACACTTAGTGAGATTATACGGTTAAAGTGTGCCGTGGTTGTACATCTAAAAGAGATGTCTACACACGTATGCATGTGCAGCTGGGTATTCGCTTCGACGTGGGGGGTCGAACAAGGTCAATTACTCCGATACATCAGGGTAACCTAGTACATGTATACCACACATACAATATCAGATATCATGAGGCATCCCGGCCGCATCAGTCATCATACAGATTGTAGTTCAGACTGCAGAGAGGCTGAGACATACACGCAGTACACTGGCTTTTTGAACACCGTAGGCAGCGGCTAAATATGTCATCAGATGGAAGAATTAACGAAATTTTAAATTTGTGCGCTTGGAGGGAAATGAAAGAATAGGGCCCTAGAGCAGAATGTGACAGGGGGTGCGTACGCACCTTAAGCGCCTTGTATGGCTAGGCCTACGCCTCTGGACTGGAAAAACGGCGGCAATGGTTTAAAAAATATTTCTTTGTGTAGCTTTTCGGCCGCCCCCAGAAATGTGCCGCCCTAGGCGGCCGCCTAGTTCGCCTAGTGGCTAAACCGGCCCTGGAGACCACCATATATAGCGTAGACTACTACATGAGTATTTCCCGAATAGTGCAGCCAATCAAGAGGGTGCCCCAGCGGGTTTCAGTTAAAATATTTACCCGCAATTGAGGACCATCCTATCGTCTTTGTGTGTTTGTGCCTGTAAGGCTGCGTATGACTGTGTGTTTCTGTGCGTCCGTGTATAACCTGTGTGTATGTAAGTATGTATGTATGTGCGTGTTCACTTAGGCCTACATTATTTCTGTTTAACCTTTATCATCCCAGATACTGAAATTGTTATGCAATCACTTCTAAATTTAGTTATGATGCAGTTTACAACCTATATAAAGGCAATCATTAAAAAAAATAATTTATTTTCAGTTCATGTCAGAATTTTGCATATGTTCCCAAAGTGGAACGTTGGGTCACTTTGACTATCATAAGCACCATGCATTAGTAAAAATGTAACTTCTTCAAAATAATGCAGTTTTGCAATGTCCAAAAGTTGTGGTTTACAAAATGTTAATATTTCATTTAGCTAAAACAGTTTCAGTAGTATTAGAAACTGCAAAGTCGATTGTGTTCCGTGGTATGGTACGTTTCAAAGCACAGTTCGTGGAGCCGGTTGTCGCATTTTAGCACTTCTTCCTAGTGTTGCTGCGGCAGTAGGCGCATCTACCTTGTGTAAGTTGTGTTGTGGACTCAGTGAAATGGTTCAGTACATCATATCGGAGCAGCGCAAGCACCGGTGCTGTCCGACCGCTCAGTCGTTGACGCGGCACACCCTTCAGAAGGCCACAAACCACATCGCGTCGAAACACAGGTCTCGCACGACCTCTCGTGTTCGCTGGGCTTAGGTCGACAGACCAACCACAGCGCCATCAACGATCTTATTCACCGAAGTCTAAATACAGCGGGTACCCGGAGATCAAGGAGCCGTCGGTCATGACCAGGTCCGAAGGGAAGAGACTCTAATCCCTTGGAGAGGCAGACGCCCTCTGACATGGGACGCGACCGTGGTAGATACGGTGGCCGCATCATATCTCGCGGAGACAGCGGTCGCGGCCAGAGGGGCAGCGGAGAGGGCGGCCACAAGGACGCACACGAAATATTCAGAACCCCAGATGATACACCTTCATGCTGATCGCCGTAGAGACAATGGGTGCCACTAATGGAAAAGGTCTCGCCTTCGTTTCTGAAATCGGCCTTCGGTTGACGTGAGCCCCTGGCGACCCCCGCGAGACAGACTTCCTCTTCCAGAGCATGTCGAAAACATTTCAGTGTTTCAATGCAGTCGCATAGCAGGGCACCATGTCGGGGCTGCCCGGGGTCGAGAAACGGCGGGCTCATCCAAGCTGCACCTAACTATACGCCGTGATGATACCATAAATAGATTTTATTACAATGATAATTATAACCAGGGCTGTAGTCGAGGGTATATGCGGGTATACAACATGTACTCACGGGTAACTCACCTCCAGAGACCATAATTTTTATAGTCCTACTCACCTCACAAAAATATTTGTACAAACCTTTAATTTGTTTCGGAAAACTAACCGGTAGGCTAACGTAATTAACAATAATAATAAAAACAATTAATAATAATAATAATAATAATAATAATAATAATAATAATAATAATAATAATAATAGGGGGCCTAATAATAATAATAATAATAATAATAATAATAATTATAATAATAATAATAATAATAATAATAATAATAAAAATAATAATAATAATAATAATAATAATAATAATAATAATAATAATAATAATAATAATAATAATAATTGTAATCAATGTAGCCTATTTGTGGAGTTACATAGGCAATTTTCAGTATCGACGCAAAATAGTGGTACGTGTAAGGACAGTGACCCAACGTTCCCAAAGTGGAACACATATGAAATCAGCTACGTTGCTCACGCATAAAGCAATATCACTGAAATATTTGACCATACACAGGCACAATAAACACAGTTCATTCCAAATTTACATTAAAAACAATTAATTGTCAGGTGCTTGCAACATACAGTTATTTTCAATATTTAGAAGCAAAAATGTCAATTTTTGTCCAATTTGCACCTCAATTATAATTATAATTTACCAAACCAGACTCGAAATCAAAGCAAATAAACACTCCTCCATCGTCGATCAAGCCAATAGAATATTTATCAGATGACTAATAGTCTGTTTCACCGTCCCCCCAGAAGTTTTAATAAGGTGTTCCACTTTGGGAACGTTGGGTCAAAAAAGGTGTTAACAACGCTGTGTCATAGCCCTTTGCCCGAGAATTTATCCAGGATTTGGATTGGCACCATCTGAAATGATAGGGACAAAGTTGAGCAAGTAGGTGGTGTCATTTATAATAGTTTAAGCTTAATTGAATACAAATTCAATAGCAGTCGACACGTTTCAACCTCAGAGCAGCATGGACCAAGAATGAAGTTGTGCCAACGTTCCTTGTTCAGGACCTTATTGACGACCTTCTTCGGTTCCACACGGTGCTGTGCAACCGCTCGATCCGTGAGACCTGCCTACCAGCTTCTGAGAATCAGTCTGTGCTCCTACCTGCTATGAAGCGAGATGGTTCGGACCCGAGCGATCCAACCAACTACCGGCCTATCGCCAAGGTTACTTTTCTTTCTAAAATACTAGAACGCATTGTAGCTAACCAGTTAATCGCATATTTAGATATGAATGAATTAATTCCTGCTCAGCAGTCTGGCTTTCGTGGAAATCACTCTACGGAGACCCTTCTGCTTCGCCTTCTATCTGACTTCTATGACGCCATGGATCGTTGTCAGATAACTCTCTTAGCCCTATTTGATGTGAGTTCTGCCTTTGACTCTGTAGACCAGAGGTTCTTAACCTTTTGGATCACGACACACCTAAGCTTGCAATCAAATTTATCGACACACCATGGAATCGTCATAATGAATATTGTTAAAAATGTTAAAATTAAACTAGTTATTTATTTAAAATTTTAAATTGTTAACATTTTCAATGAATGAAAATGTTCGTATTGAATCCTTTCTAATTTCTACGTTAACTTAGTAACAGTTGATGGGATTTTTGCTCCTGGGGTTTGCTCTGGATTATTTTGAAACAAGGATCCACAGCTTTTGTAAGTGCATTACGTAAGCAGGCTGAGAGGGCACTTCCGATCAATTTGTTCCGTTTTTGTTCTTTATGTTGATCATCTGAGAAAAACCTTGCTCAGATAAGTAGGGGGAACATAAATCCTGGGGGGAAATTAAACACTGTGTAGGCCTACAACCAATCCTCAAGAACTCAGTTCTGGGCTAAGTCGTACAAAGAAGAACATTACAAAACACTGGCGTTCAAAGCTTTTAAAGAATTGGTTTAATTTCTCTTGATGGGATTTTTGCTCCTGGGTTTTTCTCTGGATTATTTTGAAACGTAGTTCCTACTTATCTGCGAGGGTAAACAGACTATAAAACTTGTGGTCGTGGTCAAATCAAGAGGGTCGTGGTCTCGTGGAGACCATGATATCAAAAGTCGAGGCTCTGGTCGTAGCTAATTACTACTGAAAGGTGTACTAACCGCGGAGAAGATATGTACCAAATAAAGTCAAATGAATATCGGGACACGACAACCGAAAAAGCCGTTCAGCAAAACCCTAACGTGATGCAACGAACGACTGTTCAGAAAAGTCTTACTGTCTAACTCACGAAATCGAATTGTCTGATTGTAGTACCCGGAGTCAGTCGCTAAAAAGTAACCAACTGACTTAATGAGTTATCGATTGACTTGACGATTCAGTCGATTAAGTTTGCAAACTTATCGACTGACTAAGTCGCATTGACTTATCGACTGACTTAGCGACTTGATATCGACTTCTTAGGTAATCAGGTATGTATATTGGACATACCTGATTACCAACAATATAATGCATTTTACCGCATACTGTACTGATCATGCCATAATTTCCGTGGGCATTATAATTATGGGACCCACATGGATTAATATGGGTATATGAATATTATTTGGGCTCCGCTCCATGTGGGCATGCTGACAAAGTTCAGACCGATGACTATGAAATGTTAGGCCTAATGGTAAATCTATGAAAGGTGACATACGCAATTGAGTGTTTATTAAAGGAATACAGCATACGACTTAGTCCAAGGCTGCATTGCAGTGCTTGTTCAACCTGCAATCCACTAAGTATTGATAAATCCATTAAGCAATTAGCAGCAGTTGAGAAGTTTAACAAGTCCACTGAATGTTCACTACAAATAAATGGATAAACATAAACCCTAACAGTAACGAAACCAATTTCAGAGGATCTAGAGAGTTTAATTTTAACACGCTGTAATATCTTTTGCTGGTCAAATTAAAATACAGTTAATAATTAATTGTCATTGATGAATGAGAGCCAATTAGCTCAATGAGGAGCAAGGGTTGACCTTTTGCCATTCATTATCAGCCCCATAGTCGAAAATATGTTTCAACCGGATCTGAAGAGGTGCTCTGATTGAGGACAATCTTAGCAAGAACTTCAACTATAGTGGGAACATGCCATTTCTCCAAAATGCCAAAGCACCATCATCTTGTTCACCAGGATTGTATCGCAGATAGTTCTTGACCTCCTCGCGCAGTCTAACACCAGGAGTTGCTCGCAGGGCATATTTTAACTGTATAACTAGTGGGACAAATGTCCCAGTAGTCTTAGGATTTGTCCCAGTAGTGAGGCTGATTTGTCCCAGGTAATGTATGTTTAAACTATAACTAGTGGGTCAAATGTAGGAGGAGTTTTAAGAGTTGTCCCAGTAGTAAAGAGAAAATGTGTAAAATGGATTGTCGGTTGGCAAGATAAAGTTACGAAGAAATAATTTTTTGGTGAAATGATTTCCTAAAAAAAGGTCATAAAGGTTTTTGGGAGACGAATTCCTAAAAAAAGTCATCAGATTTTTTGAGGAACGATTTGCGGAAGAAAGTAAGGAAAGTTGAACGTTTTGGAAGTAATGACTAAAAAAGGTCATAAACTTTTTTTAAGATTAAATCTACTTCTTGTGTAAAATTTTTCGAAAAAGTCGTTAGATTTTGGAACGCGGAAGAAATTTTCCAAAAGGTCGCCCTTGTTCCATGAGGGGTTAAGAGTCTGATCAAGCAGACGCCCGACTTTGTCCCAGTAGTGGAAATTTCTTAAAATATGCACTGGTTGCTCGAGCACAGAGTATGTGCTTCTGAATCAGTTTAATCCTTTTACTAACGGGTGCTGCATACACCCCAATGCTGCTACAGCTATTAGCGCTTTCAACCACTACACTGTCATCTCTATCACTACTGCTCGTCAGAAACAGCAGAGAAATTTACATTGGCATCTTCAGTTGCAGCATTTAGTGCACTGTACAAAAGTTCTTCCTTTACAACATCTTTGAGAGAGACATACATTATTCAACATTATAAAGAAGGTCACGTTTCGCTGTAAGTCATGGTTTGGGTCGAAATAAGCGGTGGTAGATTAATATATCTTTAATATATCAGTTTTTATACACCGAATCAAAATTACCAAATCACTATATAATAGGGCCTAGCGTTACATTCAAACCAAATCAAACTAATATTACGAACACAGCATTACATGGCATAATATGATGTCAAAAAAGTAAAAGTTAAAATTATATTTAAACAGTTGTTATATTGAAGAAGCACATGGGATTATAAAATAGCACCGATAACGTACAAGAATGTCACGGGTCTATTCATTAAAATAATAATAATATCTTTTCTTTAATTAAGCGCCTGCTAACCGCACTGCGCTGTACAGTGAACATAGTATAGTAGAAACGGCAGCCACGCAGGACGCCTTACATACATGTATACAGTAGAAGCACATGATAACAGTTTTACAGGAGTCGAATGCAACTGGTTTTAACTTCTTTTAACTTCTTTTAACTTCTACTCGCCATCTAGCGAGTAGAAGGCTGAGTAAACCTTATGGAGGACTACGGGATTCGATCTTGATACCTTCTGCACTTCACGCCAGTGTGTTATCCATTACTCTGTGTTTAGTCCCAATTTGAAAGAGATGAAAGCTAGAGGGGCATGCCGGCACAACACACTGACTCGTAATTGCATCTCTTTCAAATTGGGACTAAACAGTTTACAAAAACTGAACTCAAGTTAGACACAGTTTGTAATATCATTCCTGATTTCCTTTATTTGATTGCCATGCAAATTTAAAGACCTGTATAAATGTGGTTATAAACTCAAAGATTATGCCACCAGTCTTTGCAGCTGAATTAAGAGCTATCATCTAAATGTTGATTAGGCTCGTAATTGCGAGAATATTGTGGCTGCTCGTCCGCTAAAACGTTCCCGATGATCTGGTTTCCTATTTTATAAAACTACGAAAGTGTGGCTTGGGCTGCAATAGACATCGCCCCGCTTCATAACGAAGTTCTTCTGTCAATTGGGATCGACTGACCCATGTTCAACTGCTGTTCACATGGAACCTTTCTCAACTTCAGTCTTCTAAGTTCTCGTTTGAATATTTGCTACTACCACCAAGATCTATATCCGCGGCTGCACCAGTCGGCTCGCGCCCCAGCCTCTCCAGAAACATGACAGGATATCTTATTACTAAATCCTAATTTCAAATCGGTGAGCACAGCAGCTTAATTTTTATAAACCTTTCCTAGATAAGAATAATAATTATGAAAATAGAAAATACGGCCAAAATAATAGAATGAAAAAATACAAATCAACAACAATTAAATAAAAAAGATGACTTCTGCTACCTCGGTACCTCAATATCTTGGTACAGGAGTTTTAAAAGGGAGGCAAAAACACATATAAGAAAGGCAAATACTGTGTTCAGTAGACACACAAAGTTAGATGGTTGAAAACAAAGCATGCAGTGTTGCAGTTGTTATCTCCATATATCTTTGACGCCAAAAGACTAAAAATTTAATCATGAAATTTAGTTGATTCGGTCAAAACAAGTCCCGTTTGCAGTCGGCTAGGCATTACGGCCAGGTTCGAAGTTCAAATCCAAAATCAATGACAAGGAACGAGTGTTGATCTGGAGCAGATGATGAAAGCATATTCAACATATTGTCTTGACATGCGCAGGAATAGAGATGGATACATTTGGAAAGTGAAGTTGCAAGTTATGTATGTCTATACTTTAACATAATTATAGTGACCAACTTTATCAATCGTTGATTTGCTTATCACTGTAGGCGCAGGGCTGGTCTTAGGTGGAGGCAAAATACAATGTTTAGTTGGCAGCTCTGGGAAAGATCTTGTGACGGTTGTGAAATTAAGCAGAAACTGGTTTTTCAATGGAATATGCACTATTATAAGTATCCGTAGTCCTTCAATTATGACCAGACAAAATACAAAAATCAACTGTCTTTATAATAGTATGCTAAATAAGATTTAAAAAACTCTCTATCAAGCTACATTGAACACAGCATAGTTGTATTAAGGCACGTTGTATCCAATAAATGAAAATTAAGCATATATTTCAATATCAGCAAGTTTGGGTCTACAATAAAGCCACACATACGCCCGTTGCTGTCCAGCGGTATTTAGATCAAGGTCGTGTACCTCATCTTTTTGACTGATTCAGAGGTAAACACGAGTATGGGCAGCTTAACGAAATACACGTGTTTAGCCTACAATTCCATAGTAATAAAAAAATAAGCGCATCTCGCACGTTGCTAATGTAGCATATGGAGCATAGGCCTATAATCACTAAAATGCAAAAAACGAATAAACTTAATGAGAATTGTATCTGGATACAAATGGAAGTCTCAAAGAAACCCATTCTATCGATATACAGAGCCCTCATCAGATTTGTAGGCCTAATTGACTATCCCACAGCAAGCAAAGCTCAACCAAAGACTCTAGAAACTATACAACAGGAATCATTAAGACTTGCAGCCAAGGTGCTCCTATCTTGGCGCTACATAAGGAGTGAGAGGAGGTGCCCTACCTCAGTCGTCTGCCAAAAGCATTCAAAATCGGAACCAATATCCTAAGCACTTAAAACCATGCGTGCACCCAAGTACAGAAGCTAAGACTGACCATTGGTCCAACCACTATGGGAAACAATTATAGAAAAGAGAAAAACACTCTCAGTATATCGGAACTCATGATTTCTTTACCTCCTGAAATCAACCTTTTCGGTCCCCAGAAATATAGAACACGCTTCTTGGGTAAATAAAACAATACGAACAGACTTGTCACTCAAAAGAAAATTCATTAATAAACAAACTCCCACGATCCAATTAAATCTGCAGCAATCGAACTTATAAACAAATATAAAAACAAATATAATGATCATACTATTATCAATGCAGCTGGCTCCAAAGCAGAAAATAAAGTGGTGGATGCATGCTGCATCCCATACGAAAAAAAATAAAACCCTGAAACTTGTGGATGACTCGTCAGTGTATATTGCTGAGGTGTCAGCCAAAACCGAATCCGTTAACACTTTAACGATGAGCTGCATTGGTTTCCCAGTCACTTTTAGTAATCCTCATCGCTAAGGTGTAAAATGGATAGCGGAAAACGAGATTCCTGACTCTTATATAAGTTATTACTGCTGGCGGATTCATTGAGCGCAGCCACATCAATAAAAAAAACAAATCCACGTTCAGGAACAACCTCCTCATAGAACTTAGGAAAAGAATAAATAGGCTGAAATAGCGTACAGTGAAATAAAATAACCAGGATTTCCAGCCATGTTGGTCTGGCCGGAAACGAAGCAGCTGACTCACTGGCAAAGGATGACCTAGAAATGAAGGAAATAAACGTAACCACCTATTTAGAATTGGTAGAGATACATACCCAAATCAAAGACATTTTACTAAAAATGGCAGAGTATGCCTACTGTAGGATGCAAAGGCACGCTTTAGAAAAATATCGAGCCCTTAGTCTCCACAGACATAAAATATCTAAACAATCCTAGTAAGCAGAAGGTTCAAATATCCAGGTTAATATTCGGTCACCTGCTATCAAAAACATGGTTAAAATCCACGAAAAAGATCGAGTCGAATCTGTGCTCAGTCTGACAAAACAGAAACATTAGAACACTTACTACTAAAACACACGTGACACTGTAACACCACGCAAGCATAATCTACATACGTACAATCGTACATCTCTACACAACGTCTGTAAATAGATTAGGCCTATGCATAGTATACAATTTTTAAAATATCATATTGCATAACTTGAAAATGTTCTTCACTGAAATGACCGGTGACATATTCCAAAAATTCTAAACCTCTTCCTGCAGGAAAGGGAGGGGATGGCAGGGATGGACCCACCAGTTACACCAAAAGTTATTAGAATAGGTGAAGTGACTGTCCTAGGGGTAGCGTTCACGGAAACCCTTAGCTTTGAAACGCATATCATCCGCATAGGCTGTAAGGCCAGACAGC
This sequence comes from Allolobophora icterica, assembly GCA_963556255.1. NCBI lineage: Eukaryota > Metazoa > Annelida > Clitellata > Crassiclitellata > Lumbricidae > Allolobophora > Allolobophora icterica. The sequence continues at coordinate 22,860,976 of OY744610.1, forward strand.
CGTTGTATGCATCACGCATTTGAAAAGCCCATGCCCTTAAGGGCCCAAACCTATTCGATGTGGTTCGCGCCTCCTGCATGGTAGGATTTTACTCGGCAGCAGGATAAAAAAAATAGGCTTCAATCCATCATAGGCAGGCTGATCCGACAGCCCCACCTTTGACCAGCTCTGCCAGCAGGCTGATAATGGTCTCTTCTCATCAGTTCTAAAAGACCCAGGCCATGTTTTACACAAGATGCTACCTTATTCTCTCCGACCACGTTCTCACGATAGGGTTCTCAACCTTGTAGACAATAATATAAGGAGAAGTTTTATCTCTTATATGTGACTTTTTATGCTCAGCAACCGGTTTAATTGAAAAATTTACTTAGTCCTACTTACTTCCAGAACCTGGTCGTGCATTGATTGAACTCCTCCCACCGTACTTGTTGACGAAACGTAAGCAAATTAATTAACACAAAAAATAAAATCTACACAAATATACAAAATATTATATTATCGTCTTATTGCTCTATATTTTGCTCCACAGCATTTTAGTTTATAAGATGCAAAATACCAAAACATATTCTAGCGACAAAATTGCAAAAATAGCATAAAAAGCTCACATTATGAAGGCATATATTCCTTGCCTGCGTGTTTAACCATTCTCCCTGGTCTCGGATACAGGAGGTACTTTTGTCAATCTGTGTTGTCGCTGTATTTAATAACACTCTGCGTGTGATTGTCTGCTGCCAAGTCTCTATGTCTGAGTGTGCGTCTGAGTGTATAATTTTATGTGTACCTGTGTATTTCTGTATGTTCGTATACATCCGTCAGAATTTCTCTGTGTATCTGTGTCTGAATATCTGTTTGCGTCTATATATCTGTATGGTACGTATGTCTTTTAAAATTGCAATTTTAAGTGCTTATTTATATAGCGCCTCTTCAAGAAAAATCATCAGAGGTGCTCTCGAACGAGAGCAACTCTGATGAATTTGATTACACCAGCGAACCATCGAGAAGAATGGTCTTGAACCGCTAGCAAAATAGAGGTATGGAAAGTTGAAGCTCATATATCGCAGAATGAATGGAAGCCTGTTCCAGAATGAGGAATGGCTTCCATGCTTCATTGCAGTACACGACGAAGAAACAACCAGACTATACCCTGTGTTGCACAATGAAGAGATCTGAGACCAGATAATTATGACACATGTCAGGGATACATAGCTCTCTAAGTTAGCATGAAGTACAACCGTCCAGGCAGCCATGCATCAGCAATTCCGCATAAGGATCTATAACTCAATGCGTCTTCGTATGGGCAACCTACCTTGAATGCAGCTTATGCAAATTGGCGTCTGCAATTGTCTGCCTGTAAACCTGGGTCTCTGTGTATCTCTTTGTGTCTGCTTGTGTGTCTAGCTGTGAGTCTTTCTTTATCTCTTGTGTGTCTCTATCAATAGGTGTGTGTTTGTGTGAGTCTTTCTGTTTGTTTATGCCTATATTTATATATCTGTCTCTATGTCTTTTGTGCATACCTGTATATGTACATCTGCGTCCGGAGATGTAAAGTCTTGTATGCATAATGTTTCAAAAATTTTGCGGCATTGGTACTGACTCCCGCAGTTAAACCAGCGAAGATTTGTGTCAATCTCTCATCGATCCCTGAAGAGCGAAACAAACGACGATATAAGAAAGAATTTACACCTACATATACAGGAAGATATGCGAAGCCAAGAGATAGCGCAAAGGTCATCATTGCTTCGACATATAATCCCTGGTAGTGCTATAAAATCAAGACGGTGCCCCGTGGAGTTTGTAAAACATCATATTATCTGTGTATGTTTGTGTCTGAAAGCTTGCATCTTACTATGTGTTTCTCTCTGTCTTTGTGTATGTTTCTGTCTTTCTGTGTATGTGTGTAGTTCATGCGCACGTAAGTAAATATTTACGTGTGTAGGCCTACACTGTTTCAGTTTAACAAGGCTTGGCTGCTTGAGAACGGCAGCGGCGGAGTTTTGCGTGTATGTGGGGTCACCTATTATAGCTAAAGCTTGAATACAAATTCAATGGCGGTCGTCATCCTTCAACCTGAACGCAGCATATTCTCGGAATGAAAATGTTGACGAAATGTCATTGGTTTAGTTCTGTGTGTTTGTTGAAACCTGCAGACACAAAACAAAAAACAATTTCAATTTGTTTACCTGAACAGAAGCATATACTGTAATGACTGAAATATCTACAAAAATGTTTATAGACATGTGTGGGCTCTTGATAAATAATACTGCAATAGCAAATCAGTGTAAATCAAGGAAATTTATGGTAATTATCATCCTGTAGAAGTTCTGACGGAAAGATAAATTAAGCCCAACTTACATCGAGTGTTCATGTCAAAGTTCGACAGCAATTATAGTTTTAAGTTTTTATACAACTGATTCCAATTTCAATGACCACGTTTTGAACTAAAACAGTCGTTAATTAGTAGGCCTACTGCACTGGTCTAGGTAAAAAATTTGGCTTTATTTGACTTGTGCTTTACATTCACTATACGTATTTAAACAGTGAAATTGGTTGCTAGATAGAAATCATATGGAAAGAGACATTGGAAGAGTGCCAGATGCAATTAGGTAGACCTACCACGAATTTTTAAGGTGTAAAGTTCTGCAAACAGACGAAATTAGTGCTCTTAGTCACTTATAAGTCTAACTGTCCCCTTCTGCAAATACGATTGTTTAAACAGGTGAGATCGTTATACACTGATATTGAAATAATGCACAATAGGCTTACTGCAAAGGCGGACCTACGAGTCTCATAAGGTATTCGCAATGCTGTTGTGGGTAGTAATTTACATTTGTCTGTGATACCTATTGACTTGAAATATTATTTTTTAATAATTCAGTATGATATTTCCAAGGAAGGTTTCATCTATCTAAACCCATACAAATCAACTACCCTGTCGTGAATCATCTAAAAAAATAGCTTTTAGTTATGTAGTATAAGCAGTATTATTCCGAAATCGCTTGTAACAGCAACTACAAGGTGATGTGGTTTTCTTAACATTTATCGACAAATTCGTCTGGTTAAACTAAGATGCAAGTTTTATCAATTTAGTATATAACATGTTAACTACTTCCTGGCAATGAGACAAAGAACGAAAATAAATGATGCTGTTTCTTTTGGGACCTGACAGAGACAGTTTGATAATGTTGGGTTGCAACGAATTACTGGATGGGCCAGCAAGGTCCACGTCTTCGCTAGTTGATGTCATTTTTATGTGGTTTCTTTAATTTTACCAGCTATATGCAGCCATTTTCAACTTTTAGATATCTCAGACACAACTGCTTTGGAATTGACGCAGTAATCCCTGCTGTATTTAACAACGTGCTACATTATGCATAGCAACTGAGCCAGATTAAAACTCTATGGCTTCTTGCTGCTCCTGGGCATAATACTCGTTGCGCATACAAACGTTCGAGGTCGAGTTCGCCTAGGAAGGAGGCCACGCAAAAAGCCTGCTACTTGCATTTTTCAGAATAGCGGAATCCTATTCAATTTGCAGCAGATTAAGGTGCAAAAACATTAACTTTGTTCAAGGTTGGCATTTACGATCAATAATATATTTTCCAGGTCCATCACCCAAAGCAGTTGACTTTTACGCAGGCATGCACAAAGATAATTATGTGCACGCGATACCCGTTCTATAGGCCCTAAGTTTTTCAGGTTATCAACTATAACCAAAATGTGATAAATAAGCCTGTGAAAGTTGAATAGATTAAAATCCTGGATATTTAAAAAACAAATTTCTTGTAAACCGCAGCAACAATGGCTATAAGTGTGACTTTAAGTACAGTCTTGCTTAATTGATTCCCTTTGTAAACTAGTGGAGCCGCCATGGACTTCTATCTCATCAATGAGGTTCCGCGGCCACTTGCGTAAAATTTTCCAAAATATTGGGGGCATTTGGTTACTCATTCTACACTTGTTGCATTGGGTGTACAGTCTATCTCAATTATTGGCGGGCACGTGCCCCGGCTGCCCACCCCCAGAGTCTACGCCTATGCCCGCGGCATTCTCTCACCCACCTGTATAAATTTACCAATATTACTAGGAGAGGGTTCTGGTCAGTCTGGTAAATTGTTACTATTTGATTCAAGTGACTTGTTTATTTACGAAAGAGAGTTCTACCCTAAAGAAATACTTGACGCTACATTAAGTTGAACTTACCTGAAGCAAAGTTCCGTATTGTTGACTCACATCATGTCTCTTTTGTGCTAAAGAATAATATAAAACCGTGGTTGCATTCACTGTGCGCATGGTTTAAATTAACTTCAAAAATTTTATCCAAAGTAATCTAATGACTTGTTGGTCACTGCTCTCATGAAGCACAATGCCTTGTAACCTAAAAGACAGACTTTGGACTTGATTTTATGTTCAATGGTTAGCCAGTATAATGAATGAAATATTTTTGTAATGCGTTGATATTTTGGGGGCTTTGCTTTGGTTCAGGGCACAGAATTTGAGTCATTGTGTAGTTTGTGTAGAACTCTTTTAGTAATACCAGTGAGAAAGTGAGTTTCAGTTGTCGCTACCGAATATACCATCGTTTCACACGCAACAGCCACGCAAACGCGCAATCACCTAAGCACCTATAGTTATATACCAGTGCAACATTCAAGCATATTCTTAACTCGGTACGGTACAGCATTCCATCGTCAATGCCAAAGTGTGCTACCACTTTTCTGTTTAATGCATAATCAAATTTCAAGGATGTGAAATGACGAATAAAAGCGTTTGATCAATTACCGGTATACATGTAGATATATTAGGCCTATGCAATTTTACAAGAAATCAAATATAAAGCAGATATTGAGTTAAAGGAAATCTGGTCCACTAATAAGGGTGCTTGAGTTACGACTCATGGCATAGTCCTACCTGTCTTTCTTTTCCTGATGAGAATGAAAACAATCGTTAATACAAGTAGCACCATAATCACAGCCAGAAGAGTTCCAATAATTGGCGGTGTGATCAATGTTGAGTCTACGACACATGAACAGCAATCCAATGTTAATTTAATTTTCAACTTTTTCGTTTTTGCTCTTGGGAAACCATTTGGACTTATAATAGAATAGTGATTGGACTTCCTGAGACTTCTTGGCGTTCTCAGGCTCAATGACTGGAGCATTTGAAAAAGGCAGTAGAGTCAGAAGGAGAATTTACGTATTTCATATTCAGTTAGAGCGACTAACTCTTCCTTATCATTAAACTTTACTTTTCAATCTTCTTCACTTCCCACATTTGTTTTGTTTACTTATGTAGGCCATCTTTGCTCTTACTTTGCTGTTATTGTGCAAATTTAATCCCCTGGAATTTAGACACAATGCTGAACTACTGGGTGCATATCCTTTATATTCATCTATGCAGACCCTAACATTGCAAAGCCATTGACCTAGCATCTGCCCGATTTTTCTTTAAGCGCCACAATATAAATTTAAGAAAAATTATATCGTGCAAGGGTACATAGAAATTAACAAGTTGTCTACATTCGTGTAGTACATGTATATTAATCTCATAGATTTTAAGTCAATTATAATTTTTAATGCATTACCTTCCACTTCATTGGGCAGACTTCCTTTAACAGTTTCGTCTACAATATATAAGCAATCTAATTCAACATTCAGTTCTGTTAAAATTAATGTATGCATCCATGTACGTTTATATGTATCTGTGTTGGTATGTACATATGTATGTATTTTAATTGTAATAATTATTGTTACTAAAAATTAATATAGCGCCACCTCAGCAGAAAACGAATCTGCGCATCCCTATATGTAAGACCAGATATTTCGTTCATAAGCAAAACAACACACAGAAAATTAGAAAAGTCAATAGTAGGGGAGATAGGTACCAAAATAACCAGTTTTTAGATTTTTTGGGAAAAGTGCTATAGTTGCATTGTGTCAATTTCAAACTAGAATTCGAGGTTAATTGCTAATACAATAGTTATATACCAACCATATACATAATAGATAATATTTATAACATTCCCACAAAACCTGAAAAAAATTAAAATTTAATACCCACCGTTATATTTTTTATGGTCATTTCAGTACCTCATCGGGTACTAAAATAACCAGGGTTGTACCAAAATATTTTGGTACGTCCAAGTTACAAAATCCACTCTAAAATTATTTCAATTATTTTTTAAGATTTAAAATAGAACAAAAAAAACTGAAATAAAGATGGGATTCATGATTATCCAAAATCGGGAGTATTGGATTATCTTTTGAAGGATGACAAAACAACAAAAAGTGAGTGAACCAGTCCTTGCATGTTTGTTCAGTCATCCAACCAGTGCATTGTGCCACACCTGCACAGTATGGAGGCTCATTTTTTTTAAACTTGTCCTTGAAATGTACTCTTGGGAAAATATAAAGTGTCCTTGAAGTACCACCAGCATTACGCATAGTCACGAGAGATCCACATTCTGCGCTGGTGACTGCGGAAACTTGGCGCTCACCTTTGGCAGCAACTACATGTTCTGAAACTTGTACCGTGATGATACCAGTCTCGTCTACATTCCAATAGTCCTAAGCATGTTCTCCTCTGCTTCAGTGAAAATTTTCACTGAACTCAGTGTGATTCTCCTTACAGATTTTATTTTAGTTATAGTTACAGTTATAGTTAGTGATTTTTCATTTTAGTTATAGTTACAGTTATAGTTAGTATTATTTTTTAGTTATAGTTACAGTTATAGTTAATGATTTTTCATTTTAGTTATAGTTACAGTTATAGTTAGTATTATTTTTTAGTTATAGTTACTGGACTTTTATTTTAGTTAATTTTAGTTAGTACATATAGTTACAACTGGCTCCAATGGCGCTCCTCCTGGTCCCTATGGGATCATCGTTTAATCATGTCAACAAATTTTAGGCAGTTTTTAATCTCCTCCCCTTGTCAACAACTGTCAAACATTCCAGGACCCCCTAACAAAATTATGTCAAATAAAATGACACAAGCATTAGAAGGATTACCCCAGCCCAGAAAATTTCTATGACTTGAACAAATGCAAAACACTGGAATTGCCGAGAAAAATATTGTTATTCAGATTTGAATTGATACTTAATGGCTACAGCAGGCCTAGGCCTACATGTGGAATCACTGTCTGTCACAGATAGTTTTTTCCATTCAAAAATACAATCTCGTTTTCTTTTAAATGTGTAGGCTATTCAATTTGATTTTTATTATGAACATTTCGAATTTGAACATCAACATAATAACTTCTTTATTTAAAATCAAAACAAGTTTCTCACTCTTTAATATTAACAACTGAAAGAAAAAATCATCTTTCCATCAAAAAGAAACTTGAAATATTTGATTTTTGAAAAGAAACCAGGATATTCGCAAAGAAAATATGGAGAAACATTTTCTCATTTTATCTGGAAACAATAAACAAGATAATTTAAAACAAATAGCCTAAAGATCTTTAGAGACATTTTGGCTACAAGATTAAATATGATTACTAATTTTGCGAATTTTCGCTAGAGTTAACCTGGGTTGCAATCGCTATAGAAGCGTTTTTACACACACAAACATATTGTTATTCAGATTTAAATTGATACTTAATGGCTACAGTACATGTGGAATCATTAATAAAATGAGCGCATCGATATCTACATGTATACTTAAACTATAAATACCGATGAATGAGCCATAACTACTGGGTTAATCCACAAATCCAAAATCCTGGCGAACATAATTAAGCTGTTCTCGTGTTTATCGATATTACACTTTTTATTTCATTAACGAAAATAGCAATGAATTTTCGTTAGTGTTATTTTCGTTATAGTTACAGTTATAGTTAATGATATTTTTTAGTTATAGTTATAGTTATCGTTAACGAAATCATTTTTTGTTCGTTAACGAACATTTTCGTTATCGTTAACGTTAACGAGAATCACACTGACTGAACTTGAACTGTAGGGTATACTTGAGAATTCTCCAATTCTCCATCAGCTGATCTTCAGGCTTCAACTAGTTTTTTGTGTAAAGTCGATCGGTTAACTTCATACTTTTTCGCAGCTTTTCTTTCACTTAAGATTTTATTTCTTACATCCTCAACTGCTCGGATCATTGATTCTGGTCTCCAAGCACCAGTTTCTGCATCAGCTTTGTGATGCTTCATTTCTGACCAGCTATTAGCTATCTACAACAAACTTTATTTGATTTTTTGCAAGATAACTATTATTTAGTCCAGAATTAATTGGCATAGCCTATCTTATTTATGTACTATTATATCATATCATGATATTACAATGCAAACTTAAATTTATATGAGTCTAAGTTTTAAGTTTAAGTTAAAGTTGTACTGAAATAATCAACTGTACCGAAATGACCGGTTATTTCGGTACAAAGTTGTACTGAAATAACCAACTGTATCGAAATAACCGGTTATTTCGGTACCACAAAACCTGGTTATTTCAGTACGACAAGCGCCATTTGAAATCAAATGTCAAGACACGATACAATGCGCGAGATTGCGATATCGTTAATATTTATATTACTAGAGAAACTATTACTTATCATAAATACAAATTTGCAGCAACCTACCTCTAAACTATCCTCTGCAAACTTGATATATTTGGAAGACTAAAAAATTACTTTTGACAACGAAATTTTTTTAGTGCTATAAAATATTACTTCCATCATGTCTCTGTATAGAATTTAGTTATAAATAGAGTATGTCAACAAAGAACAAGCAACAAGATTATCAGGGCCGAATACGGAAGCACACAGAGGCATACATTCGTTGGTTATTTCAGTACATGGTTATTTCGGTACCTATCTCCCCTAATTGGTCCACGCACACAGGTGGAGCCAAACCAACGGAATCTCTTCTGTAGTTGACAGGTTGCATTATTTTAAAAATGAGCCAACCAGAACCTCGAAGTTGCTAAAGCTCGCTGTAAGCTCAATTTTCCCTGGCCCGTAAATGCACCCGCCTTCCGCCCACTTCATGATTAGGAATTATATAGAAATGAGGAGCTACGTATTGCATCGCACATAAACAGGACACACTGGGTTACTGTCAAGTATGGCGTCCCCAGGGATCAGTACTGGGCCCACTCCTTTACCTCCTTTATACAGCTGATATTTCCTCTATCTTTGCAACACATTTAACCACTGGCCACCTCTATGCTGATGACGCCCAGGCCTGCGTGCATGGACCCCCGTATACTCAGCTCTCCCTTGTTGCTCGCATTGATGCTCTCTCTCATGAGCTTCAAACATGGCTATCCTCAAACCAGCTTTCTCTAAACCCATTAAAAACCCAACTGATTTGGTTTGGCACTCGTCAACAACTGGCCAAGATTGATTACCCTCTTTTATCTCAAAGCTTTCCTTCTTATACCTTCTCCACATCTGTCCGCAACCTGGGTGTAATTCTTGATAGTTCCCTTTCGTTTTCTGACCATATCTCTAATCTCACCCGCTTGTGCTACTACCATCTCCGACGTCTGAAGGCTATACAAAGATCTGTCTCCTCTCCAGTCTTTACTATCATTGTCCATGCTTTCATCTGCTCTCGCATTGACTACTGTAACTCCCTCTTTGTTGGCCTACCAAAAGTCCGTCTCTCTCCTCTACAATCTGTTCTCAACGCAGCTGCCAGATTAATTGACCGTCTCCCACGTTTCTCTCATATTTCCACATTCATGTTTGAACATCTTCACTGGCTACCTCTTTCAGCCCGTATCCAACTAAAGGTACTTATCCATATTCGCCGATCTTACCTGGGACTTGCTCCTAAATACCTCTGTGACTCATTACGTCTTCCTGCCTCAGCTAACTCCCTTCGCCCTCTTCGTTCCTCTGATCGACTTGACTTGTTTGTTCCTCGAGTGAGAACGGCGATGGCCCAGTCCCGTTCCTTTGTCAGTATTGGCCCTTCACTGTGGAATCAGCTTCCTCCTTCGGTCCGGGCTGTTGGTCCTGCCACAGCTTTCCGTTGTCTTAAAACTTGCCTTTATTCCCGAGGACTTTCGCACTGGGAGCTAGGAAGGTTATGGCTAGTGATGGCATCCAAACTTGATTTGTTTCCGAGGCTTCTGATATTTCACGTCTCGAATCGCAGTACTGATATTGATTTACCGTCAATAGTTGATCGTTGCAGAGGCGATTTGGCTGGGAATCTCGCTGAGAAAAGCAGCTACAAGATATGCAATGCGAATAGTTTACTTAGGCCTACTAATCGTAGGCCTACAACTGTCAAGTCGTCACGTTCGAGTTACGTAAGATGGTCGGAGCTTTACACCAACGTGAGATTTGTTAATATAGCATACCCTTCGTCAATATATGTCCACACATTGTCCAAATTTACCGAAATTCAAAAGGAATTCGTCGTGAATTTCGAATGTTCGTGTCTGGTTATTTAGGTTCATTCGTGAATTATAGCCAATACGAATCCGAAATGTGTAAGAGATATGGCGAAAATTCGCATAAGCTATATTTACATGTATGCCCCGTTGGCCCTACAAGTATTTGTAACTATAAATATATAAATTTAAAAAAATACAAATTACACATAACCATGTTTTAACGTTTTTTATACATTTAAAAAAACATAAAAATAGCTTGACGCAGGCTCCTATACATACATGAAGTAAAGTACATTATAATGGATTATTCTTCGTTTGACTGCAATGCATACAGGTTACATAATTAAACATAGCTATTAGCATTTGTGACTTTTACAGAAGAAGAAACTTGATTTCAGAATTTTGTCCAAACAAACCTTCAGTTTTGGGCAACACGGAAGCTGTCCACACTCGATTGTAGTCGGGGACGTTTACTGCTGTTGTATGGAAAGGCTTTCCACTGATGTCGAATTTTGTTGTGCAAGTGTAGTATCTGCTGTCCTTTTTCACTGGCATAACCAAAGTACCGGTAACACGTTGATTCGGAACTGTGACAGTGTTGACTCCGACTGAAAGAACTCCCTCACCATTTTTGTTGTGTTCCTTCCATTGCATTGTGGGCGCCCAGTTGCCTCGGAACTCAATGCTGCACGTCAGATTGACAAAGTCTTCAGTCGAACTGTCTTGGCAAATTGGATAACTCTCTATTGCACAGATTTACAAATGGTCTACACACTTTGATAACACGTGGTAATTGCAAGCAAAATATGTAAATGCATCTCATGTTTAGACTCAAGAACGTTCACTGCTTTTAGTTTCGAGCTTCATTTAAAAAGCATACATATCACCTTGACACATCTTCCAAACTCATCTTGAGCATATTAGGAAAACTATGTAATTGCTCTATATAAAAAAACGAAATAATATTATTGACACTGATATTGATAGAGATACTGCGCAATCCACACAATTCGACATTATACAAATGAAAATCTATATTAGTATCTACATTATTTATTATGAATATTATATATTAAAGCAGTTTTATGTAGCGCCCCTTCAAGATTGCCTACTCAAGAGCACATCCAGCCCTACCACGGCCGAACAACACAGTTCTGAGGACAGTAAGAAACAGGGTGAAATGACCAATCGGTATTTGGCGGAGCTTGGTAGGGAGCCCATTCCAAGTCATGGGGGCAGCCACAGAGAAGGCACGGCGCTGCCGTATGGCTGCCCGCGCGCGGGGGGGAAATAACTTCAGCTTGCGTAGGTGAGCGGAGAGAGCAACGGCGCTGCGAACATGAGGTGGGACAGCAGAGTTCCAGTAGGTATTAAGGGGTCAAGCCTTCAAAGCACCGCCGGACCAAGGCAGATATTCGGTAAGTGATACGCTGCGGGTAGGGGAGCTCTAATCAAATCTATACGTTTTGTTCTATCTAATCAAACCAAGAAAAAGACATAAAATACACGAGTCAGTGATATTCCAGGTTACTGATAAACATAAGTTAATTAACTTACTGATCCAGATCAAATCTGCGCTGGCTTCACATAAGGATGCAGGTTCTACGCAAATGTAGGTTTGTGCAACTTCTGCTGTGTTCCTTATGAGGCGTAGGTAGCATTTCCCCGGCTCATCTGTTATGACAGTGCAATAGGATTTTGCATCTGGGTGCAAAAAGTACCCATTATAAAGTTCGTCGTTTCCGGAGTCATTCTTGTGCACATCCCATTTCAAACGACTCTGGTAATCTGATTTACACGCCATGTCAATCGCCTCGAACGACTCGCGTTCGCAGACGACAGTATTTCTAGGAACTTCGACTAATTTTGAGTGTATACCTGAAATTGAAACATTTAGATCATTATTATGCTGTTGCCTGATTAAAAAGTCTAACTCCTAGACTTATTGCACAAACTAGAAACACTATTCAGACTATGTGGTGGCTAAGCGATCTTCCCGAGAGTAAGCTAAGTATGTAATGCAATAAACAAAGTTACTGAAATAAACAAAGATCTGCTGCTTAACGATAAATGAATGTGTTGTACATATAACGTTCTTTTAAAAAATGATTTACTTTATGTATTTGAGCATTATTCTTCCTAACACAGCTTTATTCTTTCACATTAGTTCACTAATACAGAGAAATAGTTGCAGTACTTGCTCTGAAAAATATGCATTAATGCAACGAAGACTTACCAGGAAGTAAGACAATTATCTGGAAGCACAAAATACCAAAATACCATATTTTTCTGTTCACCGTTCAAGTTTTGAAAATGCACACTTTGATGGACTACAACAGAGCAAATCAATGTGAAAATTAATAAAATCAAGCACCTAATTTAATGACTTCTGAAGAGCCATTATGAATTTAAGCAATGCTGCTACTGAACAGAGAAACTTAAATTTCTTTGGTATGGGTCCTACCTAGTGCAAGCAAACTACCTTCTGCAAAACCTTTATTTGCACTCTAAATTGCTCAGTTGTGTAGTTCTTTCTGAAACTGGCTTATACTTAGCAGCCAGAAAAATCTGAGCGCTTAGCCAATCTTTATTTCAACAGGAAGTCTAATTGATCAATAATTTTGTCACTTTTACACTAGTCTCCGGGGTAGTCCCCGGCGCCGTCGCCATCCGCCGGCGTCGCTAAGCCCTCCAGTCGAAACCAGTCGCTAAGCTATCGACTGCTAGCAACTTCGTTCACTTAATATTTTGCATGTTGTTTTAATTGCGGTTTCCAAGATTCGATTTGACGAAGACATCATCAGCAGGACAGGAGCAACACTAACAATACAATACAATACAGTATTCGTTTATTGAGAAAAACAAGCTGACAAACCGCAACTTGGTTTTTTATTATAGAGTTTGCTCTATATTATAGTAAGAGTTCTTATAGAGAATACGGGGATATTGTTGTTGTCTTTTTGGTAGAGTGGATTTATGCATTCTATTACAAAGACGGTGTTGATTATTAAGAAGAGGGGGGAATAAGCAGGATGAGAATTGTTGGGAATCTGGGGGTTCAACCTCCTAGTCTTTATTATGACCCCACAGTTAAGTCTTCGTTGCATACACCAGGGGTCGTTTCCAACCCCCTCAGTTGCGCTGGTGTGATTTAACATTATTTGATTCTGAATCTCTGACAAAGTGAAGAAATTTTCATACTATATCATGTATACATTTTTTTTATTTTCTCAACAGCGAATGGATTTTGATTCGAGTTTGACTTCCAAAACTGCTGCTTTCAAATTTCGCTCACATCAGTTTGCAAGATAAGAATAAAATATTCAACTCCACGTGGATCAAAGCCTAACACCCAGTCTTTTTTCTACAATTCTCACACTGTGAATAAGTGCCGGAGTGCATGATTCTCGTTCTCTGCTACTGCCTGAAAGAGGCAGGTATCAGCAGTTTCGGCTAACTAGTTGGCCTAGGATCGGGTATGCCATAAATCCTCCTCGCTTCATTCGATTATCAAGCGCTCGATCTCACGAATTCACGTTATCATTAATTTTCACAGTCATCGGCCTGTCCCTGTCAACATGCCCACATAGAGCGGAGCCCATATTCCCATATTGGACCCGTATAGAGCCCATAATTTTTATGGTTCCATATAATGCCAACGGAAATGATGGCACGGTCAGTACGGTATGCGGTAAAATGCATTATATTGTTAGGTAATCAGGTATGTCCAATAGGCATACCTGAATCACGCATGCCTATTGGACATGAGAATTCAATAGCAAATCGCTAAGTCAGTCGATATGTCTAAGCGACTTAGTCAGTCGATAAGCATGCGACTTAGTCGACTAACTGGTTTGCGCCGCTTGTGGCAGCATGATCCTGATTTGGCCTACGTGTTTGTTTCGATCTGTTACTGTGGTTATGCCGTGCGCCTAGTGTTGGTTTTCATAGTGTTGGATTCATCGCAGCACAAGGATTATGTTGACGTCGTCGTTAGAGGTTATTTGTACAGCGCCCTTGTAGCGGCATGGTCGCGTTACGGCGCTCTAGAAATTGTCCGTGTTATTATTATTATTATTATTATTATTATTATTATTATTATTATTATTATTATTATTATTATTATTATTATTATTATTATTATTATTATTATTATTATTATTATTATTATTATTATTATTATTATTATTATAAGTCGCTAAGTCAGTCGCTAACTCATCAAGTCAGTCGGTAACTCCTTAGCGACTGACTCCGGGTACTATTTTACACTAGGTGCCCGCAAACAATCGGTTTGTGTGTAACTGCAAGTAAATTGTCAAACATTGATCATTGAGCAATATATTCCACTAGATTACTCACATTTTGGGTTGCTAAACTCCAAATTCTTTTCATGTTAAACTTAGAATTGTACAAACTTTCAAATCAACTTCCATAGTTAAAATATTAAAAGCCACAAACCTTCCATTACCTATTTGCAGACGAAATTGGCATAATCAGAAAAATATTTTATTATGTGGTATCTCGGTCATCAAGGTGACTCTACCACATTTTTCTTTTTAACTCAATCTGGTCTGAAAAGGGTACAGCCATCACTTTTATGACATAATGCTACACCAATACTTAAAACCTCGACAAAGTGATGGAAATACAATACGGTGTCGCGTGACAGACTTTTCGTCTTAAAACTATCCGGGGGATGAATAAATTTATCCCTCCGGATGGAATATACCGGTATAGAGTATCCAGGGAGATAAACCTTTTCTATCCCCCAGCGTGTAAAATCATCCCCCGGGAGATAAAAAATCACAGGTATAAGAAGGTATCATTGAAAAATGCGTAGGCCTATAATTGATAAATCTATGCTGTAGGGGCCTAATCAAAATCCAGAAGCATGTGACTCAAGTGTTCTAAGCAATGTTCAGAGCAAATCAAACAGAAGTTACAGTAGGAAGGATAACCACACGCAGTAGCTGCTTTCTTTCCCTTCTCTGGAGGAGGATTTTGTGGAACAGGCAGTCGTTGGAACATTTCTTAAGATGTTTTCACATTTCTGAATTCAACATATAGCATGGCAGAACCGGTTGCAATCTCAAAGGCACAGACAGCTTCGTACTGCCCAGATGAAGAGAAGTCCTCTTGCTGCTGGCAGGGAAGGACTTTAACATGTAGGTTTCCCGATATGGTTAGGTGCCTGCTGTAGATCTGACGCAATTGTCGGCCTAGATTTGCCGATATACGAATCGACCGATATCAAGCGCGAGCTATACCATTTCACCTAATTAGAACCTTAGCCCCTTTTCATGAGACTGTCGTTTGTGATTGATATTTTGTCATCCTTGTTTTAGACACATCCATCGCAACAAGCCCTTCACGCAACTCTCAAAGAATAGACATTGTTTAATTTGCGTGAGATTGCAACACCACAAAGAACACAAGAGTCATAGAAGTTGGTTCATTGCCTCAAATGGCTTCACTGGCTTTGATACGAATCGAGCAATATCAAGCGCGAGCTACCAGTTCACCTAATTAGCACCATAGTCCCTTTCATGACACTGTCGTTTGAGACTACCGATATTTGGTCTTTCTTATTCTGCTGGTGTACCGATTGATACGAATCGACCGATATCAAAGTCACAACTTGCCTAAGGGTAAATAGAGTATACAGCACAGAGAGAGACAGAGAGAGAGAGACAGAGAGACAGAGAGAGAGAGAGAGAGAGAGAGAGAGAGAGAGAGAGAGAGAGAGAGAGAGAGAGAGAGAGAGAGAGAGAGAGAGAGAGAGAGAGAGAGAGAGAGAGAGAGAGAGAGAGAGAGAGAGAGAAAGAGAAAAAGAGAGAGAGAGAGAAAGAGAAAAAGAGAGAGAAACGGGGGAGAGAGAGAGAGAAGCAGAGAGAGAGAGAGTAATGAGAGGATCATTGATTTCACTGGATTCTTTGCTCACGCATGCCAACAACAAGTAGCATATAGCTTTGCCCATGACCACGACTGATGTAGTTCTAAACAGACTTAAATCGCACAATTTGTAATTATGTTGAAGGGGGATACTTTTTGACGGGGGGGGGGGGGTAATTTCGTACGACTCATGGGGATACTATTGCACGAGGGGGATAGTCTCTCCCGTTCACATTCATCCGGCCGGATACTCCATTCTGCTAAGGGGATATAATTGTATGGGGATACTCTATTTCATGATACCGACGTCTCTGAGTTCAAATTCCGGCTTCAGGATAAGCTGCAAGAGTATAATAGGCCTACAGGCTGCGCGCAGCCTCAACAGATTTGTGATTAATTGCGCTTTAGGCTATCACGCAGCAGGAGAGACAAGACGCAGTTACTAGCGACGTGCAGCTATTGTCCGTTAATATTTTGCGCCTTATGAGGCTAGCGGGTATCGAATCCTCGTCCTTCTGATCTTCGTTCCAGCATGCTATCATTCAACCATCTCCTCGCTATGTAAATGTAAAATGTACGTGAATTTCTATAGCGACCGAATGGCCTCGACCCTGCTCATTTTTCAATGAATTGATCGAGTGAGATCCTTCACCGCTGCCCGTTTGAATAGGCGCCACGCCATTTTAAGGTCCCCGTGTAGGCCTACGGACCGTGCTAGCCCCAGATTTAAATCTCTGAAACCTACTTTGGGAAGCGAACCGCGATTCGCATGCCCTCTAACACAAAGGCGCATGAGAAGCAGCTTACGCTCTTACCGATGTAACTAACTGGGCCAGGATGTTGCCAGTATAACGCAGTAATCGCAGTATGTTGCAAATATTTATTATTCTCAAAAGACAGCGTGTAGTGTTTTCCACCTATCGCAAACAAAAACCCAAATGCCATAAGGTCACAGGTTGGCTCAGCCTTTCTGGGTTTTGTTAGCGATAGGTGGAGAACACTACACGCTGTCTTTTGAGATTAATAAATAGTCGAGTGCCGTTTCGGTCAAATTCTTTGTTAGCTGCTGAGAAACTCAAGTAAGTACAGAGAATATTTTATTTGTTGATAAAAATGCTGCATAAACCACATTTATGCCTGCATGGTTATACAACTCGCCAATGCTATATCCGTCATTGTTTGCTATGTTAAACAAGTAAGTAAGTAAGTATAATCTCGGCGCTGTACATGGTAAGCATAAAATATTACAATCAAACCTGAGTAGTATGAGTACTGATGATACCAAAACATGACGTTATCTGTTTTGGTTCCGCTGTTTTGGTAGCGCCAATGGATGCAGCTGCAGTGGGCGGAGCCTAAGGTGTGCGGCTCTTGCGAAGCCTATTTTGATTGGCTGACGCCTTGGCTCATTCTATTTGATTGACACACACACATACCCATACACACACACACACACACACACACACACACACACACACACACACACACACACACACACACACACACACACATATAAACAAACATACACACAAGCAGCTCTGTGGGCGCAACATAATGTGAGCGATTCTGCAACAACCTAGTTTGATTGGCTAAGGCTTTGACCCCTAGCCTATAGTCAAGGAGCTAGCTCATGTTTCGTGTGCACTTCAATGTACCCTCAGTTTGACCTCACAGGGTTATTATAGGTCATGAAAGTGTGTCAAAAAAATTGGTCACATGATCCGCTTATACTTAGCCGCCATATTTGATTCAAGATGGCGGAAAAAGGACTTTTTAAATCACTTGTATCTCAGCCACTTCTTATCCGATTTCGACGTTTTCTTTGTTAAATTATAGGTCTGGATAAGAGCTATCTTTTCGGTCTATATGTATTTTTTACTAATTATAGCCCTTTTTGAGAAATTTAGCAAAAACAATTTAAAAAAAATAAATTTTCTGTATTTTTTACTTTTTCCCACTGAAGGAGTAGAAAATGGGAAAATATTACTCTGACAAAATATAATCAGCATTTAATAAGCTTTCAAATGGTACTATTGAAAGTAATATTATGTTGTACCATTTTCTTCTAGGATTCAAAATTGATATCCAGTGCAGTGCCATTCGAGTAACCAAGCGCACCTTTCATATGCCTGTTCTACAGCTGTTTTCCATTCGATTTTGACGTTTTTTCTTTGAACTGTATGTCTTAATTAGAGCTATCTTTTGGTCCTTGCATATTTTTGGCTAATTATAGCAGTTTTTGAGAAATTAAACAAAAACAATATTTTTAAGCAAATTTTCTCTAGTATTACACCAATTTTTCAATCTTTTTTGTTTTTTACGTTAAGGTTCTTATCAGTATTCAGGGCCCTAATGGAGAGGGCACATTTAAACAATGTTATGAAGAAGACACATGACACCTCATGTGTTATCTGCCAAAAGAAGGGGGCAACAAGCTTCCCGCTTACAGTGAGAATAATGGCAGGAAGAAAATTCAAGAAGCAGCTGTTGTTCTCCGGGATGATATCTTGTCAGAAGTCCCAGAAGATGGTATGTATGGACTGTTAGTAAACGTCCAACCTTAAACGAGCTGATCTGAACCCCCACCCCCAAAGCGTTGTTGCAGCAGACATTCTGAACAATCAAAAGATTCTTCATCTTGGTGCCTGATTTGTATGAATCACGTGAGTTATGGACAAAACAAACAGTTTTGTATATGCGAGAAAAATACGCTCTAGATTTTTAAATGTTACTTCATACTATCAAGATGATGTTCTGAGAAAACTTCCACCCTTCAAGATGATGTCCGTTTTTGCTGGTGACATTATGTCTCACAAGAGGTGCATGAACAGGTATATACTGAATTTCAAAACAGATAATGAACTGAAGACAGAGAGCCCTGATGACTGTATTAAAAATGGATTTAAAGATATAATCGCCATATTGCAACTTGAAACAACAGATTACAGTATAATCTTCCTCAAGAGAGAAGTTTAATAAAGTATCTTTCTGGAGATTTATGTATGTTTCAAATCGCTCGATTAAGACAATGTTGATTGAACAATTTGGTTCATCAATATGTTTCACTTACACAAGAAACAAGACACTTTTCTGGCAGCTTCAAGCAATCTTGAAGAATTATGCTACCCAATCATGAGAAATTAATCTTATGAAATCCAAGGAACATTCGTATTGATCTTACAACAGAACTGGCGTGAAGCTCCCAGTTTCCATCTCTAAGAGATCATGTGAGGTCTCGAAGTATTGGAATAAAGGCAATGATGAACTGATACCAAAACTTAAATAGAACACTTTTGTTAACACCTTCTGCAACAAGTTCAGCCATCTGACTCTGTAGAACGTGAAGATCTTCATTGACAGCGCTGGTGCAATGATGTGTTCTCTACGGATCCTTTGATGTAACAGCTTCCTGTAGAGAAACCAGAGTCCACTAATTCTTGCTCCAGTAGTATTTCATTACATTCCATGAATGCTATCCACAGTAGCCTTTCCATTGCCTCAGCTAACATAAACTGACTTCTAAAGGACCGTGCATAGCTTCCAGCAAGAATGGTCTGAACTATAACAGGACCAGACACCAGGTTCTGTTATAATACTGTCAGCGACACTGTCTGATAGATATGCACCAATGCAAGCATATACTTCTTTAGCAGAATGGAAACCTTCAAGACCAACAAAAAGGTTGGTAAATCCTTGGGACAGAAGCAGTTGCAGCTCTTTTGCCACACCTTCATCACACCAAATGGTTGTCTCACTTGCAATAAGCAATCTTGGAAGTTCTTCATGCAAGTACCGTATATATTGTGTTATAAGCAGTTGCAGGGTGTGGTATTATAGGAGTGGACGCTGTGGTTTTTGAGTGGTAAACTTTGACTTGAGGTTAGACTGCTGAATGCACTCCATGATGGGACGATTTGCTTGTCAGTCTCTTTCTTGGAAGGAAAGTTTTTGCTGTGAAAGAATCTAGCAGAAAACCGTATTTTATCCATGATTTCTTTTGCCTCACTTGTTGTGTTAAGATCCTC
Organism: Allolobophora icterica; assembly: GCA_963556255.1. Classification (NCBI taxonomy): domain Eukaryota; kingdom Metazoa; phylum Annelida; class Clitellata; order Crassiclitellata; family Lumbricidae; genus Allolobophora; species Allolobophora icterica. Next base: position 22,881,245 of record OY744610.1, read on the forward strand.
TGTCCTCTCAGCTGGAACAAAGCCTATTGGAACTTTATAAAAACATGCAAAGTTTACCATAGTGGAGTAGTTCCTGGCAAGGCAATCGTCCCTGGAGAGACCCATTTTGGAAGTCTGCCAAAGTGGCTAGATTGTGCTGATGACTTGGGTGACCAACACCATCAGTTTGTTCTGAAAAATTACAAGTACTGTATCATGACTGTTACCTGTTACCCTTTCCTGATAGAACATGTGCTCATTTATGGTCGAAATAGTCCAATGCACCTGAAATAGGCACATTTCTCTGCATTTCAGGTGGAAGTGGTGTTTTTGAGTAGTTTGATTCCTGTACTGTTTGAGTCAGTAGAGTATCATTCTGTCGTTCCACCTCATGACAGCTAACACCAAGTTCAAGTTTCTTCATGCCTGTAATGTCTTTGATCGTGTCATTTTGTGTATACTTTGTGAAATCATGTTCAATACGGAGGAATTCCTTTATCCATCACGTATTGGAATACTAAATCACATTTTCGTTTCACAGAATGTGATGCAGAATATGATGGTAAAAGTTTCCCATAACTGTGGTTTAGAGGCTCTAAACTCATCAAGTGATTTTCTTAGATCATAAGCATTGCCAACTGTTCCTTTTAATTGGAAATCGTACTCAAGACATTCTTGCTGTAACTGCTTTGCACATTCCTCAACAACCGGAGTATCTTTTAGCCTATCCAGCAGAGTAATTGCAGTGACCTTTGTGGCTAGCACCATTTGGGATTCTGTCTTCTTGCATGTGTGAGTGAAACATATTGATGAACAAAATTGAAGGGTGGAAGTTCTCTCAAAAACATCACCTTGATAGTATTGAAACTGTAGCATTTAACTGTAGCATTTAAAAAATCTAGAGCGTATTTTTCTCGCATATACAAAACTGTTTGTTTTGTCCATAACTCACGTGATTCATACAAATCAGGCACCAAGATGAAGAATCTTTTGATTGTTCAGAATGTCTGCTGCAACAACGCTTTGCGGGTGGGGGTGGGGGTTCAGATCAGCTCGTTTAAGGTTGGACGTTTACTAACAGTCCATACATACCATCTTCTGGGACTTCTGACAAGATATCATCCCGGAGAACAACAGATGCTTCTTGAATTTTCTTCCTTCCATTATTCTCACTGTAAGCGGGAAGCTTGTTGCCCCCCTTCTTTTGGCAGATAACACATGAGGTGTCATGTGTCTTCTTCATAACATTGTTTAAATGTGCCCTCTCCATTAGGGCCCTGAATACTGATAAGAACCTTAACGTAAAAAAACAAAAAAGATTGAAAAATTGGTGTAATACTAGAGAAAATTTGCTTAAAAATATTGTTTTTGTTTAATTTCTCAAAAACTGCTATAATTAGCCAAAAATATGCAAGGACCAAAAAGATAGCTCTAATTAAGACATACAGTTCAAAGAAAAAAAACGTCAAAATCGAATGGAAAACAGCTGTGGAACAGGCATATGAAAGGTGCGCTTGGTTACTCGAATGGCACTGCACTGGATATCAATTTTGAATCCTAGAAGAAAATGGTACAACATAATATTACTTTCAATAGTACCATTTGAAAGCTTATTAAATGCTGATTATTTTTTGTCAGAGTAATATTTTCCCATTTTCTACTCCTTCAGTGGCAAAAAGTAAAAAATACAGAAAATTTATTTTTTTTAAAATTGTTTTTGCTAAATTTCTCAAAAACGGCTATAATTAGTAAAAAATACATATAGACCAAAAAGATAGCTCTTATCAAGACCTATAATTTAACAAAGAAAACGTCGAAATCGGATATGAAGTGGCCGATATACAAGTGATTTAAAAAGTCCTTTTTCCGCCATCTTGAATCCAATATGGCGGCTAAGCGATCAATAAGCGGATCATGTGACCAATTTTTTTGACACACTTTCATGACCTATAATAACCCTGTGAGGTCAAACTGAGGGTACATTGAAGTGCACACGAAACATGAGCTAGCTCCATGACTACAATTAATCCGACTTAAGTCGGGGCCCCCATGTAAGCGGAGGCCCCCATGCTAAGGCATATTGAGCATACTGATTAACCAGGCCCTGCCTTCACAAAACATATCTCGACTGAACCAGTCATCGTCTCGCTATACAGCAAACTTGTCATGGAGTTGCCACCCACCCCGATTTTGTCTGGACCGTCCCGATTTCGAGAAAAATTTCCTTGCGTCCTTATTTGACCTAGTAGGGACAGCGAAATGTCCCTACTTTCAAATTTGTGGTAGGGCCTAATTCTTTTCCTAACTAACAAAATGTTGTGCCTTAAAACACTTTACCCGTACTATATTTGTTCAACACTACTATAAATTTAGAACGCAAGCGAAGTGAAATATAAATTGAGCTTGTGTTGTCCGTGCCAGTGAGCAATGCTCCAGTTGAAAGACTCTTTTCTATAATGAAGAACCTATGAAGCATAACAGAATACGTGTTGAACTTGTTGATACTGAATTGCTTGTGAAAACAAATTAGAGAATGCCATATCGCGGAGTTCTACAACTTTGTTTTAGGACAGAAACCGTTGTTGAAACCTGTGAAGAGTAGGCCTAATTTAAAATACAGCTTTAAATCAAAATCATGATCATCGCATGACTAAACTGCTTAAAAACTTGATCTGATTGACAGAATCTGCATGTGTTTTTAAAGTTAAACAATTTTTAAAAATCTCATCAGAGAGTTGCAGAAATCAGTGTTGAAATGACCATATAATTATAATGTAGTAACGATTATAAAGATACATTCGTACCTAACGCAAAATCTTTAGTGACAGGCATTTAAACACATCCTGACATCAGTACAGTGCTAAAAATCATAAATCTTAATATTACTCATCTTCTAAAAATAAATTGTTACTTTTCAAAAAAAATTACTCGGATGAGCGACTTGCGCCCTTGATCCCACATCGTGAGGTGTTTTATGATTTGGATGAAATTGCGTCCCGACTTCTTAGTTTAGAAAGGTGGCAACCAGGGCTGTAGTCGAGGGTATACGGAGTACACAGCGTATACTCACCTCTAGAGACCGTATACTCACTAGGGTGATTCAAGCTCTGTAGGAAAAAAATAAAAGTAAACAATTAAGAGAGGCTTTTTAAGTTCCTTTTAGTCCATAGAGCAAAACTGTGAAATGCGGGGGGTAATGGCAGGGGAAAATATCCTACGGGGGTAATGGCAGGGGTAATGGCAGGAGGTAATGTCCGGGGGTAATGTCCTGTTCCCCTGTGAAATATGGCTGAAATTGGTTTGGATCTGGGACTGCCTCAAGGAGCTCAAATATTTATTCGGAATATAAATTTTATTCAATTTTACTATTTTTATTGTAAGGTATTTTAAATTACTCAGTAATACTTACTTACTTATTTCTTAAGACAAGACAGACAAGACAAAACATTTATTGTTCCCAGTAAATTGTGTACATCAACAGTTATGCGTGTAATACAAATTACCATAGAGTATTAATCATCAATGTTAGGAGCAGAGCAATTAATGGGAGCAATAGGCACACCTAAAGGGAGTGATCCCGCTAAGCAGGGGCCTAATTGCTTAATAAAGAACTAAAAAAAACATAAAATATTACTATAATTTATGAAAAAGAAAATATTGGAAACTATTTGAGAAATACTTTTAGCATTATTTAATAAATAAAGGAAATAATATTATGGCTGAAACCAGGTCGAAGACATCCATTCATTGTATCGGAGAACCTCAGGAAAGTTCTGAAATAGAGTGTTGCCTACAAGCTTGGATGTTTAAAAAGTTTATTTTATTCATCACAAGCAAAATAAACTTTCTCTGAAACATGCAGTGAAAAATGTAGTTCAACAGGTAAGAGAAATCTGGGCTAAAGCTAGGATTCCAATTGCAGAAGAAAGAAACATCTTTCGCAAGCTAGAAGCATTACTAGCAAGATATAGAAGTATACCTGTTGTAACAAGAATCGTGGAGGAAACGAAGATGATTTTGTTAAATCAATTAATATTCTCTTTGGTATTGCTCATCATGATGCCATGAGTATAATTGAATTGAAGAAAATAAAACATTTCTTGTGGATAAGTGATCAGAAAGAAAATATATTACTGCATGCAAATTTGGCCAAGAAAGAAGAAAATAAAAAATTAAAATCAGCAAAAGATAACCTAAGGCGTATAAAAGAGGAAGAAAGGAAAGAAAAAGCAGCGGAATATCTAAGACACAAACAGTTGTCTACATCAGGTTTTGAAAGTGAATCAGATCACAATGATTCAGAAGATGAGTACTAATGAACAGTTTTCAAATTTTGTGGAGGGACTCTGTGCGAAAACTCCAATTCCATCGACATCTGACTATGAGAGTCAGACAAAATGAGTTCAGTTCTGCCGATATCTTTCCACCAAATCTTGCTTCTGCACTGGATCGAACAATGTCAGCAACAGAAAGGCAACCTACATCTCAGCGGTAGCGAAGAACTGAAGTCATGGCAAAGATAATGTAGGCTTATCCGTTTTATCCAATTTATCACTTTCGTTCAGCAGCATTCCAAGAACCAGATGGTTCATCGATTCATATGTTCTGCAAATGTTTAAGTTGTCAATGACAGTGCGGAAAGAGGGGTTGCACTAGCATTAACCAACTTTGACGAAGCAAGAAGATCTAAAACAATTCTTGTAGAAGACCATCGGAAACAATTTCCAAATTCGAACAAAAAGCACTTTTTCCTGAATGTAATCGTAGTCACTAATTTTTCTAGTAAATACAGTAAAGAAATTGTGGACTTATAATTGTATACTTTCTAACGAGTTTCATTTTAATTCATGAGAAACATATTGGCATTTAAAGTTATAGACAAGGACGTAGACAGACTTAAATTCAAGAGGAGGCAACTCCGGGAGACATCCAGAAGTAGTAGGGGTGCGGAGGTATAACCCACTTAATTTTGTTAAATCTAAAATTTCTCAATGTGGAAAATTTCTCAATGTGGCTATGCCCATGGTTATAGATATGTCTTCTTAGGCAGTGTTACATTGTTTTTTAGACTTGACTGTTAAGTTTTTCAGTAAAATTGGTTGTTTACTGAAATTCGATTTTATTTGGCCAAAGCGAATTAAAGCTAACTAATTTCAAAGTCATTGAGGCAGTGCTAAACATCATCCAAATACATTGAAATGTTTTGTGGCTTATTTCATTATCAAAAGGAACCGAAAAAAGCAAGAGCACAACAAATATAAGATTTTCCATTTTTCTGAATCACCCTAATACTCACCTCACAAAATATTTATATTTATTTATATTAAAATACTGTAGCGTATACTCACAAAATACCGCAGCCTATACTCACCTCTAATTTGTTTAGGGAAACTAACCGGTAGCGTATACTCACCTCTAATTTTACCACTACAGCCCTGGTGGCAACCCTAACTTGTCATGGCGATCGGTCGTCAACAAGTCTCTTGTCTGTGGCTTTTGGACATCTCTGCTGCCTTCGATATCCTTGCAAAAGGCCTTTCTGTAATTGGAATCTATGGCTGCCCAATCGTGGATCGTCATACCTTTCCTCACGATCAATCACTGTTGATGATGCTGGTCACTTATCTAATCCGCACACCTTCACCTGCGGTGTTCCTTAAGGCTCTGTTTTCGATCCTTTTGCTGTTCATTCTTTACACTTCCCACTTAGTAAACTCATTTTTTCATACTCTGTGCTGACAATACACAACTGTTCATTTCTTTTTCCCTTAACTCCCTTCCAAATGCGCTAAATCATCTACGCAACACTATCTACTCAGATATCAGCCTGGATGACCGCCAAAATGCTATGCCTAAACTTTCAACCACATAATTCCTCACTATTGACCTCCGCGAACAATCAATCAAACTAATCTATCCTTCGGACATTTCTCCAACAGATCTCACTTCTCCCGTGCCTTAATCATCTCCTGTCCGCAATCTTGGAATCATCTTCCATTAAAACCTTACCTTAGCCGACCACAGCAAATGGCTTTATCGCCACTTTGTTATACGTGAACATTTGGCCTAACTATCTCGCATCTGCTCGATGCACATTCGTGACCTTCGTCGACTGCGCCCACAACTTGCTTACAGACCGCCTGCACAATACCACCTCAGCTGTTTATTCCAAACTCGACAACTATAATTCCATTTTCTACGACATCGAATCTTCTTAAATAAAACGCCTGCAAACAGTCCAGAACACTCTCGCCCGCCCCTTCAGCAACACTTCCACACACACCACCACATAATCCAAGTTTTCAAATCGCTTCATTGGCTGAAAGTCCCTCACCGCATCTATTTTATAATTTGTATCTCATGCCCACAACGGCGTCTACCCGAATCGCCGAATCCCGAATCGCCGAAAGCCCTTAAACTGCAAAATCCGCCGAATCGCCGAAAGCAGTTTTCTACCGAGCGGGCGATTTGCCGAAAACCAATGCCGACTCGAATCGCCGAATCCCGAATCGCCGAAAGCCCTTAAACTGCAAAATCGGCCGAATCGCCGAAAGCAGTTTTCTACCAAGCGGGCGATTTGCCGAAAACCACTGCCGCCTCGAATCGCCGAATCCCGATTCGCCGAAAGTGATCACAGTTCGATATCCCGAAAGCTAGTGCACAGAATCTGGCGAGCGGAAAGTAAAGATGTTGCGTCCATGCCTACACTGACCCGTAAATAATAATAATAATAATAATAATAATAATAATAATAATAATAATAATAATAATAATAATAATAATAATAATAATAATAATAATAATAATAATAATAATAATAATAATAATAATAATAATAATAGATATACACTGGCTGTAGGCCTACATATACATACAATGCCATAGGTTGTAGATGCACACTGATCTCTTAATAGGCGTCATGGGAACCGTGTCAATGGCTGCGGTTGCGTTGCGTATAACCACAATAAATCTTATTGAAGTAAATTCTAATTCTTTGTTGGTGAGTGACGTACACTACATATATATGTATAGGTCAGTATGTACTATATATATATATATATGTAGTATATATATGATGTAATCTTACTGCGTACTTGTCAGTTTGAATTAATAAAGATTATTATTATTATTATTATTATTATTATTATTATTATTATTATTATTTTTTTTTTTTTTTACCCGAGGTATATAGGATCCCTCAGGTGTCAGATACTACTTAAGTATGTTGACTCTGGAGTGGCCGTCCTGGTCAAGATCTGGAACAACGAAAGTGCTGTGGAAGGCAACTGCGTTGAAACGCTGAATAGCTATGGATACGCGTTGAAACAAATAACTGGTTTCTCTTGGGTCTCCCGAAGTCTGGTGCAGGAGACGCCCTAGGTCGGTGAGAAATGCCAGTCCCTTGGAGTTGACTGGTCCCAGGGTCTCAAAGGCCAATGGGACAAAATGGTAGGATTGCATCAACTGAGCATATTTCGAGTATTATTATTATTATTTCGAGTATTATTATTATTATTATTATTATTATTATTATTATTATTATTATTATTATTATTATTATTATTATAGTTTCGGCGAATCGGCGGCAATACGATTTCGGCGATTCGGGATTCGGCGATTCGCTACGAAGAGCATTTTCGGCGAAACGGCCATTCTTCACAAAATAGTTTCGGCGATTCGGCGGCAATACGATTTCGGCGATTCGGGATTCGGCGATTCGCTACGAAGAGCATTTTCGGCGAAACGGCCATTCTTCACAAAATAGTGTCGGCGATTCGGCGGCAATACGATTTCGGCGATTCGGGATTCGGCGATTCGCTACGGCACCCCTACAACGTCCTCTCAACCCTCTTACATTCGCCAGCTATTCGCTATCCAACCGCCCAGGTCTACTCGCTCGTCATCGTGTCTTTCTCTTTCTTTGTCTCTAGTATCAGCCTCTCTGAAATTACGCAACCGCTCCTTAGTCTGTGCTGCACAAAAGCTGTCAGCCAGTTCGCTCATCCTCCTATCTCGCCTTTTAATTTCACCTCTCCTCTGTTTGCACTCTACTCCGCTATCTTCCATTAACGACTGAAAACCGAAATCTTCAAGCTATCCTACCCTGCGCCAGCACACAACCACCATCATCAACGATTTCCTACGTAGCACCGTGATCTTTCCTTGGCTTTATACCTCCCCGGATTGTGACCTGACACCGGAACGCAAAAAGCAACTTGGCTATTGCGGACTTGATTTGATATAGCGCCGGTGTACACTGCACAGGTTTGTCTGCTTCGCGTGACTTTTGTGTGGAGCTGAAAAATTGCGAAGATTTACATTACATTAACAAGCAGCTATACTGAGCACAGGGACCCAACGCTGTCAGTGGAGAGATGAGACGGCGAGGTAGAGGACTGTCGATCCGCCCTCGTATGCCGAGGCTAAGAAACATAACGGCGCTAACACTTTGCACCCACGGCTTCCTTTCGGGGCTAGTTTCTGAGACTTTTAATATTCTTTAAAAAATATAAAACATGAAAGATACACAGAAATGGCAAAATAATGCGTTGCTGTGCGCGCTTAAACCCGACCACTAGGTATACATCGTCACCGTTTTCGGATGGTACCAGCAAGAATCATGTACAAAGAAGAAGGATGACGTTAATAATCTTTGCTATACCTGAGTGTTGTTAAACAGAAACTATACATATTCGCTTAAAACCGACCTGTTTAGGTTCTATATAAGATAACTAAGTTATCTTATAAGTCTTATTTCATGCCTCTATGATGTTTAATTTAACCAATTCAACAGAAGACGCTACAGCTGATGCATTGGTTAAAATTTAATCATTGCAACATTCAAAGTGCAAATGTAATTTATTTAGGGGCCTCAGTGATGCATTAGCAATATCGGTGGTAATCATTATAAGACGTGACTATTAAAACCGGTAACAGTTAATCCAGCCCTTCACAATCTGTACAACTGGAAGAAGAATCTAATTGTGGAACAAGAATATTTAGACGACAATATAATTATAATGCGATGGACGAACAAAGATAAGCGAATATAGAATACGCTAATGTTGGCACAAGATTGCTGTTAAGTTTTACAGAGAGAACAGTGCAGAGAGATCAGATCTTTGTCTCTGAAATTCGACTCCTTGCTGCAGAATGACAGCGAACACTGTTTTTGAAAACCATGGATCGTTACATGGATTGTATTACTGACATTGACTCATACTATTGGGCGTGTGTTCAAGAAATCAATAATTATTTATAACACCATCTTAACCACAGTAATACTGTTGAACTACTGCTGTAGTTGGAAAAATGACAAGTTGTTCCAATGCTGAAAACGGCAATAGAGGCCATTTTCAGCCTTTTGGGTCAGAAGGCGAAGATACAGAAGTCCATGCAACAGACCTGTTTTCATTATAGAAGCAGGCTAGTGGTCGATGATTTTATGACAGGCTGACGAGAGCTGAGGCTGTAGGCTACACTCAGTCCGACTATTTATGCGTGTGTGAAAAGCCCAGTTGCGCTGATGTAATAATGTTGCAGGATTTCGTCCTACCATTACAATATAGCAAAGCAGGTTCAAAAAGTAAGAAAGCCAGTTACCACCTGGCTAGAATCATTTGCAATAAACCTGATAATGTATGCAACGTAGGCCTACTATAATGCCAGTGCAATTGAAAACTCAGAGCTTGGATTTTGCAATGCAGAAAGAATTCAGAAATGTGGATCAGCAACATATGGCGCTGGCGACCTTCGTTTTTCCCGCTTAGTTACGAGCTGCAAGGAGGTATTGATAATTTATGTGGTAGATTTAACCTCGCTGTAAATTATACACGAGGATACAGCCGAAGCGAGAATACAATAGGTTTGTGGACCAACTTGTTACATGTGTGGCCAAGACAGTTTTTAAGAAGGCTAGTTCTATAGCTCGCGAAAGTGTTAACGGAAATAGGACAGCCTAGAGCTCCTGCTAGTATCCGCTTTCTAGTGGTTGCTGACACATAGGCCAGCGTTTTGGCAAGAGCGTTAGAACACAGTCAAATGGTCCGTTGTCAGGAGGCAAAGGTCGTTGAAAAACTCCCTGAACACGCGTGCAGAGTGCGTGCATCTTTTTTTATCAGTTGTATCACAGAGTAGATTTAGGTAGGTAATATTAATAATAATAGTAAGTAATAATTGCAGAAGAGAGTTAAGTAAGTAGACACATAGGCAGGCGCCTTAGAAGCTGTAGGAGTTCAGAATAGGATTCGTTGTTATGACTTCTCCAGATTAACTGTATCCACCTGGTCAACTCCTAGAAAGCGCCACCGTCTTCAAAGATAGGCTGCGAGCGAGGATTTTAGTTATTGACAAGTAGATTATTTTGGTAAAACAAATTAGTCAATAGCTGGAGATTCTTGGACCTTCCAGGAGGTGATCTATCCACGTCAGTAAGGCCAACCTACTGGTTTTCTATTCGTCAGTAGATTTAGGTAAGGTTAGACTAGGACAACCTTCCAGTGTACCTTATCTGATGCCAATCCAATAATCTAAGGTAAGGGCCTACAGGGAACGAACCAATCAGGAGTATACCTTTACCATGGACCTCAGAGTAAGCTAGGTTAAGGAAGTCTGTAGGACAGTCACCAAGAGAGTCAGTCAGAAAGAGTAGAGTCAGAGAGCAGTCAGAAGGAAGTTGTTGAGTGATCAGTGAGAAGACAGGAACGCCAGCAGCTTAGATGGAGCGTTCGGTATTAGGCTGACATGTCTAGAGCTAACAGACACTAAGCGTTCCTTCTTAAGAGTTTAGTATAGAAGTTCTGTAAATGTCGCAATCTCGTAGTCAACACATCGTCTGTGTAACTGAACTATGATCTGCTAGTGAAACTGTATCTGTAAAGAGACATTCGAAAGAATGATAATAAAGACATTCGTAAGAATGACAATAAAGATATTTCTACAGAGAGTCTGCAGTCAGAAGTTCGTGTCAGACGTAGATAGCAGAAACGTTTTAAATCGTTATAGTTGAGTAGCATTTCTATTTATAGACAAACCATGGTTTTCCAAATCCTTCGGAAATTTTGCTGGCATTAGGCCAATTTTTGATCTCTTTGCTGGTTATCTCGGCTGTTGTTAAACATATATCTGATGGGCTGGGTTAACCACTGGGGGTCCCATGCTAATTAACCAGTTAGAACTACTAAATCACGGCCACGAAGACGGCCAAGCCTCTATGCGTCATACGACAAATATCTATGGACGGATACGAATCTTGTTGTTCAGGAAAAAACCATCCTCAGCAGCAACAGTTATGCTATATCTGGAAGCCCTGCCGAGCTTGTTTCAGAAGCCAGACGGTCGTAATCGTAATCTCGAAATTTCTACAGCGCCCACGAAAGCGAACTCGCGGGAATTAGCATATTCGCAGGCGCTCAATCAAACCACAATCGGTAGGCGGGGGTTGGTGGGTGAAATCGGTTCCAGGTCAAGATCCAAAAGAGTTAGTCAGGCAGACTGTCAGACAACTAAGGAGGGTGGTGCATGGTGACGAAACGGCGAGTGAGGTAAGGGGAAGATGAGGAATCAGAATAGTACTTGCAATCGTATCGTAATCATAATCTCGAGACTCCTACAGCGTCCAAAAAAGCTGAGTCGCGGGAACCAGCTTATTCACAGGCGCTTAGTCAATCAAAATCGATTGGCGGGGGTCGAATCGGTTCCAGGTCAAGATCCAAAGGAGTCAGTCAGGTAGACAGAAAGACGTCTAAGGTGGGTGGTGCTTAGGGTTTAAACGGCGAGGGAGTTAGGGAGAGGATGACGAATCGGGATAGGATTGGTGAAAGAGTAGTGTTTTCAGTTTTGAGTGAAAGACCTGTGGAGATATAGCAAGTGGTGAAGTTTTGGTCAGTTCGTAGGATGGATCTGAAAATTCTCGTAGTACTGGTGGGAGTTTGTTCCAAAGGTGTGGGACAGCTATGGCTAAGGAGCGGTTGGCAAATTTTAGCGATGAGGTGACGGAAGGGAGGAGCAGTGTTAGGGCAGAAGAGGAGCGGGTTGAGCGGGGTTGTTGGACCGTGAACAGCTGTCGGAGGTAAGAGGGCTGGGAGGATTAGAGTGTATTGTAAGTGAGTGATATGACTTAATATTCTATTCGTTCTGGTATTTTAAGCCAGTGCAGGGATCAAGTTCGCACTGCTTGTTTGGAAGAGATTGTTAAATATGGGAGTCTCTGATGCTGGTTGGAAGGAAGAAAATGATGATAGAGGAGAGGAAGGCGAAGAATCATGAGTAGAAGAAGGAGCGTTTGAAGGTGATTCGATGGTGGTTTTGGAAAGAAGTGACTGGAGACAGAGAAGGAGGGTAGACATTTTGTCTGAGAAGAAAGAGCAGAACGATTCAGCTATTGAAGAAGATGGTAGGGAGTTTGGGAGTGGGCTGGAGGAGTTCTAATGATGTAGGTGTTTTATGGTTTTTCAGAGAAGACGAGGATTAGCGGACTGGTGAAAGAGTAATGTTTTCAGTTTTGACTGGAAGACCTGTGGAGAGGTAGCAAGAGTTGAGTTTGGTGAGTTCGTAGTATGGGTATGATATTTCTCGTAGTACTTCTGGGAGTTTGTTCCAAAGAGGTGGGACAGCTATGGCTATGGAACGATTCGCAAATTTTAGAGATGAGGTGACGGAAGGGCGGAGAAGTGTAACCGCACAAGAGGAGCGAGTTGAGCGGAGTGGTTGGACCGTGAACAGCTGACGGAGATAGGAGGGCTGGGAGGATTGGAGTGCGTTGTAGGTGTGTGATATAACTTTGTATTCTATTCGATCGGGTATTTTAAGCCAGTGGAGATATTTGAGGACAGAAGTGATGTGGTGGTGGTTGGGGGTTTTAGTCACAGCACGGGCGAGTGCATTCTGAATGGCTTGGAAGCGGTTTATTTGGGTGATGTCTATGGTGAGAAAGAGAGAGTTGCAATATTCTAATTTTGCGTGAACTATGGATGTGGCGATTGTGGGAGCAGTTTTGAAGTCAAGCATGGGGCGGCTTCTGTGAAGGTCATGGATGTGCATGAACAAGAGCAGGACAAATGGGTGATGTGATCGGAGAAGCTGAGGGTTTGGTCAAAGATCACACCTAGGTTGCGGACAGGAGAATTGGCAGTGAATGTGTGGGTGAATGCAGAGTCAATTTTGAGTGAAATAGAGGGATCTTGGATTTTCTTCAGTTGATCACGCAGACCTATGGGATTTCAAACGTACTCACGATTTGTGCATTTATATCCAATGCTTGAAAAGCTGTTCTGTGTTCCATCGCCTTCAGACTGCGCGTTGTTTCCTGACTCCGCGGAGCACTGTGCTACTACATCAGTAGTAGCACAGATCAACCATGGTTTTTCCAGTTTCATGACTGCGCGGAGCTTTTACATCAGTTGAGTAGCCCAGATCAACCATGGTTTTTCCAAACCTTTCGGAAATTTACTGCAAACGCGAGCAGATTGCGTTAAGACTGCACGCAGACTATTCTGCGCGCAGCTTGTTATTGGTGAAGCAGTATTGCTATTTATAGACCAACCATCGTTTTTCCAAACCTTTCGGAAATTTTGTTGCCATTAAGGCGCACACGCATAGGGGCCTATGTACAATAATATTATAATAATCTGCGCCACAACTGCAAGGATTATGGCTTGTCCCCATCTAGCGAGGTTGTAGGGGGGACACTCCATACATTTGTCCCCCCCACATTTTGAAGAAACACCAAAAAGGTGGTGAAATGTAATTGCGCGTGAGGGTTTTCGCAGCGTTTCTGACCAGACGAGGTAAAAATAATTTTTTTTATCAGAAGTGTCCCCCAAGTTATGAGAAAGAAGAAGGAATTCGTCCTATAGATGTATATTTACACGGTTTTCTATAGCGACCGCATGGCCCAAACACGGAAACCTGAAATGGGTGCCACACCATTTAGGGCACAATAGCACAGGAGTATTTTTTATATCGCCCTCCATACAGAGTTCAGAAGTGCACACGACCATACGACAGAACATCGATGGCGCTGGGTCGCCACGCAGTGGCTTGAGGTGGGTTCGAACCTGCGCATCTCCGGTTACACTTACAAGGCACCGAACATACCATTACACCACCGCGTTCCCCTATACATACAGACCGTACTAACCTTAGATGTAGATCTCTTAAATAAACCAAAATTGGTATGCAAACAGATATCTTCAGACATAGAGACACATAGGACGTGCACTCTAACCATTGCAATTTTACACCAAATCTGCAGTTTATTACTTACTGAACCTTCTGTAACTCTTGTTGCTCTTGATTTTTCTAAAGCTTTTGACTCTGTTCGACATGTTACACTAGCTCAAAAACTTTCTCGACTTAACCTTCCTGACAATATCTATGACTGGATTATTGATTTCCTTGAACAAAGGTCCCATATTACTAGGTTTGCTGGTAAAGTATCTTTACTAAGGATAATAAATGCTAGTTTTGTTCAAGGATCAGGTTTTGACCTATTGCTTTTATAGTTAATGCCTCTGATCTTCACCCTATTTATGCTCAGAACTTGATGAGTAAATATGCTGATGATACGTACCTCATTATTGGTGCCTCAATGAGGCATACTTTACTTCAAGAACTAGATTCTGTTGCTTTGTGGGCATCACAACATAATCTTAAGCTTAATACTAAAAATCTTGTGAAATGATTTTTACTCGACGCTCTTCGGGTTTTGTTCTCCCACCTCTTCTATCAGATATCACTCGAGTTACTTCTATGATTATCCTTGGTGTTAATATTACTAATGATTTAAAGTCAACTTCTCATATTAATACTATCATTAGTACATGCTCTGGTTCTTTACAAGCACTTAGAGTACTTAGACTTCATGGCTTATGTAATGCTTCCTTACATGAAGTTGCTAGAGCTACTACTGTTGCTAGACTTTTGTATTCCGCCCCGGCTTGGTGAGAGTTCGCCTCGTCTGCTGATGGAGCTGAGATTGATCGCCTAATTCGTAAAATGAAGCGGTTGGGTTTCCTAGACCAAGATTTTCCATCGATTGACATTCTTGTTAAGCAAGCTGATCAAAGACTATTTCGCTGCATTAAATTCAACCCTTTTCAAGTTCTATTTTCACTATTCCCCCTCCCCCCAAAAAACTTCAATACCATATGATCTTAGACCTAGACCACACAACTTTTCACTTCCTACCAAAGATAATAGAAATTTTATTTCTCGTATCTTGTCTGATTGTTAACTTTATTATTCTTTAACATTGTTGTTACTTGACTTTTATATGTACCCTAATGCGGTCTGTCATTTGGCTTTTTAATAAACGAATATATATATATATATATATATATATATATATATATATATATATATATATATATATATATATATATATATATATATATATATATATATATATATATATATATATATATATATATATATATATATATATATATATATATATATATATATATATATATATATATATATATATATATATATATATATATATATATATATATATATATATATATATATATATATATATATATATATATATATATATATATATATATATATATATATATATATATATATATATATATATATATATATATATATAGTAGGCATCCCGCCCAAGTAAGTAAGTATATTCTTTATTTTAGCCAGCTGACAAAACGCACTATGGTGTTCATTAAATGTATAAAGTTGCAGTTTACAATTTACCTTTTCCGGTTTTAATTCAAGTATAAAATCCTATCAGCTTGGGTAATATCCGATCGTGTGTTCTTGGCCGAAGGTATACAGTTTTCTTTCTACGAGGTAATGCATATTAATGAAAGTAGTTTCTAGTGTATCTTATAGTACCTATCCATGAGGATGACCTGATAAGCAGATCCTGCTCCTTCTCCTCATCAGATTTACTTTCTGCACAGGAACTTCTCTTCAATATCAGACTCTAGTAATGCACTATGTAAAAGTAAAGTCTGTCCATATCCGCAAAGTGGGACGTAGCCTATTTGAGGCGCTCATCTCCTTTTCTAAGCCCTTGAGCCGGCAATGGACGCATCCCAAGGTTCTGGACACGGGGCCAGTGATCATGGGCGGCGATCCTGGGGGGGTCGAGGGGACAAGACTCCCCACCTTTAACAGTGGGGGGACACGTCATACATCGGACCCCTCAAAATTTTGAAGAAACACCAAAAAAAGGTCATCAAATTTTTTTGTACTCAGGTTAAAAAATTTTTTAGACCTCTTTTTTGACCAGATCAGTTCAAAACTCTTTTTTGACCAGATCAGTTCCCAAATGCCCCCCACCTCTCAAACAAGATCGCCGCCACCGCCAGTGATATCACAGGACTTGCTGTTGCTTCCCAGCTTACGCCGGACCAAATTATACTGCTTGGTGACAGAGGCACGGTGTGCGCAAACAACTTGCCCAAGGTCGTTGCACAGAGTCGAACCGGCGACCGCATGATCATTGACCAAACGCGTTACCGATACTCCACCGTGCCGCACAATGTACCCATAAACAATTACTAAGACTAGTAGACTACCTATATAATCTGTTTACTTTGTTGACACTATGTATGCTGATTTCAATTATGTACTGTTATGCTCTTGTTGCTTGATTGTTGATTTGTTGTTGATTCAATAAAATTCAAATTCAAAATTCAAATTCAATACGGATTCCTCATTATAGTAGGCTACAGCGCGAAGGATTATCTGTGATGGCGCAATTTTGCAGAAATACAACGACTGGAAAGTACCAAACTACTAATAAAACAAAAGAATCTGTGTTACTTTAGCTTATAATGAAATTACATCTACTTGTTGTCGGTTTCATTTGTCTCATAATTCTAAGTCTGTGTATTTGTTATAGACCACAAGCCACAAACATAAATTGTGCATCTTCCGATTATACCTACGTTTCAAACAACTGTGAATTTGTGATACAAAACTTTGACGTCAAAATTAAATTAAACGTTAAACTAACTAAAAAAAGTTGTTGCAGTCCAAAGCCTACATCAGCATTTGACATTTCCTTATTCAACAATTGATTATTCTTAGGATAAGCAGCGTGGTGCTATATTGGTGGAAACTAGTAGTTTCATTTGTCTCGTAATCGTAATCGTAAACCTAAGTTTCTAAAGCGCCTCTCGGTCGCTAATATAGGCCTACAAGTTACAACTAGCCACCAACACAACAGCTATTTCCAGCGTGTTGCGTAGGAGCCGTGTCTGGTTTTCCGGAAAAACCAGTGTGATTCTCGTTAACGTTAACGAAAACGAAAATGCTCGTTAACGAACAAAAATTGATTTCGTTAACGATAACTATAACTGTAACTAACAAATATTATTAACTATAACTATAACTTTAACGAAAATAACACTAACGAAAATTCATCGCTATTTTCGTTAATGGAATAAAAAGTGTAATATCGATAAAGTAACATGAGAACGTGAAAAAGAGCAATGTTTAAATAACCCATGAAGTTGTCCAATGATGACGAGGGATTTGAAAAAGTTTGATAATTTTTGACAAGGGGAGGGGTGTTCAAGACAAATTGACGTCAGCAATAATTTAGTCAAAAAACAACCCTAGATTGGAAAAGGTTTTATGAGTCATCTATTTCACTTTTGTTTGTAATTTAATCAAACTCGATAGGCCTATTTTCTTCGTTTTAAATTATCCTGTTTATTGTTCCCAGCTGAAATGAGAAACTTGTTTTGATTTTATTTTCTATGTTAAAAGAAATATTATAAATAACGTTATCATGTTCATGTTCAAATTAGAAATGTTCATTAAAAAAATCAAATTGAATACACATTTTAAAGAAAACGAGGTTGTATTTTTGAATGGAAAACATTCATTAAATATCTGTGACAGACAGTGACTCCGCATTACTGTACCGTAGTAATTAAGTATCAAATTCAGGTATGAATAACAACATTTTTTTCAGCAGTTTAAGTTTTTGCATTTGTTAGAGTCATAGAAATTCTCTAAGGGTAGGGTAATTTTCTTTGACATAATTTTTTCAGGGAGTCCTTGAATGTTTGACAATGGTTGACCATGGGGAGGAGATGAAAAAGTGCCTAAAATCTGTTGACATAATTAATGGATGACCCATAGGGCCAGTTGTAGCTATGTAGGCATATTAACTAAAATTAATTAAAATAAAAGTTCAGTAACTATAACTATAACTAAAAAATGATGCTAACTATAACTGCAACTATAACTAAAATGGAAAACCATTAACTATAAATGTAACTATAACTAAAAAATACTACTAACTATAACTGTAACTATAAATAAAATGACAAACCATTAACTATAACTGTAGGCCCAAACTATAACTAAAATAAACTATGTAAGGAGAATCACACTGGGAAAAAACAGTTTTTATAACGCGTAGTTTCTCTGTTTGTGTCTGCTTGTCTATCGGCATACATATCCACATTCATACCTCTCTGTATGCCTTTGTTTTGTTAAAAAATCAACAGAATCAACAGTATAAATGAGTAATAGGCAGAATAGGCAAATAATTAATAGCCGCGTACGCCTGTAGGCTTCCGTAAAATTACACAGCTGAGATCAGCCTTTGTTGAAGCATGTTATGTATAATTTTATGCCTACTCTGCGATAAAAAATTCAAACAGTGCAACAATAGCATTGTTTCGTCAGATCGAGTAATAGCCCAATTCTCAGATTCTTTGATGGCCTACGCGAGACAATGCTTTTCAGAGGATATGTTCGATCTGATACCAAAGCACAAATATCTGACGTTATATTGGAGGTTGTGTGGGCAGCAGTAGGCCAATTGGCCTTAACCCTCGAGTACCCAGGCAATTTTTTAGTACACGAATGCAGTCTTGTTGTCAAGACCTGAAACTTCAAGACCAAGACCAAGACTTTGAACCTCGAGACCAAGACCAAGACTTTGAACCTCGAGACCAAGACCAAGACTTTGAACCTCGAGACCAAGAACAAGACTTTGAACCTCGAGCCCAAGACCAAGACCAAGACTTTGAACCTCAAGACCAAGACCGAGACCAAGACCAAAAAAATCACATTCAGCCCAAAACAAAATTTTCCTTAGAAAAAATGGTCAAGTCGGACTACTCGTTATTTTAATGAAAACGTGAGTCTTTTATTTTATTCAGGTAAATCAATTTTAATTGCAGGCTGCAGAGAATTCCGAATTCGTATTTACAAAAGTCCTTCATGCCAAATGTTAAATAATATTCCAAATGCCTTTTGTATTTTATAAAAGTCAATCCACTCAGAATTTTCTGACCAAGACGTGACCTGTGGGGCCTCATAAAAATTCTGCCATTTGAAAAAAATACGTTCTACAGGTGCTGAAGTCGCTGGCACACACAGTAGCTTTTCAAGCACTGGATGTAAATGTACAAATCATGAGCCTTTTTGAAATCCTCTCATGGTTTATCAGACCGTCTGGCTTAAGAAAAGTCTCGGCAGGGCTTCCAGACTTAGTTGCTGCCGCCGATGGGTTTTCCTGATCATCGGCGGCAGACATCTGTCCGTAGGTATTTGTCGTAGGCTATGATGCAAACAGGCTTGATAAATTTTTAAATTCTTGAGTTTTCTTAAATGACTGCTCATATTGACAGCCGGTCTTGGTCTTGGTCTTGCGAGACCAAGACCAAGACTTTGAACCTCAAGACCAAGACCAAGACTTTGAACCTCAAGACCAAGACCAAGACTTTTAAAAACGAACTCGAGTGCACTCGAGAGTCGAGACCAAGACCTTGGTCTCGAGGACAACAAGTCTGCACGAATGACTCGTGTTTTCATTGTGATATCTGGAGAAGGTATTGGAAAATTTTAACGGGATTTGGCTTGTTATAATCCAAATTCAATTTGCAATCGACTGATATATGATATTTCACAATAGCGCCACCTGGTGAAACTGTATTTGAACTTTATTACTCGTTAGTAGCGTTTTACAATGTCGGAATTTTCGCAGGTAGTCAATTGTATGCATGTAGCTTTTGCCTGTATAACTTCGAATGGGCAACATACACTATACAGTAGATCAAACTGTATTACACTCAGCGTTGAATTCGCCGTCCAACGATCAGGGACGTAACTAGCGTTGGGCTTGGGGGGGCTTAAGCCCCCCCAAACGAAGTTGAAGCCCCCCCAAACAAGTCAAGCCGTTGTATGCTTACGGCTAAAATTCGTATGAACACTGTATAAATGTTGCCATGTTCAAGGTTTAAGCCCCCCCAAACGAAAAATCCTAGTTACGTGCCTGCCAACGATGCCTAATAACGTGCGTAGAAACATTTATTTCTGGGCTGGTAGACCATGTGCCAGTATGACCATCAGAAGCATATCTTGGGGTGTCCTTGGTATATGCTGTGGTTGTGGGGTTACTGGGGGTACAGGGTGGTAGAATAATCACGCAGAATATATCATACAAAGCCAAATTGATGGCTTTAGGAGGTCCTGAAACCATTTTTACAATTTCTTAGCCGTTCTAAAGTTATCCGTGGAAAGCGGGTCTGGGGTCCGGTCGAACCCCCCTTGGGCATTCGACGGTTACACAGCCATGTCCATAAAATATAAATAAAGTAACTCGAAGAATAAGAAATTTTAATACAACTACCATGAATTATCATGGATAAATAATATTTGAGCCCATGCACAGACCGAAAATGAAAATGTGACATAATACGTCCTACCAGCGCATTGCTCAGTTGAGGACTATTAAGAAATTCGTATTCAAGCGAACTGAAACTAAATAAGTGTTTGAAAGTAGAAGTTGTAGTTATAATCAGAATCAGGATCTAGAAAATAAAATTTTTATCATTTGATGTTTTCATTGATATTATTGACAATCAGGAAGTTAAAAAATTGTAATTTATAGACCTAACTGCTGTATGATCCTGGTTCTATAAATAGTCTGACCCATTTTTCGATTCGAAATGACTAAGTAAAGTTTTTTATACGAGGAAAAAAGACTTTAGTTAAGGTGGTTACAATATGATTTGATGTTTTCAAAACTTGAGATAAATATTGTCCCAAATGTTTTCCATCGCTATGTTGCCTCCATTGTCTAACAATAGGGCCTACCAATCCTTCACGTTACCGATTTCATTTTTCAGGGTGACTAGAGAGTCACGTGCAACATGAAGATTGTCTAATCAGCAAATTTGCATGGAATGTCGGAGAGAGATGTCTGTGTGTCTCTCTGAGGTTCTGAGAAGACGGTGTATACATTCCCAGATACATATGTACAAACGTAGCTACACAAATATGTGCATACACACATACATACATACATAATTTATATGCATTTGTGGTGTATTTATATTTATATAGCCGGCGCTTTGTAGCTCTTCACAATAATAATAGTAATAATATTAATACAAATAATAATACTATAATGTACCACTCCGCCGACTCCTTGGTCGCCTGGATTCATTCATTAATTCTGAGAATTTATATAGCGCCTCTTAGGATATCTACTCAAAGGCTCTCCCAGCTCAGCCACAGCTAAACAAGTATGATTTGAGGGACTTATAAAACGCAGACAAGTTTAACCGAGGCAGCAAGCGCAGGTCTAGAGGGAGGCCATTCCAGATGGAAGGCCCCACAACCGAAAAGGCCTGACACTGTCTAACAGCATTGCAAGCACGCAAAGACCAAAAACTCTTCCCTTGTCGAAGAGCGGAGAGTTCGACGGGCTGCAAGGTCAGAGATAGGTCGACAAGATCACACAGGGAGGACGGAGCACAGCAACAAAGGCACCGCCAAACAAGTGCAGCAACTCGATAGGATTTATGCGCTGAGATACAGGGAGCCAGTGGAGTACATCACGCATATAGGCAGAGACAGAAGCATGTTTAAGAAGTTAGCCAATGAGGCGAGCCGCTGAGCGGAGAACCCTGTCAATGCGTCCAATTAGCTTAAGAGGCATGCCTACAGGCATCGCACTGCAGTGATCAAGTCAGACTACTGGTGACGAGTGTATGCACAAGAGCCACAGCAGCACTGTGAGAGATAGAACGTGTAGCAACTACGAGTGACCAAATTAATATGCTGTGAGAAATTTGGCTGTTGATTCAAAGTAATTCCAAGGTCTCGAACTGTGATACAGAAAGAGATAGGAGGAAAAGTCTCTGCTAACAGGCACAGGTCAATGGACGCCAATTGTCTGCGGGTAACGAGCCAGATGAACTGGGTCTTAGATGGATTCAGAAGCAAGCGATTTGAAGCCATCCATGATGAGAGAGCGTCAATTCCATTGGACATCAACGAGACAGAAGACACTGCGTCAGTGGCGAGGCAATGAACATAGGCCTGCACATCATCAGCCTAAAGCTGGTGCAGAAGGTATTTTGCGGACAGCAAGGAACTAATACCAGCTGTGTAAAGAATGTACAGTAAAGGGTCCAACACTGATCCCAAAAGGGCTTGGACCCAACGGGACCTAAAGGCACCAACACCCACACAGTTTGTGCGCTCAGGCAGAAAGGAGAGAAGCCATTCTAAGGGAGCACCAACCAACCCAAAGGAAGTAGAGAAACGTTGGAGCAAGATAGAATGATCGACTGAGTCGAAGGCGACACTAACGTCGAAAAGAGCCAATAGATTGAGTGACCTGATTAAGGTCAATGGCACCATAGAGATCAGACAGAGGCGAACCAGGAGTGTCTCAGTGGAATGGTTCTTCCGGAAGCCCGATTGCTGGGAGGAAAGTTACTCATGCATGTCTAAATATGCAATTTATTGGTTAGCGACAATGCGCTTTAATATATTAGATAAAAGTGTAACATTGGCAATTGGCCGGTAGTTGGCTGGACCATCTGGGTCCAGATCTTCTCGCTTCAAAGCTGTAAGTAGAATTGACCGCCTTTGAGGGGATCGACCGGTTGAAGAATGGTAGAAAGTCATCTATGAGTTCTTGCACGAGAAATATAGGAACAGGATCCAGTTCACACGTCTTTGGCGCAGAGCTTATGATGAGTCGACGTAACTCTAATCCAGTTACCTCATTTAAGACGGTGATCGGTGACAGAGAATTCTGGTGGAGAACAAGCTGAGGTAGCGTCGCGTATGGTTGAAACCTTGGTTGTATGCCGCTCCAGTTACTGTAATGCGTCTGCAGTAAACGGCAGCGGAGACTGGGACTGATGGTTAGCCGATCGACGACCGAGGAGGCTGGTGAAAGTAGACAATAGTTTCTTAGGTTCTGTCGACTGGCCCGTGATGATAGCTTCCAGTAGTCACGCTCCCTATCCCGGTAGGAGTGCATCCTCCGGACGAAGTTAATCCAAGCAGTCTTATCTTGTGGAGAGAGCGTTCGGCTAGAGATCCTCTCTTAGCGGTGGACTTGTCGACGGAGCGCTCTATTCTCCGCGTTGAACCACGGGGCAACGGGCGATGACGTGTTCTAGCTGAGCGCAGTGGTAGAAAGACGTCTGTGATCTAAGATATCACAGTCCCGTAGGAGCAGAACAGCTCAGAGACATACTGTGTAGAAATTGCCTCAGCATCCTTGAAGGGAGAACAATCCTGAATGGCTGCTCGTGTGGCGAATCTATCTGGTATTGAGGACTGTCGCTTCTAAGATAAAAGGAATGGAGGCGATCACTAGACCGTGGTCAGAGCTGATAGGAAGATGGATGTCGTTGTCAGTCATCTGAGAGTCAACCCTGGTGATGATTACGTCGAGCCAGCCATCCAATCGGTGGGTGGGGTCTGAGACGTGCTGTTTCAGACCACATTGCTCCAGAATCATGGTAGGTTCAGTGAATTCTGGGAGCAGAGGATCTCCTGGTGCAGGTTAAGATCTCCTACTAGGATCGTGCTCTTCCAACCGCCTTTGCTTGAATTCCTCTAAGACTGAATACATTTTACTGGACACCCCCAGGCAGCTCGCTAAGATCGGTCTCGATAGTCTTACATCTGACTTCCCCCATATTATCTTCTCCACCTCCGTAAGAAATCTTGGCGTCGTCTTGGATTCAGACCCTGCTGGTTCGGCCTAACTAGAAGGGCGCCAGTAGACTTAAGTCGATCAGTAGACAATCGTTTTAGATATGCTCAGGCATCTCTACTGTGCTGAGTGCCTAATTTTATATTAACGAGCATGTAATTTTATAGGTGAAGTCATGTAGCTTAGCAATAGTCATCGCCTTCCATGCATCAAAAGTACATTTATTAAGCGCCACTATCTAATGACGAAGCATCAATCGAAGGCGCTGAGTGAAGGACTTGGTCAAGTCAACTTGAGTGAAGGACTTGCTCAAGGTCGATACACAGCAACCGTCTCGGGCAGGTTCGAACTCGTACTCTCTGTGTCTCTCGTGTGGTCATTCCGTCATTGTGACGTTTAGTCAGCGCATTCCGATCGGGAATGCCTAAGTGGCCGTGCTGCATGTCTATGCGGGTATGTCAGACTACATGCATACATGCATGTAGATAGTTGGTAGATGGTTGGTAGATGGCATCGCCTGTAACAAATGGATTTGCAGATGCTGGTAGATTCGCAGAGAGGATGGGTTCGCAGCTATAAAATAGACTTGTATCCGTGTTTGAAGCTATAGAGTATAGAATGATCTGAATGATGTCTTAGTATCTCTGTATAGTTTGGCCGTGACTTATTGTGTTTTGGGACCTCCCACCCTTGCTTGATGTACTATAAAAGCGGTCAATATGTGAAGTTTAGGGAGAGTTCAGTCTGACGTCTATGATGTGATAGGCTGATGGTTTAAAGAAGAGACAGAACTTCTACACCACTTATTGCTGTTAACATACTGGGTGGGACACCCCTGCATTACACGATCTAGGACTCAGTATGTTACAGATGGAGGCTTGTCGAACCGTAGTAACGTAGGAGACCGCAAAGTCGCTTCTATGAGATGATGGCGACTTTGCTTATTTCTAAACACTTTGGTTTCAACATTTCTTAACGCGATTCACACAAACCAAGAAAAGATTCAAAGCGAACATTATACACTGGTTTTATTGTGTTAAGTAAAAAATTACTAATTTGCCCTAGGCTACTGAAAGCTTTTCAAATATCTCACCATCATTGATTTTGGCTTTATTACTCGTTAATAATCAAAGCATAAACTGAAATTGCTATATGTAAACTGCATTTGGAGAAGCATAAATTTGGAGGAAACTGATTGTGGTTTTCTATTTCACCTCAAACCATTCAAATCCAAATTCACGACGACCATTTTTTTAAAAGAAATTAAGTAGGGAAAAGTAATCCTCCGATGCCCCAAGAAGAAAGTTTGAAATATGGAATGTGCTCATTTTCCGGCTCTTAGTCCTAGTGAATGGGTGGTGGATGACTCTCCAGCTCATGGACTTGTCCTTTGCATTCTAACTCGCCAAATTACCATATGGTAGTACAGACAAGGACATTCATTTGGAATCCATGGATTAAAATGGATACCCTGACAGTGAATAATGATATAGATATTCATATGGAGACCAAGCATGGAGACAGAGGCATTTGCATGCAATATCGTCACATCGAAAAAGGGTACCGATCCCCTACAGCATTTTCACGGGCATTCGATGGAACCTATGCATGGGGACAGAGGCATATGCGCGATGAAACATTTGCCCATGGATACGCCAATCCTCAACCTCTCGATTACAGACACAGCTGAAACATGTTCCCATGGATACGCCAATCCTCAACCTCTCGATTACAGACACAGCACTCTAACCGAATGAGCCCCCATGATGTATTGAAAAATGTGGGCAGGATCATAACATGAGGCCATATGATCTTATACCCATGCTATAGTGTTTCATTGCAACTCTAAGAGTTTCATCCTGTTATCGACATCGTTGTATCTGTTACTATGGCTTCGATATGTAATCGGATTCGCTAAGAGCTGTAAACAACACCGTAATTATGTATGTATGTATGTGTGTATATATATATATATATATATATATAAAATTATATGTGTGTGTGTGTGATATTGTATGCATGTATGTATGTATGTATGTGTCGTCCTCGTTTATTCTGTCATTGCTACGCCACGCACTTGGCAGCGTTCTTTTTTATTATTCCTACGAAGTAGTTAATAATTGTGATACAAAAATAAATCGCAAATAGCTAAATAATGATAATACAAGCCAGATCATATCGTAAACATGCAAACTGTTACGGGAGACAAACGGATACCCATAAGGGACGAAAGTCCCGTAAATTAGGGATACTCGTATACCAAATAAAGCAGTTGGATGACGGTTGAGTTTGAATGTAAAGCGATGTCCGGATAAATGGAATCAATCACGATAATCTAGATACTGAAGAGAGTTAGTAAAGGAAGCAACCGAGGAAAAAAGAAAAAGAAAATATGAGATATCAGAAAGTAATATGAGACTTGATTTGGTGGATATTAAGGATCCGCAGTTCGCAGTATCTATTTTTAGTGTTGGATATAAGGGGATCTCCCTGCAATGATTGCACAACTCGTCTCTGTAATGTAGACAGCCTATTCAATCGACAGGAGTAGCTGGAGGCCCACACGATGTTACAATATGTCAAGTATGGGTAGATAGTGTATGTACAATGTTGTACATGTATGTGTGTAATTGTGTATGTGTCCTCGACGTCTCGTAGACGACCGTTCTCGACAATTTGAACATCCTAAAAACTTCACCAGTGGCGTAACAACCATATAACTAGGGTCAATTTGTTGCTCCTGTACATAGGATAGTGTCTGGTATAGAAATTATGTTTCTGGTATGCTGCTTAACTTTGCCGCCATTGCTCTGAAGTTATTCAAATATACCACATTATGCGACTATTGAGCTATAGTCCAGGAAATTTACAGTTGGACCTGGGAAAAATTGCTTCAGAAGCTTTTTAAACGGTTTTCTGCTCAGAAACCGTTGCTGAATAACATATCCAAAATTGGACAAAATCGGTCAATGGGAACACCCCCAAAAAAGAAATTTCAAAATGGCGGATTGGGTTTCCTAAGAAATGCCAATGATAATACCGCAACGGATTAAAACGAATGAAAACGGATTTGCATTTAGACATGGGCAAGATTGCTTCAGAAGCTTTTAAACGGTTTCCTGCTCAGAAATCATTGCTCAATAACATAACCAAAATCGGACAAAATCGGTCCAGAGGAACACCCCCAAAAATTAGTTTAAATATGGTGGATTTTGGGTTTCCTCAGAAATACAAGTAATAATAGAGGCCTAACAGTAATTTGCAGTTAGACATATGCAAAAGTGTTTCAGAAGCTTCTTAAACGGTTTCCTGCTCAGAGACCATTGCTGAATGACATATCCAAAATCGGACAAAATCGGACTACTGGAACACTCCCAAAAATGAATTTCAAAATAGCGGATTAGCGGTTTCCTAAGAAATACCAATAATAATACCAATAATTTGCAGTTACACCTGGGCAAAAGTAGTTCAGAAGCTTTTGTAACGGTTTCCTGCTCAGAGATCATTGCTGAATGACATATCCAAAATTGGACAAAATCGGACTACGGGAACACTCCCAAAATTGAATTTCAAAATGGCGGATTGGTGGTTTTCTAAGAAATACCAATAATAATACCAATAATATGCAGTTAGAACTGGGCGAAAGTAGTTCAGAAGCTTTTTAAACGGTTTCCTGCTCAGTGATCATTGCTGAATGACATATCCAAAATTGGACAAAATCGGACCACGGGAACACCCCCAAAATGAATTTCAAAATGGCGGATTAGGGTTTCATAAGAGATACCAAAAATAGGAGGGTCTACCAATAATTTGCAGTTAGACATGGGCAAACTCATCAACCAAACTCATCAAACTCACCAAACTCACAAGCCAAACTCACCCGCCTCACCAAAATCACCAACCAAACTCATCAAACTCACCAATCAAACTCACCAAACTCACCAACCAAACTCATCAAACTCACCAACCAAACTCATCAAACTCACCAAAGTCACAAAAGTCACCAAGCTCACCAATCAAACTCAACAAACTCACCAAACTCAACAAACTCACCAAACTCACCAGCCAAACTCACGAAATTCATTAACCAAACTCAACATTGTTGATTTTCGTGCATACTAGAAACAACCCCAAAAAGGAGGCACTATTTATACGCCTTTTTCAATAAGGTATCTGCCATTGTTTTCACCTGCGAAAGTAGAGGAAACTTTAATTGCTCGGCGGCAAAGTTAGATGCAATAAATTTGATGCAATCTTTCTTCCACACTTATGTTTCAGGACTGGAGCAACCTTTCTGGTTGTGCCAATGTTCATTTTAAACCAAAACATATTTCTTGCTATGCCCTAATGCATAGGCGGCAGTCCGAAACATTTTATTTTAGTTTTATTTTATAATTCAAGATAATTTAACTTCAATTATGAATCTCACTTGAATTTATTCATTACGGTAACCTACTAATCTGTTGACTATTGTACTACGCAAGATTTAGTACTATGTTCATGATTCTTCATTCGTAATCGTAATCGTAATCTCCAATTTTCTAAAGCACCACTGTAAAACCAAGCGCAAAGCACCAGCTTATTCACGAGCGCTGCGACGTATCCGAGTTGTTGTCCAGAGATCGATGTCCGTTGGTGGTCCGAGTCCGATTGCCAGAGAGATCAGGGAGAGGCAGAGCAGCTCTTACGGAGGGTTTAGTTGAAGACGAGAAGGCTTGGAAGTCAGATAATCAGATGAATTAGGGTAGGGATTATTGAAGAGGCGAGTCTTCAGTTTGGAATGGAACGCCTGTGGTGTGAGTAGAGGAGCCCGAGGTAGATGACGATGAGTGAGTAGCGGGATTGGTGGAGAAACTCAGAAAATGCGGAATTCGGGAGGAAGTTTTCAGAATTCAGGAGAAGTTAATTCACTCATTATGTAATTTTCTTATCTTAGTGTACATTAACTATGCTTGAGGCATGTAACTAGTCTATAAGCGCCAGGCCAAATTGTTATATTTTTGCTGCATTCTTGTTTTGTCTTGAACTATTAATGTTACCTAAACTATGGATCATTGATGATAACGTTAATACTCTTTTTAAACTGCAGTTTTAAATAGCTATCTCAATATTGTCACTTTTTAATGGGTAAGGGCCCCAAGCTTAGAATGTCCAAGGGCTCCCGGATAGGTTGTTACGCTACTGTACGTCACCGCCGATTTAAAGTAGATTCACTGCATATTACGTATAATATTGTATTGTATGTATTGTATTCGGATATTTATAAAGCGCTTCTAGCGGGAGAACCATTCAGATGCGCTTCCAGTGCGAGATACCCAGAGAGAAAAAACAAGTTTTTAAGAAAGGTAAAAGAGGAAGAAACGTTACCGGAGAGAATAGAAGAACGAACGGACGGAGGAAGCTCATTCCAAAGAGCAGGGCCAATGGAAGCAAAAGACCTGGCTTGAGCCAAAGAAGTCCTAACACGGGCAACGAGGAGGTCCAAACGGTCAGAGGAACGAAGAGGACGAGCAATAGTAGCAGAGTGAGGGCGATGAATAAAGTCACATAAATATTTCGGAGCGAAACCAAGTTGAGCCTTAGAAACAAGGATGAAGACCCTGAATTGGATGGGGGCAGAAAGCGGGAGCCAGTGGAGTTCTTCTGCCATAAAGGTGGTGATATGAGAGAATCGAGGATGACGGGAAATTAGTCTAGCAGCAGCATTGAGAACGGACTGAATAGGAGCAAGACGGACCTTGGGAAGACCAATGAGGAGGGAATTGCAGTAGTCAAGTCTAGAGCAGACAAATGCATGGACAATTGGAGATGAGACAGAGCGACGGATAGCCCTAAGGCGCCTTAGGTAAAAGTAGGAAGTGCGGGTGAGTTTGGAAATGTGTTAAGTAAAGGTGAGAGAATTGTCAAGGGTCATTCCTAGATCACGAACTAGACGAGACGCTAGACGAGATAGTGAAAGGGGGAAACCTTTGAGAGAGCAGAGCAAAGTCGAGTTTCTGAAGTTGCTGAGGAGTGCCAATCTAGATAAATTGGGTATTGGACGATTTGAGAGAGAGGCGATTGGAAGACATCCAGGTATGGAGATCATGAGAAAGAGCTTCGATGCAGTCAGCAAGAAGAAGTTGAGAGGAAGGAGGCCCATACACGTAAGCCTGGACATCATCAGCAAAGAGGTGGCCTAAGCCCCATGGATGGAGAGGAGAGAGAGGATACCGGCCGTGTATAAAATAAAAAAGGAGAGGGCCCAGAACAGAGCCCTGCGGAACACCCAGTTTAACAAGGACCCACAGAGTTCTAGATTCACCAGATATAACCATTTGAGTGCCATCAGGCAGGTATGACCGGAACCACTGCAGATGGGGGCCCTTGAGACCGCAAGAGGTCTCAAGGCGCTGTAGAAGAATGGTGTGGTCAACCATGTCGAAAGCTGAGAAGACATCATATAGCGCCAGAAGAGTGAGTTCGTACCTATCAACAGCTGAATAAATTTCAGAAAGCAAAGAAAGGAGGGCAATTTGAGTGGAGTGGTGAGCCCTAAAACCTGACTGAAAAGGAGGTAGAAGCCCAGATTGTTCCAGATATGGAAGAATTTGAGGAGAGACAAGGCGTTCAACGGTGAATAGGTGTTGGGAATTATAGCTCAATGTGTTGTAGATCAACATAGAAGCTTAACAACGAAGGTGCCACAGTTTCCTTTTTTGGGGTGAGAAAATACACCAGACGATTAGGCGAATTTCGAGAGGGAGCTACGGGTATGAAATTCTATCGACCCAATTTTTATTGCGTCAGCTTACAAGGGTAGAGGCCAGTCCTCTCTTTTGCCGACTGATCTTCCACAGAAAATTTAGGCCTACATTCGATGTACTCATTTTATAGCCAATATAGGTAGGACACTAGTGGAGAAGAAACCTTCAAATATGTCATCTTTCTATTCTAGGCAAATAGCCTTTTAATAATGCAAGTCAAAGGCTCACATTTTGTCAAGTGTTACTGTCGTTGGATCAGGTGGCTACTATGAGCGCTTATGACGTTCTCTGAAGTTGATAAACTGTTCGAAGAAAGGCGAGCTCACTGGTAGCCGATGATGCAAAGTCTACATATTCGAGTAGGAGGGATTGCGAACAGTGGCTGGAGGTTTTAACAGAGAAGGATTGGGAAGACAAGTAGGATTGGAACCAGAGTAGAGCAGCACCAGATGCGCCAAACTAAGAAGAACGTGGATGAAGAAGGAGGCTGTGATCACAGCGTCGAATGCGGCGTAGATGTCGAGGAGAAAGAGGCCGGAGACTTGCCGATGGCTGACGGCAGAGACCATGTAGAGAGAGGCAAGTATACAGTCTCTGTAGAGTGGTGTTAAGTGAAGCCAGATTGGTGGGGTTTGAGGAGTGACTTGGAAGAGAGGTAGTTGTTTAGCCGGGCAACTTAGATAGAAAGGAGAGATTAGAGATGGGACGGCAGTTAGATAGGTTTTCTTGTCAAGATTTGTTTTTTAGAAGGGATGTGATGAGAGAGTGCTTTTAGAAGTTGTCAGTAGAGAATGAGAGTTTGATCATTTTGGTGATTGAAGGAGCAAGGACAAAGACTCAGTGTTTTATCAGAGAGGTGGAGATCGACGTTCGCATTGCTTGTTGGGAAGAAAATTTAGGAGGAACGACTTGCCGACAATCATATTCGGAATGAGGCACGAAAGCAATTGTTCTAAGCACATTATTCATAGAAGAAATTGAAGTGGAGAAGATATATTTTACTGTATTGTACATACTTTTGAATTGTCGTCAACGATCTCTGATGTCATATGATAACGTTAAACTTTGGACTAAAAAAGAAGATATATTTCATGTCTATTTATAACACAGAACGACTCTAAAAGTTTTGCCTAAGGCCCGAATGGGTCGCCGTAGGACAAACAACATAGTCCAGGCCGGTGGATCCTACGAAAGCGTTGGAAAAATACACACTTGGAAAATTTTGTCTGCCTTTTAATAGCACAGACTTATCGATTGACAGGTGTTGACCAATGGACTATCGAGCGATCGGAATTTGCAACGGGGCGGGTTTGGGTTCTAGCATTACCCGAGGACTGAGAAATACAACGAGAATTATTTTAAGAAATTGTATATTAGGCCCATATTAAGAAAATTCGTTCCAAATTTAGGCGAATAGTGAACATAACATTACAAAAATATTAGGATGACGCCGATCAAATCAACACCAATAAATTCTACACGTCTTTGCATCTACCATAAACCAAAAAATAATTACAAAATTTCGCGAATAGGCCTACGTTTAGAACTTTAATCAATTTGTTAAACAAACCTTCGAGGTATAAAATATGAAACAGTGTTAAACATCGAATTCACCGAGAAACTATCCACGCAGTTTTGGCCTCGGCGAAATTATATGCTTTTCCATCATGCTACAATAAGACTTAATTTGCAAATCTTGTTCCAAGAAAGACAAAAGGGACGCGAAGAGTGCACTAGGCTTATAATGAAGATAATATGGAATTGGAATGAATGAACATCATAAACCCAAACCTCTATTTCTTAAATAGCTGTTTATAGCCCTGTTCGCCATGCACAGAACCTACCCTTAAGACGCTAGTGCGAACATATAAACATATTTCAGTTAATTAATTATAAGAAGTACCGGTGAATTATGTGCAAGAAACAAAAAGCGGTGAGGACCAACATTTGCAGTGCGCTATGGTCTGGTGTAGCGTTTCTCAAAGTGTGTTCGTTGTAACTGTAAGGGTTCCTTGAAAGAAAGAGAAGGGTTCCGTGAGGAAAGTGGATAAAAGTTGTGTGTTGGATGTGTTGTTACGTAGGCCTATATTATAAATCAGACCCTGAGGTGAAAACAAGGATTCCGTGGAAAATTTCACTTTAGATAATTTCTAATCTAATTTTTATACATTAAACCTATATGGATTAAACAAACCTGTATGAACCCCAATAAAAGATAATTCAGTTATTCATAACGGTGTAATGAATTAAACATAATTATATTGGTCTGCTTCGAGGGCGATACCCATACCAGAATATGTTTTGCTTAGGTCGGGTTCCGTTAAGAGTTTTCAGATCAAAGGATTCCGTTTAAAAGAGATTGGGAAACACTACTCTAATGGCTAGCACGCTAGATTGTCAACCAAACTATCGAGAGTTCAAATCCATGCGAATGCTGAAATTTGTTCATAGATTTCGGTTCCATAGTATGCTTGCGTCACTTGCGAACTCGGCTATACTGACTAGCATTACAGTGACTGCTCCTTCTCCTTCTCCCCTTCATTCTCATTCAAGTTTTCCTCGTGTTAGTAACAGCACAAAGACACACTGTAACACGGTGTTACAGTGTGTCTTTGTGCTGTTACCCCCTTTCTATTAGTGCAACGTTATATCTCTGTCCTGCTTGTTAATGTCCTACGACTATTTAACTTTTTTCGCCTCTCTTACCAATCTAACCCGTGCAATATGTGACCTTGCCTTACATCCTTTTACTCTCCAGCCGCGCGCTCGATTGGTATACAGACGCTGACTGTGAGGAACACGAACTACGCCACTGTCGTGTTGGGTGTTGTCAGCCTGGGTAAGAAAATGAGGGCGACGCTATGCATCTTTGTTATGACCCAGCGTCGTTAAACAGTAACTAACTACAGTATACTATAGCTTGCGAGAAACACGACAGATCGAGAGTAGCGATCACCCAGTCACCCAGTAACTAATGGGTGGCGTTTCTGGCGTGTGAACTCTGGCTAACCACGGCTCAATTATTAGTCAAATTTCTCGGTATTGTCACATTTCGCTAGCTGTTCCTCTGAGTAGGTCTCTTTAAGAGGCGCTATGTAAACTCTCAGAATAAATGAGTAATGTGGCCAAACGCTCGAATTTTACCAGTTTTTTTGTACAAACTACAAGCTTACTCATCAGGTTACATGTATCTATTTTGCCAAACGCTCGAATTTTACCAGTTTTTTTGTACAAACTACAAGCTTACTCATCAGGTTACATGTATCTATTTTGCCCCTCAGCTTCGACGTATCTGAAAGGTTGTCCTGAGATGTTCAGTGGAGGTCGGAGCTAGGTTGCAAGAGAGACAGACAGACAGACAGACAGATCGACAGAGAGCAGGTAGAGGAGCTGCCAAAGGAGTCACTCCTCTCAGCGAATGCGTTCGCAAGCGATGGCATTGCAAAAGCGAACCCATTTGGCATTCTAGTTAGCTATACTTAGAGTTCTATTTATACAAGTTTGATAGAAAAAACATTGTACATTCCATAAAAGTCCTTGCATGGGTATTTCCAAAGGTTTGGTAAAGTTTGAAATGCAACTTTGGCCGATGTTTTTTAAACAATTACATGCAGCCATTTAAATTTAAATTTGAAATGTCATTTAAATTTTAAGTAGTCACGTCCCCTCTGGGTCATTGGTCATTTTGTAGTCAAATAGTTCTTTTTCACAAATAAAGTCTAAAGAATACTTTTGCAAAACCAGCAGTTTCGAGACTAGAGACGGCGGCCTCCGTCAAGTCGTCTAACGTTATCAGGGCCGGTATTAATTATTGTTTAGAAAACAACATTAGCTGTTTAGTTGTTTCCAACCATTCACCGCAACCTAAAACATGTCGATGCAGTGATAACGGACGAAGTGATGACGCGACTGTTTTGAGTTAAGATGAATATCTCTAACGGGAGCATAAGATCACATGGCCTTGCGTTATGATCCAGCCGTCATTTCTGTCATCTCTATGCGTCACGGGATGCATTCGGTTAGCATGCTGGTATGCTGGGTCTGTAATAGTGATAGAGTGTAGCTACTCTGGGTAAGGCTCAAGAGCGCATGTGCCTCTGTCACCGATCAGTATAGTATGGTATTCATATGAAGATTTATATCCATATAAATATCCAAGGTATCCATATGAATCCACGAAATCCACTTGAATCAATCAATCAATCAATCAATCAATCTGTTTATTGCCACCAAACGAAACAAAAACCAAATAAAGCGGTTTCACAGTTATATGTACAAAGTTGCTGGTAACAAGGGGGCCCAAAAGGGATTGCTCCCGCTACTAGGGACACCTATCTACATAGTAATGTACAGTGGCGTACAACTAACTCCAATTTCTTCAGATCATAGAAATCAAATGAAGCGATATGTCTTAACTATACGGCTATAAACCAAAACTGTAACATATCCTGCCACCACCTGGGCAGTGATCCACAATGAAATAAATGAATTAAAGAAAGAAAGAAAATAGCTAAGTTAGACGAAAGAACATGATGCGACAATACACAAGGAGACATAAGGCATGTTCTTTCGTCTAACTTAGCTATTATTAGAGAGAGAATGTACTTATCGATATTACCATATTTTAAATGGTAATTTGATGATTTGAAAAACAAACGGCAACTCTTGCGGTGCACTGTCCAGGACCTCTGGGACTAAAAGAAAATGAAAATGAGCAGGAAAATGAGCACTTCCCTATATTCTTAATAAATTAGAGGAGCCTATCTATATTTCTGCTGATATTTCCTTTTTGAAAGGCAAAAATGAAACCTTTAATTTATGGGTTAAAAGGCGTGTTCCGTTTAGCAGGATGTAGCTACTCCAGCATCCCTAAACTATATGTGTTCATGTGTCTACATATATGCATGCTATTATATTTGATAGTGTGGACCATGAGGTACTAATTGAGCGATTGAAAATATATTTTGGCCTGTATGGAACCTTCCCCTGCTGGTTGGGATCCTTCTTCTGTGAGCGCTGCCCTCTGTGTGGTCCGTGGGTCCTCCAGGTCACAGTGGGTCCCTGCTCCTTATGGGCTACCCCAGGGCTCTGTCCTGTGTCCCCTTCTCTATCTTAATTACACACCCGACCTTGCCCCGCTCCTTGCCTCATAAGCCTCTTTGCTCAACTCTTCATGTATGATGCTGATGTCCAAGCATACTTGCACTGCTCT
This sequence comes from Allolobophora icterica, assembly GCA_963556255.1. NCBI lineage: Eukaryota > Metazoa > Annelida > Clitellata > Crassiclitellata > Lumbricidae > Allolobophora > Allolobophora icterica. Next base: position 22,917,147 of record OY744610.1, read on the forward strand.
GCCTCAGATGATGCTATGCCTACTCAGAACATGATCCTGATCATGGGAACCCTGGATGTCGTCTAATCGGTTGCGGCTCAACCCTTCTAAAACCCAATTCATCTGGCTGGGTACTCCCCAACAACTGGCTAAGCTGGACATGGCTGACCTCGCTGCTGTTGTCCCTCATTTCACCTTCTACACTTCTGCTCGCGATCTTGGTGTCACATTAGACCAAGAGCTCACCTTTACTCCCCACATTAACCACATTGCTAAGGCAATGATCAAATGACTGAGGCTTTCAAATCTTTAGTCGAGTTTTCTACGAATTGGACTGGGGCTTTGTGATGTCACCATTTAAAAGACCAATCCTTGATGTTACCGCATTCAGTTTTCATGATATAACGGGGACTTCGATATAGTGTGATTGTGTGGTGTTAATCTTTCATGTGGTGTGTCTTCTGTAGACTATAGGCCCCTTTTGCAGTCAGATTCCGGTTTTGCGATTCTCCATAACAATAGACAGTCGGCCTACAAATTAATTAGCCTATTCTTAATTAAATAAATTAATTAAACAATTACTTCTGTTATTTATCAAGGAAACAGGATATTTTGGAGGAGGAGTTCTAATCATAGCTATTGCACCCAGATTAAATTAGTTTTTATCTCGAAGAAGATCAAGAAAAGCAGTATCTTAAGCCAGTCCCGAATTAATAAGGATGCCGAGTACGGTACTTAAAAGGTTGATAAACACTGTTGTATCCTATTAATAGTAATGACTCGGAATTTATAATCCATCATTGACATGCATGTCAATAAGCCTTAATAGTAATCGTAAACTCCAAACTTCTAAAGCGCCAATCGAAAGCCAAACGCAGGGCGCCAGCTTATTCACGAGCGCTGCGTCAAGTCAGAGGGTTTCTCTAAAGGTAGTCAAAGGATGCCCGAGTCCGGTTTCCATTGGTCCAGACCGAGAGAGATGGCATAGCAACTACTGGTTAGCTTCCTGTCTGACTTGTAGGCCTATAGCGCTATGGAAAGTGGTGAGGTTACTCTTTTGGCCCTCTTGGAAGTTAGCTCTGCATTTGACTCAGTTGACCACATCATCCTTCTCCAGCGCCTTTCAGTCTCATTTGGTGTGGTTGACAACCCATTAGACTGGGTCTGCTCTTTCTTATTGGTCGATCTAACTGGGTCGTGACTTGTTCTTCTAGGTCTTTCTGGGTTCCTGCTCTGTTTTGTGTTCCCAAGGGGTCTGTCCTTTTCCCATTGCTCTACACTCTGTTCACCTCTTATATCAGTTCATTGTTACGGTCTTGTGCGCTACTGCATCACCTCTATGCTGATGACATACACGCATACATCCATTGCCGTCCTACAGAGGCAGCTGCTTCTGTTGGCCAGATGTGCCATGCCATTGACACCCTTTCTGGATGGATGACTTCTAATCGGTTACTGCAGCTGGACCCATCTAAAACTCAGTTTATTTGGCTTGGTGGTCGCAGACAGCTGACAAAGGTTGACCTGCACTTATTAGCAGAGGCCCTCCCCGTGTCTCCTTATCGCTTACTATCCGGGATCTGGGGGTGACCATTGATCTAGAGCTTACTTTTTCCAAGTGTGTTATCTTGGTCACCCGGAGTTGCTACTACCTACTCCGGCAGTTGCCTGTTGTAATACGGTCCCTTTCTCATGACGCGGCGGTGATCCTTGTTCAGGCCTTTATCTCCAACAGAGTTGACTATTGCTGCTCAGTTCTCACTGGACATCCATTGACTCTAATTGGGCGCCTTTCTGTGGAGTGGTGTTTTGAGAAATCAGATTGGTGAAGGTTAAGGAGTGAATTAGAAGAGAAGTAATCGTTTAGCCGGTCAAGAACGGTTCAGGGGGCTTTCACCTCCGGACGATTCACCTCTAGGGGTATTCACCTCCGGACGTTTCACCTCCGGACGTTTCACCTCCGGACGATTCACCTCTAGGGGCTTTCACCTCTAGGGGCTTTCACCTCTAGGGGCTTTCACCTCCAACTGTAAAATGAGACCTTTTGAAGAGATTTATTTACGCCGAAAACATAACAGACAACATACAAACTACCTTACCTCGTTTAGAAGCGCCGTATTCCAATAAACCAGACATTCTGTCAGACGACAAGTTCACTTTTGAATGTCTGTTTTTCTTGTTGGATGCTTAAATACTGCACACCGTGGTAGGCCTATTACATAATTAGTTCTCGTTAAGAGCCTACAATTTAGAAATTATTCCATATCTTCTTATCTAAATTCATTTTTTTATGCGCCTATGGTTAATTATGGTTAATTAGGGCATACAGTCACTGGCACGCGAATTGGTCTTTCCTTATCATCTGCCGTTATCAGGTTATTAGGTGTCTAATTAGCTAGGTTCGAGAAGCTTTCATTGTCTTCTTACCTCAATTCATTTCTTGTGTTCGAAATCTGCTTCATTAGTTGCATAGTTTGCATGTTGACACTAAGAAATCTACTTCATTGCTTAGTGATAATTAGTTTCATAGTTTGTATGTTGTCTGTTATGTTTTCGGCGTAAATAACTTGCATAAATAAATCTCTTCAAAAGGTCTCATTTTACATTTGGAGGTGAAAGCCCCTAGAGGTGAAAGCCCCTAGAGGTGAAAGCCCCTAGAGGTGAAAGCCCCTAGAGGTGAAAGCCCCTAGAGGTGAAAGCCCCTAGAGGTGAATCGTCCGGAGGTGAAACGTCCGGAGGTGAAACGTCCGGAGGTGAATACCCCTAGAGGTGAATCGTCCGGAGGTGAAAGCCCCTGATACCATAACAATTCGTTCAGCTAACTTAGATAAGAAGGAAAGATCGAGGATGGGACGGTAGTTAGATGGGGTTTTTTAAGTCAAGATTTCCCTCTTTGAGAAGGACAGTAACGAGAGAGTGCTTAAAGGCCATTGAGTGGCGCACGAGTATCAAGGAGGTCGGAAAAAGTGGAATGGCAGCAAGAAAGGAGGTCATCAAGGGACGGGGGAGGGTTAAGAACCACTTAGGTTTTAGAATATCTTGGATGAAGGCCTGACAGTAGGGTGCTCCAGAAAATTAAAAGTTGAAAAATCATTTCACTCCGGATATTTTCCCATGTGTCTCATTCAGATGAGTCTAAATATCCAAATTAAGGTTAAGCCTTGCCACCAGCACGATGAAGTTTTAACAATAACCGTGTTATACTGTTTTAAGGTTATGTCTGCAAGAGTCTTGCTAGTTCCATCCGGAATAACTGACATACCGAGCAATTCTCCTTCCTTCTAGTCTGGCATTCCTGCAATTAATACTCCAAGTCTTTCACCGTCATCAGGAACAATTTTTCCATCCCAGTGTGATGTCATATTGTTAGGAGAATTGAATGAGGTCACGATATCATTTGCAATCTCCGTCTTAATTCGTTTCGCCTGACGGGATCTGGTACTTGTTTTAGACAGAGTCACGTCATCTAGGTTAGCACCACCTTCGGTAATTACTGCTGCCATGAACGCCGTTCTCTTTGCTGCCGACATATTCAAACGACCTACCATTGTTGAAATTGTTGGGCTTGGAAATATATTTTTCGGTAGTTCCAAAGTAAAAGTTCGCTTTCTTGTCTGCAGTAGATCTTCTGCATTGCTAACAGTTGCCGAAGCGCAGATTATTCTTTTCTCTTCTGTCGCCTTTCTGACCAAGTGGGAAGAATCTCTCAGCATTTTCTTTTCTACTTTCCTTTTGTAGCTTTTATCCTCGGATGCCATGTGTACAGTCTTCTGCTCTTGCAAGGCTGCAAGAAATACCGCATCTTCATCTATCTGTTGCTGGCTGCGTAGACGGTTATTTTAAGGCTATTTATACGGATCTCAACCATGTCCTCCGGGGCCTGACCCCTCTTCGTAGTAATGGTGGTTATAATCTTCGTACCAGATTCCATAACTTCTCCCTGCCTCTCAAAGATGACCGCAACTATATTATATCTCGCATCCTTTTTAAGAATGCTTACTGACAACTCCCCGTACTCTTGGCTTCAGAATTGTCCTCCGTAGTCTTGCTTGTCAGCTTAATGTATGAACATCATCCTCAGAAGACACCATTAACAATGGAGAAGGAGAAGAACGACCTGTCATCCAAGGAGATGGCAGAGGCACATATGAACATGGACATTGCTAAGGAGCGCGGCATGGACCTCAGGCAGATACTCACACACAATTTGCTCTCAGCATCTCCACTGTTCGATGGTGATCTTCCACCTCACACCAACAAGTCACTACTTGTTGGGGAGATTGAGTCTAGACTGGACCTCATCCAATGGCGCCAGGATTCTACACTCGCAACACATGGTGTGGTAGATTTCATGTCTAAGATCTACAAAAATGTGAACACATTCCAGCTGCAGCAACAACATCGCTTCCACATGTAGTAGGCAAGTAGCTGATAGATGAATTTCACATTTTTGGCAGAGGGATAAAGCTGAGGTTATGATGGTGTCGATGACCACACCAAGATTATGGAATTGTGCCAGTGGCATCTGCCGCACATTAGACATGAAATCTACCACAACATGTGTGGCAAGAGTACCTGACGCCATTGGGTGAGGTCCAGTCTAGGCTCAAGCTCCCAAAGGTCTAGATTGACATAGAATCCTCGACAGTAGCCACAATGTATATTTCAGCTTCTTTCTCTCACGGATATAACCGGTCCTTCACAATAGGAATAACAACAGACTCTTACTGTAACAGTAATAATGTGAAACTCAATTTCTGTGTATATGTTCACAGTGAAAAACAGCAACACGTACACATTCACATTTACCGAATAATCGAAAGTTTGCTTGATGGCGTCATCGATGTTACAAAATGACCTTGACCATGACCTCTCAAGGTGAAGATAACCCAGAATGGCGAAAACAATACTAGAAATGAATTCTACATACCGAAATCAGTAACATTGGAGGTATTACACGTGCATATATACTCTAGAAAACAAAAATGGTGAATTTTTCATTCTGCAAAAATGACCTTGACCATGACCTTTCAAGGTGAAGATGGCCTCGAATGGCGAAAACAATATCAGAAATGAATTCTACATACCTAAATCAGTAACATTAGAGGTATTAAAAATGCATATACTCTAAAAAAAACCAAAAAGATGAATTTTCCAATATGGTCGATGGCGGCCATATTGGTCCGATTTAGGGGGATTTTGGATATGTTATTCAGCAATGGTTCCTGAGCAGGAAACCGTTTAAAAGCTTCTGGAGCAATTTCGCCCAAGTCTGACTGCAAATTATTGATATTATTATTGGTATTTCTTAGGAAACCCCAATCCGCCATTTTGAAATTCATTTTTAGGGGTGTTCCAGTGGTCGGATTTAGAGGGATTTAGGCTATGTTATTCAGCAATGGATTCTGAGCAGGAAACCGTTTAGAAACCTTGTGATGCAATTTTGCCCAGGTTGAAGGTATATTTGAGCTAGATTGCCTGGACTGATTAGTTGATGTCTTTTTGTTGTTGTAAAAACTGTTTGTTTATGCTACAGCAGAAGACACACTTTCGATAGCAATCAAAATGAAAATCAGTAAAGGTGAGTTGTTTACTAAAGTGTTAAATAGGAGCTATACAGGCAACATGATCTGCCATCGCTACGCACTGAGAGGAAGGACACGCGGCGCAATCTGAGACCTAGACTGCATCCATTTGCCCTTCCTATCAAGATAATAGGAACTTTCTGGCCTGGATGACGTATTCAAGCAGTTATTTACAGGAACATTCTGGCTCGCATGACGTTTTAAAAAACGATTAGCTGTATAATCAGTACCCAAGTGAACTGTACCTCATTGCGTTCTGTCAGTGGGAACTTTTTGAATAAACAAAGATATAATCTACATATAATCTACACTGTCATGTTAAAATTCCGTAGCCAGCCTCACATCATGTTTGGTTCAAACACACATAATTATACAATCACAAGCACCACACACAAATACCCACACGCAAACACCCACAAACAAAACACCCACACACGAACATTCGTACAACACAAACATATATACACGTATAGTATGTTGCTAATTTGTACATGTACACAATAAATAGAGAAGGTAAATCAGCGTGATAATGAATCAACATCAGTCAGACAAAAGTCAGATATATCCGGTGCAAAGGAGAAGGAGATGCCAGTGAAGGCAGGTGGCGTAAAGATCGAAAATGTGGAAGAATTGAAACGATTTTGAAACTACCGACAAAGGAAAGAGTAGCGAAAGCAATCGAGGAAATGGCGAGATTCAAGAGCACTGCAATGAGCAGAAAGATAATTGGGCACCAAAAGTTGAAATTCATCAGGACACGTGTATTCAGTGTGCTATATATAATATGCGAGTGAAATATGGACTATAACAGAATACACAAAGAAAAACGTCGTGCTTATAATGATGGACGGTACAGAGGTCAGCAGTAGAATGGCTGGACGATGATACGGATTGGTGCGGGGTGAATGTGCAGGTAAACAAGTTGAGTTTATCTTCATATTAAGGAAGCGAATAGAGAGAGCATAGTAAGCGTGCGATGGATGCCAGCGGACGATGGTCCAGTGGACCGACTAAACCAAATAAAAGTCGCTGAATTCTGCTCTCGAGCTTGGTCTGTAAACCAATGATATGGTAGGTTGCTGAACTCAGTGTAATAGCCATGGACAAGTTGTTCCTACACATAATTTTGTCTCTATCACCTAGTACCCGGAGTCAGTCGCTAAGGAGTTACCGACTGACTTGATGTGTTAGCGACTGACTTAACGACTCAGTCGACTAATTCGCAGACTTATCGACTGACTTAGCGACTTTCTATCGACTTCTCAGGTAATCGGGTGTGTCAGTTATCCACCTAACAATATAATGCATACTGCACTGACCGTGCCATCATTTCCGTGGGCATTAGATGGAACCCATAAGGGCGTTATACAATATACAAGTCTAATATGGGAAAATGGGCTCCGCTCCATGTGGGCATGCTGATAGAGGACAGACCGATGACTGTGAAATTTCATGTCAATGTGAATTTCGTGATATTGAGGGTTTGATAAATAGAATGAAGGGAGGATGGTTTATCAGTGCCCGATCTTACGGCCAACCATGCAGTCGGCCGAAATTGCTGACGCGTACCTCTTTCAGGTAGTAGCAGAGAACGAGAATCATGTACTCCGGCACTTATTCCCAGAGTGAGAATTGCATAAAAAAAACTGGGGGTTAGACTTTGATTCATGTGGAGTTGAATATTGTATTCGTATTTTGCAAACTGATGTCAACGAAATTTGAAAGCAGAAGATTTCAACGCTAGCAGTTTTGGAAGTAAGACTTGAATCAAAATCAATTCCTTTGTTGAGAAATTTAAAAAATGCATATATCTTACACCATTGAAATGTCCTCATTTTGTCATAGATTCAGAATCAGATATGCTAAATAACACCAGTACAACTCTGGGGGTTGGAAACGACCCCCTGCAGGGATGTGCAATTAAGACTTAACTGTGTGGTCCTAAGAAAGACTAGAGCATTGAACACTGGCGTAAACTTGTCCAAAATATTGGGGGCATGGGGTCTGGACCAGAGGTGCAAAAAACCAAGTTTTTTCAGATGAAAGTTGTTTTTTTGTTGTTGTTTTTTGTGATTTTTTTTGTTAGTATGGTTTTTGTTGTTTTGGCTACTCGTTTTTTCATCGACGATTTGTTTCGAATCTGGAATCAAACCCCTGAAAAACTTACCAATTACTTTAATAACTTGAATACTTTTCACCCCAGTTTTAAATTCACCATTAACAAATCAAGAAATACCTTCAAAATCAAACAAAAAGTTATTAAGGTTATAAAAGCAATACTAACAACTTTATATACTAAACCTACTGACAGAAAATTATAATATTTGAATTATTCAAGTAATCACCCACCTCACATTAAGAAAGCAATTCCATTTAGTCAATTTATAAGATTAAAACGGATTGTCTCTGACCCTATAGATTTAGAAAACCAAGTCATTAAAATGTCTAACGCTTTAAAACTTAGAGGTTACTCAGAAATTATCTTAATCGGAGCAATTCAAAAACTCAAACAAGTAGACAGGACTACATTGTTCGCATAAAAAACAGAATATAATCGATAGACCCCTAATAATTTTAATACATGAAAATAATTTTGAAAAAAGACTGTCCTAAGAAGATCCTTACATAGACTCTGGCAGGAATTCTTAAGCGAAAACCCTGAGCTACATTCATATTTCAGCACTAAGCCTATGATTGCTTTAAAAAATGGTAAAAGCATTAGAAATTATTTGATTAGCTCTAAATTTCCCGCCCCTTGGTTTACTATAAATAGACACCCACATACTCAAAGTAACCTAGATGCTGCTAACCTATCAAACCTAATAGCCGTGTTAGAGGATTAATAACCTGCCCTTTTTAGAATAAAATATACCGTACAGATCTTTTTGGTCATCCACACTTAGCTGATGCTGTTTGATTCAAGTAGTGATTTCCCGGACACCGAGAAATCACTACTAGACACCGTTGCCCTACCTGTCCGGGGGTGTCTGAAATTATAAACATAATTGATGTTACAAAACTTTGAACAAATCCTGAGAAAATATCTAATACATCTGATTTTCTTAGAAAATCTATGCACACTAACTGGATGTGTGGTTTGATGCAATACTTGTCTGGTTTGAACCCATATACCACAACCCAGAGCTTCATACATATTTCAATACTAAAACGGTGATTGCATTTTGGTAAAATGAAACTAACATTAGAAATAAGTTTACTTGTTCTAAATTTCCGGCCATTAGGGTTTATAAAATTAAATACCTACATAGTTATTACACCAAGATACCGCAAACCTAACAAACTTTATTGCCCTATTATAGAAGCAGTGTCCTGCCAATTTAGACTTTTTACGCCGTGGTGGAGGTGTTGTTAGTTAATAATCTAATAATAATCTTTTTTTAATTAAGCGCCTGCAAATGCACTGTGCTGTACAGTGAACATACACATAGTAGAAACGGCAGCCACGCAGGGCGCCTTACATACATGTAAACAGTAGAAGCACATAACAGTTTTACAGGAGTCGAATATGACTGCTTATGCGGCAGGTATCATACGGCGCGAAATCACGGCCTACTTTTTCATTAACCACCGCCGCCACCTAGCGAATGGAAGGCAGAATTTTTCCTTACGGGTGTTTATGGGGTTCGATCTTGGTACCTTCAGCTCTTCACGCCAGTGTGTTATCCATTACTCTGCGGGCCCCACTGTGGTTGACTCTTTTATGTCGGTTGATCCCAGGATAGGTTACTCCAGCTACCGTTGTTTTTGTCGGGTTGCTTACCGTTTGGAGTTTGGCTGAAAGTACAATCAGAATTCATGTTACTAAACTTTAAACATACTTCTAGTCTTGACTTCAAACAGACTTCAAACTTGTTTGAAATACTTTGTTTACTATATAACAATTGATTCATTGATTAATTATGTACGCACTGTGTTCAGACCCTTCGACGTGGCCCTTCGACAGTAATATAATCTACCTGCCTGCAGCGGACTGTTTTGAGTTTAACACAATACGCCATCTTTCAGGTTTCTTTACAGTGTTGCCCACCTGCACACTACATACTACATACTTTACAGTGTTGCCCACCTACACACTACATACTAGAACCTTGTCACTACGCCTCGACTGACTTCTGTGAATAATTTGGCAATTCTTCGCACATTGTTGTAGTTTCTTCGTCCCATGTGACGAAAACAGAATTTATAAAATGGCGATAAATTGCTATCTTATATTAGGGCCTACTAACTAGAATCGGGATTGGTTTTTAATTGACTCGTCATCTGGCGAACTTATTTATTTACTACTTATTATCGATTTTTCACCCTTTAAATTTTTCGAGATTATAATAGATATATTTTTATCCTTTACATAATTCGAGATTATACTCTCTTTTTGTATTGTTAACTAGAATCTGTTTAGTCTTTTATTCTGATGTGCCAATTGTCGACCCTGCATATTATCGTATGTAGGCCTATTTCCATCATCTACATGGATCGAAGATATGTTCACTAGTATTCTACAAAGAAAGTGTCGCATTATTTATTAATTTGCATTATTATGAAAATTTGCATTTATTAATTATTATTTATTAATTTGCATTATTTATTAATTTACCGTATGGTATAAGGATTGAGGTTATGCTCCCTCTAATATTCGCCTCGGCGCTTATTATAGCAATTTGGATCATAAAAATCATGAAAAATGGCATGAACAAGAGCTCCAACTCAGTTTAATTCAGTTGCGATTTCCTAAAATTAAAAATCATTAAATTAATGTTATTGAAATAATTTCTAGAAGAATAAGAAAATTATTTTAAAAACAAAAAACCAAATTTTGTGGGTTTTCTTCTTGTTGTGTTTTTAAACCAAAAATCGAAAAAAACAACTTTTTCACTTCTGGTCTGGACAATCAGCGAGACTCAGAGGCTTCAGGTCTTACCCAAGCAGCACGCAAACGTTTTTTCAACGTTTTGTTTTGGTTGGGAACGTTGAATAATGGTTTACCTTCCTAGCCTCAGTCCGAGACTTAGGAGTCACCTTAGACCAGGAGCTTACATTTGTTCAGCATATTAATCTTCTCTGCCGCAGCTGTTACTACCAGCTGCGACAACTCAGGGTCATATCTCGCTCCCTCTCGCCTAGTTCAGCATCTACACTGGTCCATGCTTTCGTGGTCTCCCGCCTCGATTATTGTAGCGCCATATATGATGGGTTCCCAACCTGCCGATTGAGGTGCCTCAATCGGGGCCTACGCACGGCTGCCCGGCTGGTGGGTGGCACCCCCAAATTTGGCTGGGTATCGGAGTACATGCGGGAGGTGCTCCACTGGCTCCCCCCCCGCAGCGCATTGCTTATCGGGTCTCTGCTCTGGTTCGGCGGTCCCTTGAGGGTTTGGCTCCTCCTTACCTCCGGGAGCTTTGCTGCTCCACTTTGGCTGTCCAGCGTCGTGGTTCATTTCGCTCTGCAGCACAGGCTGAGCTCCTTGTCCCCCGTGCACGGACTGCTATCCGGCAACACCGTGCCTTCTCTGTCTCTGGCCCAGCGACCTGGAATGGGCTTCCAGTAGCGCTGCGCTTGACCCCAATCGATTGCTCTTCTCTGTTCTACTCTTGTCTTAAGACTGTCATGTTTGACCGTGGTTGGACTGGGAGCGCACCTGAGTAGATAACCTTGAAAAAGCGCTATATAGGACCTCAGTAATAATAATAATAATAATAATAATAATAATAATAATAATAATAATAATAATAATAATAATAATAATAATAATAATAATAATAATAATAATAATAATAATAATAATAATAATAATAATAATAATATTACAGCGGCTCGATGGTATCAGCCCAACAGGATCTGGACGAGGGTTAACCGTTCCGGAAAAAATAATTAATTTAATCTCTAAGACCCTGAGGGAACGAAGTACCTCAGGGCAAAAAAAAAATAATAATAATTATATTATTATATATATATCATACGATCTGAAGAAGGGACCCAGCAAGGCGATCCACTGGGCCCTCTGGAGTTCTGCCTTGTCTTACAACCGGTTCTGATAAAGCTGAGTTCGGATCTGCGCATTGGATACTTGGATGACCTGACATTGGGGGGTAGCAAGGAGTCAGTGGCCGCCGATGTTCACCTTATTGCGCAAGAATCAAAGAAGCTGGGTTTGCTATTAAACCACAGCAAATGTGAGATCGCCTGCCAGAACATCCAAACGCCGATCGATGACCCGGCGTTTCAAGACTTTACAAAAATGGCCTTCGAACAGATGACCTTGTTGGGTGCACCCCTGATACAAGGTCCAGCTGTGGATAAGGTTTTAGAAACGAAAGCTAACGATCTCGAGAGAGCAATCGCAAGACTATCCTTACTTCATACACATGATGCTCTGGTTCTGCTGAGAAACAGCTTAAGTGTACCGAAGCTGTTATACAGTATGCGCACAGCCGTCTGTGCTGATTGCCCGGGCTTGGCTCGGTTCGACAAATTGTTGAGAGAAGGTCTATCGACCATCCTAAATGTAAACCTTGACGATGACCGGTGGCTCCAGGCTTCTTTGCCGGTGAGAGACGGTGGTCTGGGAGTTCGTTGTGCATCTACGCTGGCACTTTCCGCCTTTCTGGCTTCTGCTGCTAGCACAACCGAACTGCAGACATGCATCTTACCAACAGAGTCGGCTGAGATACCATACGAACTGGTCAATTCAGCACTCACCGCGTGGAAGGCCCTGACAGATGCAGAACCACCAACAGGAACAGCAACTCATCGCCAAAAGGAGTGGGATATCCGATACACAGACAAGGCACGGACAGGCCTGCTCGAGTCCACCAGCTGTCCTCGCGATCGTGCTCGCCTGCTAGCTTCACAAGCACCTCATTCTGGTGACTGGATGCTAGCTCCTCCGGTGACTGCTTTGGGCCTTCGCCTCTCAGACGAGGAGATACGGATCGCAGTCGGGGTGAGGCTAGGCACGACACTCTGTGAGCCGCACTTGTGCCACCACTGCCGAGCAAATGTCGACGCAAGAGGGCTTCATGGTCTGGTTTGTAGAGGAGGAGGAGGGAAACAACAGCGGCACGCTATGCTCAACGATGTGATCTGGAAAGCGCTGAGCAGAGCGAAAATCCCTGCTCAGAAAGAGCCTCTCGGCCTCTCAAGAGAAAATGGAAAGCGACCAGACGGTGTCACGCTGATTCCTTGGTCACGCGGACGATGCCTGACATGGGACGTGACAGTGCCCGATACCTACGCCACCTCCCACCTTGCCCACACATCCATCGGAGCCGGCGAAGCCGCGGAACATGCAGTTCTGATCAAGAGGGCGAAATACGCAACCATCACCAACACCCATACCTTTGTGGCGATCGCCTTGGAGACGGGCGGATCTTGGAGCGGTGAAGGCCTACAGTTCGTTGTGGAGCTGGGAAGCCGGATATCGGACTCAACGCACGATCCACTGGAGACATCGTATCTGTTCCAGCGGATTTCAGTGGCCCTGCAACGTGGAAATGCCATCTGCCTTTCCAGGACACTGCCACCTCTGACTGAGTGACGCTAAGATGGCGCTTCAGATAATTAAATATAATAATAATAATAGTAATAGTGATAATAATAATAATAATAATAATAATAATAATAATAATAATAATAATAATGATGATAATAATAATAATAATAATAATAATAATAATAATAATAATAATAATAATAATAATAATAATAATAATAATAATAATAATAATAATAATATTAATAATAAGTTAGAATCTAAACGTCTCAGTAACGTTGCAGAAACGTTTGTAATTAATGGGTTACGTTACAAATGTTTTCCTAACGTTGATAAAACGTTTGCACTAAAATCTTAACTAACGCTGTAGACAAGTTGTTTGCACCAAGATTGTAATGCGTATGAAATAGGTGTGTGTTGTTTAAATATAACTTTGTTTCATACTGATAATATTGAAGATATAATCATTTCAACTTTGGGTGTCCAATAATCTTGTTTTCATTATGAATTTCTGTGATAGTATTTTAGTTCTGTGTCTCTGTTTATTTGTTTCTTAAGAAATTTGTCTATATTGAAACATAATATTTCAATATTTGAACAAATTCTCTTCTCGATTTTTGGGTGGGCGTTGGCCCCCTCTTCAATTATTCGGGGTACACGTGCCCCGGCTGCCCCCAGAGTGTACGCCTATGGGGTTGAAGCCCGCCAACCCTCCGACAATTCTTACCCTGCTTATTCCCCCCTCTTCGTAATCATCAACACCATCTTCGTAATAGAATGCATAAATTCACTTTACCAAAAAAGACAAAAACAACTATATCCCCCGTATTCTCTATAAGAGCTCTTACTGATTAGAGCAAACACTTACTCTTATAATGTACCAAGTTGCGGCATGTCAGCTTGTTTTCCTCAACAAACGAATATTGTGTTATATTGTTTTGTAAGTTTTGCTCCTGTCCTGCCGCTGATGTCTTCGTCAAATCGAAACTTGGAAACTGCGATTGAAACAACAAGCAATATATTAAGTGAACGAAGTGCCTAGCAGTCGATAGCCTAGAATCTGGTTACGAATTGAGGGCTTAGCGGGGGCGGCAGCGGATAGCGACGGCGTCGGGGAATACTCTCACCAAGTGGTCATATATTGTACTCGGAGAGATGTGAGCGGCCACTTGGGATGCAGACCACCACGTCATTTGTTTCTTTACTTTAATCAATTCAAAACTTTGTCTTCCTAAAATTTATTTTCAGAAAGCACCCGAAGAGCTGGCGGTTCAGAAAAGCCAGCGCTTACTATTTTGCGCTTACTCGTTGGAATTCAAGGTAAGGAGGCACATATGTTTAATTCTCAGCAAATCATAAGCGTTAACACTTGAAATTTAAGAAGGAGAGCAGTCCCTTGTGGTATCCTTAAAAGTCAGCCACGTTTATGAGGTCTTGTCAGTTTCATTTTTCTTAGACTTGACAATTAAAAGGGACTAGCCCTCTTGCTCGCCGCCTTTTATCTTTCTATTGACAATTTGCGGTTGGTGTACTCATAATAGCTTGTTGTCCTGACCGGGATTTGAACTCCGACCTTACGATTGACAGCACAGCACGTTAACCACATGATATCGTGAACCCAACTTTGAATCAGCCGAAATATATAATTATTCTTCTAGACTTTCATCCCATAGGTTTTCTAGTGTAAACATGAATGCCACTTGGTGCATAAAATAGTCCACTACCGAAGTGACGGGTCATCCCGCAAAGGTCACTCGACTTGCAATTCATTAAAGCTATGCTGTCTTACCTTGCTGATCGTACGCAAATGGTTATCTGCGGAGACTCCAGAACCCATTGGGTCAGAGTTAAATTTGGGGTGCCACAGGGCTCTGTCTTAGGCCCTCTCCTTTACCTCATATACACGGCTGACATTTCCGCTATATTTGCTAAGCACTTATCAACTGGTCATCTTTATGCAGATGATGCCCAAGCGCTCGTTCATGGCACTCCCTCTGCACAGCTTGCATTAACTGGACGTATTGATGCTCTCTCACGTGATTTACACCTTTGGCTGTCTTCTAATCGTCTCTCTTTGAACCCAACTAAGACGCAGCTTATATGGTTTGGTACTCGTCAGCAGCTCCTCAAACTAGACTTCCCACTTCTTGCTGAGAAATTCCCGTCATTCACTTTTCTCTCTAGTGTCCGTGACCTTGGTGTTGTCCTTGACAGTATGCTCACCTTTTCTGAACACATTGCTAATCTTACCCGTTCTTCTTACTTTCACTTGAGACGGCTTAGAGCAATCCGACGCTCTGTCTCCTCCTCCGTTTTTACCACTATCATCCACGCCTTCATCTGCTCCAGAATTGACTACTGTAATTCTGTTTTGATTGGGCTGCCAAAAGTCCGTCTTTCCCCCCTCCAGACTGTTTTAAATGCTGCAGCCAGATTAATAGCCCGACTTCCTCGCTGGTCTCATATTTCCTCTTTCATGTTCGATCATCTTCATTGGCTTCCCCTTACTGCTCGGATTCAGCTGAAGGTTCTCACTTTAGTCCTTCGGTCCTGTACAGGCTTAGCACCCAAGTACCTCTGTGACATTGTTCGTCTGCCAATTTCAGCTACTTCCCTGCGTCCATTGCGATCGCTTAATCGACATGATCTTCTTGTACCACGAGCCAGGACCTCTATGGCCAAAACTCAAGCCTTTTCTTGCATTGGTCCTGCTCTATGGAATCAACTTCCTCCATTGACACATGCCTCTTTATTAACTGGTGGCCAAAGTGCCTCCTTCCGCTGTCTTAAAACCTCTCTCTATTCACTGGGTCTTTCGCACTGGGAGCGCCTCTGATTAGCAAATACTGTGAGAGGCGCTTTATAAATGTTTAAATACAATACAATACAATGTGCGCCTACCGTATGACAGAATAATATCGAATTTACTAAGTGTTATTCTATATTATTTTATGCATTATTTACTTACTAAATTACTTATAAATTATTATTCTGTAGGCCTGCTACCGTAGACGTATTAAACAATAAAAAAATCGAAACGCCTTTTTTATTTCAGTTACAGTTGGCATTCTTATTGAGAAACCAGAAAACACAGTTACATTTATCAATGAGACAACTACTATTAGATGTAAATCGGATCATGATCGGAAGTTGCTGTGGCATACGTTTGAAAATAACTCAGAGAAAGAGGAACTCTGGAATGGATATTTCCTGAACCCAAAAGCATGCCCATGCCCATGCTGTCAAATCGATAATCATGAACCTGGAAAGTACAACTTGAACATAACTGCTAGAAAGGAAACCGCCAAGCGATACATTTGCACTGAACCCGGCACGTTGACGAGAGCTAGTGCCGACCTTATAGTCATTGGTAAAGTGCTCAAATTCAATTCTAAGCAAGTTTCGTATTATTTTTACACTATTTTTCTAATTCTATGCTATAATAATAAGATCCTTTAAGCCTAAATAATTGCAGTATCCTTCATAATTGTAGTTCAGAACTCATTTGATTGTCTGATGCAGTGGAATGCATTTCTCCAGCTTTCCCAACACTGTCTATGGTATTATATTTCCTCAAGACCTCTGTGTCAGCGAATCCAATTAAATAGAAATGTCCATCCGTTTCATTCAGATCATCTTCTGAAAGTGTCGTGATTTGACAATGAAAGTGAACCATTTCGTTTGAGATTCTTTACTTTTAAAAACTTCTTTTTAATTTCTATCGGATTTTGTCCTTTAAATTACGAATGTAAACTTACTCTTTATGTAGACAACTAATAATTTTGAATGCTCTTTTCTCAGCTACAACGCAAAATGATTTCCTTTACATAGCATTTTAGAAACAAATTGGCAAAAACAGGAAACATCTGCTCCATGGTTATCTTGGCAAAGATGATCAACACGTAAAGCAAAGTTTTACGTGATGGGAATCATCTATTAAAGAGACACCTGAAGGAGAATTCAAGCATAACATTTAAATATCCAAATTAGGCTATAGCTGGATATAATTCTGTTTAAATATCTTAAAATCCGGATTAGTTGCGACTTGGAATATATATATATATATATATATATATATATATATATATATATATATAGCTTTAGCCTAATTTGGATATTTAAATGTTATGGTTGAATTCTCCTATATATATATATTGTTACAAGGTCCCCTAAGTGTATCTAGTATGACTAGAAAGGCTCACTAGGGTATGATATAAGTATTTTAATATTTACACGATAATGTACAATTATACCTGCTCGAAGCCAGAGCGAACAAAACCAATAGTCTTCAACAGTAGAACGACTCGGTAGAAAAAAACGTACTAACATGTGCTCTGCACCTTACGAATATGGTCGCAGGCATGAAACAGAAATACTAAAAGAAGTAACCCGCAAAAAGGCTTACTCTTAACTAGACAAGCGAGACTTGGTGTCCTAACAAACAAGTGATCTCGTCAGATCCCAATACCAAGCTCCCCGACAATCCTACGACAGTCTCTTTCATATAAATCACATGACCGCCAGATGGCGTTAGACTCCGTGAAAACTAGTCAAGCAGAACTAAACGAGAATGTTCCATCTCAATGTACAGAGTACAATATTCTGCATCGTTCAGCAAACCTTAACTAGGGATATCTAACAATATATATATATATATATATATAATGAATATTTGTATTTATATTTCTAAGAATCGAAGCTGAATTGCACATGCAACGAGCATGGGGAAGGTATAATACTTTCGTGCGCCATCGAATTCTGTGGTGAATGGGCTCCACAGATTAGATGGAATAACAGCAATGGCGGACAGGTGAAAGAAGCCACCGTATCTGTAGAGAATGGAAAAGTCACAAGCACTCTTACCATGCCACCCACGTCTAATACAGTTTATTACACCGCTTCTGTATACTTCAGTGAAACTGACAGACCGACTGAAGTGACGGCAACAAATGTTCCAAGCTACACTGATGAATGGAAGTCGCCTCCAATTTCTAAAGGTTGATCTGATGTTTTCTCCATCTCCCTAGCACGGCTCAATCCTCTCTTCAGACGATCCTTTCAAACTAAAGTCCGACGTTTGAAAAAATGCTTCCACTTAATCCGCCGCCTTCCAATTTCTCTCATCTAAGCTTAACCATCCGAAGGAGCAATACTCTTTCCTTCCTTTCCTGGACTGCGGGTAACCGAATATTGTCTTCATACGACATCTTGGACATACCTTACGACGTGACGATCGCTTTATTTTATAATGTAGTGACCAGTGCTTACCTATTATGTTGCGGCAATAGAGGGTTGAACAGAGGGCTCTTGTCTAACATTTATACGTGTTAGTCATACCTGCTGTTCTAAAATTAATTATCGTTCATTCAATTTGTTTGTCTGCTTAGTATGCTTCACAGGTCTTTGTAATATTAAAATTTGACATATTTCACATTATTCCACATTCTACATAAATAGCCTACCCCATTTCTTGCTGCTTGTTAACTCCTCGTTGTCTTTGTAAGTTTTGACGACAAGCCATTAATGCTACTTAAATTAACTAATACTCATTTAATTCAGTAGTCCAGAGCTGTATTAACCAGTCTGCAAAAGACACAATTGCAAGGACATTCTGCAAGCTTAGAAAATAAGTTTTTGAAACTCTTTCGTGAAAATACTGAACCCGTTGATTTGAAGTTTGAAAGGAGCGCCTTTAAGTGGTTCTGATTAGTTGCACTCAATAGGCCGAAAATAGTAGGCTATATTAGATAGCATATTTCACACTCTCAACATTGCTAACCACAATCTCTTGTAAAGGCAGGTTACCCTTTAACTAAAGTTTTAATTGACACGCATTAAATGTAATTATGTAGGTAAATGACTGTGGTTGCTATCAACGCGTAGACTAAAGGATATTCACATCAGAATATTCGAAATAGAAAGGATAGACATGCGACGTGTAATATTACTTTATATTTCTTTTATGTTCTTTTATTCAGATTCTACGGTCAACGTCGCTGCAATTGTAGCACCCTGTTTCGTAGCAGGAAGTATAGCCGCAATAGCTGCAGTCTTAATGAAAGTGAAGTCAAGGTAGTAAGAATACATATGAAAACTCGATTATTATGTCTGTTCAGTTTCTCGTTGTTTGTAAGTGTAACTCCATCTTAAGTTCAAGTCTCGCTATATATACTGTCAATCAGTTTTTTTTATAGTTATGTTCAAAGCCTTCCTACAACTCTTCCATTCTTATTGAAAGAAAAACGGTAGGCCTATGATGTGTTATATAGACCATTCTGAGGAAAATAGTTATTTTCATCTCAAATATCTTTCCAGGAGGACTTTGTCCAGAAACTACATACAACTTCTCTAAGCTCAGAGCGATATTTATAGTAAACATATAGCGATTAAAAATCAATGCAGTGCACTAAGACGTCCCCAGTCGCCTGGACTAGGCTACTGTTACTCACTTCTTGTCGATTTCATCAAATCAAACAAGCTGAAACTTCACAGACCTGAGCAAAAGAAAACTCTTAGCTAATACGTCATTCAACGAACATAAGCCTGTGCTTAAATCTTTGTAATGGCTTCCTGTTCAGCAAAATATTTGTTTTAAATTGTTTATTAAACGATGGCCTTTTGCCAAACACAACACTTAAAAGCAGTGTCCTTATTTCCCAGACTTATCATTCAATCAGGGTCACCTGATTGTAATTTCTGGTCATGCCTAACACTAGAACAGTTTTTGGTGAACGACATGTATCTAGCTTTTGAAACTCCTTTCCGGTATGTTTCTGTTTTGCTCAGTCGCTTTGTCATTTCAGTCGTAACCTCAGAATTGTCTTTTTCTTCTGAATAGTCAATTATAAAATACAATCCATCAAATCAAAATTCGTGACATAATTATGTATTTCTCGTAAGAGTTTAAGACAGGGTCACATGAAACCATGTAATATACAGATCGCAATAGTAGGTCAAACATTCTTGTCAGCATATCTGCTAAAATGACATCTGCATGTATAAAAGGTTATATCTTTGCGTAAAAAGTTGAAGTTAATGAACTGTAGCGGAAACCCCCTGAGGCTTTTGACAGACCCTCCGAGAGTTTACTCTTGCTCTTAGACCACTGTCCGCGATTTCTTTGTCTTCTAGTACCAGGATGTCGTGTGGGTGCTGTGGCCAAGAGTAGCTGGTCGTAAATGTTCTGGGGTCGGCCCTTGTGATATTCAAGGGTGCATAATCGAGTTCTGACCAACTATTACTTAGGAAAGAGAAGTACAACGCAATCCAGTTTTAAACTTCTTGTGCTGTGAATCGGCAATTGATTGCTCTCAAATTCAACGGAAATTACAACCAAATTCAAGTATAATCTAACGACTACTCGTCGATATAATCTAACCAAGAATGTTTCTGCAAACAGTACCTTTCAGTTGCAAGTAGTTGAATTCAAGCAGTCGCACCGTCTAACTTGACGAAGCCTCACAATTACTCAGTCTCTTAGCAATCGCAAATATCAATTCTCTTGATAAAACATAAGGAAGCACAATTCAATTCGCTAATCAACCAAACGAACTTCTCCTTAGCGAGCTAAAACGACATGAACCTCATAACACTCATCACACGCATAACACTCATAACACACTCATAATACCCATAACACACAATAATACATATCGCCATTGCGTAGCCTTATATAGTTTTTGCTAGGTCATGACCTGTACGGTCATGGCCTGTACGGTCATGACTTGTGCGGTCAGGACCTGTGCGGTCAGGACCTGTGTAGCCATGGCCAGAGAAGTCAAGACCTGTGCGGTCCTGGCGTGAGCGGTCAGGGCCTGTACAGTCAGGACCTCTCCTGCCGGTCACCATAGCAACATGCCAACTAGCGCGCATGCATTAACAAACGAGTTCATCAAGTTCAGCAAGCTTACGCTGATCGGCTAATTATAGCGCGGCTGCGCGTCACCGCATTATGGAAAAACACTTAATACAAGGCAATCAACAGAAATACAATTTCTCTACAGAAGTACTGGCGTCCGCACCTCACGGCGAGGTCTACTGACTATGTCAAGACTAGATTCTCTACGTTACCCTAATCTATCTAGTCTCGACTTCTAGATCGCTGATCGATGGAGGTTTCTAGAAATCCACCGGCGACGCCACCTTTTGTTTATGCTGTGAGGAGAATTATATGGCCTATTGTTGTACACGTGAATGTCATAAATAATTGTAGGACTAGAACAAAGGATGGAAGCTATCCACAAGAGAAGAAAACTCGTGTGAACTTCAATGAAAGGTAGGGGCCTAGTTCACGACGTTTTCTGTTTGTTTCAGAGTAATTGTGGCATCTTAGTCTAATTATTAGCTTGCTCACTCATATCGTCATCCTCTATTTCTTTACGGCTCTTCAAAAATTGTTTAAAACACCTTTAAGCTAGCAATTATATTTGTAGTAGACCTAGACAGATTAAAGTCAATGTTGTGCGCTTAAAAATAATTATTCGATTGTTAGAATGTAATTTCAGAATAGTTTACGTTTAAGTAATAAGTTAGTTGGAAAGTTTAAGTCAATCTTAAACGAAAAGACTCACTCACTTTTATCCACTATTAGTGATGATCATCAAGTTTAGGTTCTCTAGCATATACATGTAAAACAATCCCGGTGTAAAGACTTCAAGCTGCCCATCTTTCAATTTACCCCCGGTAATCTGAAATCGATTTCATATTATCCTCTGGGTAGCCTGAACGTGATTTCAATTTATCCCTGCGCTGTACACATTACCCCTATCTAATTTAGTTAAACGTTTAATGATAAATTCTGATGCTTACAGCTCATGATACGTTTTTTTAAAAAACGTGAGACATACAAGATTGAAAGTTACTCAATAAAAAAAATTAAATATGTGTATAAGCTGCCCCAATTTATGACAGCACAACAGGTCGCCAATTCTAATGAATATAAGCATTATGGCTAATGGTTAGCTCAAAAAATAATACAGGCAGTTACCATAACATTTAGTTAATGTGCAAGATTTGCATGTTTCATATGTTGTACATGTGTACTGGGGTTGGGGTAGAGATAGTCGAGAAATGAGTCCCATTAATTTGAAACGGTAATCATAAATCGTAGAGGATAGTCTGAAATCGATTTCAAGTTACCCCTCGATAAGCTGAACGCGATTTCAAGTTACGGGGGTTATGTGAAGTAGGGTTCATCTGAAAGTGCTATACCAGCTACACAACCGCTGACCGACGAAACAGGGTCGGACTGGCTTGCAGAAGCGGCCCAGGACGTTAAATTTTGGTCATGGGCGGTCCACACTATCGAGCGCCGAAGGCACGAAACCGTTCAGGATAAGGGGGCCTGGGCCAATGCTTTTTGTAACATTTAACATGAAATGGAGGACATTTTTTGTTATTAATGGACCAAATGGCATAATATTGTTAAATGAATATTAAAAGATCAAGAAATTAATACGTATGCGTTTTAATTTGTGATTTGTCGTAAATTCGTAATTATGTTTGGAACCAACTGTCACATTATGTAGTGCACAGTTTAGTTTTTGAAACTAACATCTTGAAGAATTAGTACAAACAACTTCACACATGCACTTAGTATAGCAGTTTTTTCATCGTATCACAAGTTGACGTCAAAACGTCAACGATTTCATAATTAATTCTGAGAAGAAGGTCCTTTTCACAAGCCATCAGCATAAACTCTAAACTACACTGACTTAGCAAATTTCTTAATCTGTTCAAAATGTAAGAAACTTATTTCAGTTTCGAAAATGAACTCCCACAAGCAACTTGTGATGAGGATAATGTCAAAACGAATTTGTAAGCCAAAAACAAATTTGAATAAGCTAGACTATGCGAATTGAACTTAAAGAGAACGTGGTAAAAGCAACCAATACATTTTTAAATACAGGTTTGAATTTATTTCTGTTCCTGTTGCTGTTTACTGCTGTTGGGACTGTTTCACTTTCTATAGGCCTAAATTCAAATTGCATGGCGTTTTCTGAGACCGTGTTTGTTATTTCAGTGTCAAATAGCAAATTATAGGCTAGTTTTTAGTTTCTAAACTTTCCCATTTTCTTGCCGTCCAAAAATATTTGCAACCGCTCTTTTGTTACACTGTAATCAAATTTTCTGAGCAACAATTCCATCAATGGGAATCCTTATCGAAATTTCTGCAAAATAATTATTGTTTGGATTTAAACATGACAGATCAACATAAAGATTACCGTGCGCAGAGAATATCTATTTCAAACTATAATTACCGGTATTCATTACCATTGTTGTGAACATTTACTCGAAATTTATCTTTCGCATTTCATTTGGCTGGTTCTCCTGGCAATTTCTTTTTTTGTTCAGATTCTTTTCTGTTTCAAAGCAGTCTCAACATTAATGTCGAGATTTCTTTTATCTAGTTCACTGTTAGCAAGTTCTTAAAAATGTGTAGCTGCTTCAAAAATAACATCAAAAGTTCGATGTATTTGGCTTAATTCATTGATAGTATCTTAAACAATCTCAGAGACTCGTAGGATGCCGTTTATTTGCTAATAGGCCTATTGATATAACGGAGTTGTGTGTTCAAACACTTTCAAAATCAATTGCGCTTCAACGTAAATTCAAAACTTGTCAAAGAATCCATTAGAGTTTTCGCTCTGTAGGGCCTACCGGACATCATTGTTAAAGTTATGTGATTCAGAAATATCATGAAAGCATGTTGTAACATGTAGGCCCCTATATGTAGGCCTATAAGAAATCGATAACTTCTGTTTTTTTATTGCATGCGCTATGATCAACGGTAAGTTAAAGTGAATATTTGCACGTAGCCGCACGTTTCACGAGGCAGTGCAAGTTTCTTGGTAACAAGCATGCACTGCCAATATTCCATGATTTTTAACACTAGAATTTAGAATTAGAATTAAAATATCACAATATTTTTAATCATATTTTTTCTTTTTTTGGGCGGCTGCTCCAGCCCAAGCCTGGGCCACCGGCCCACCGGGAATTTCCCGGTGTCCCGGTGGGCCAGTCCAAGCCTGCGACGAAAATCTACCTGTGATGCCACATTCGGACGTAGCTATAATTTTATGCTGCCAAACAATAATACGGCTTAATTTTGATACATCTGTACATTTGTGCATTTTTCACACATTATGACAGAAAACTAGACGAAGGAAGTGATCCAGGAGAGAAGAACCATTTTGTGATAACTAATAATGGGTACGTTCATTAAGTTTTCTGCTTGCTCATTAGCAACGAGAGCATCATAGTTTAACATTTAAGTTGCTGAACTCGTGAGAAGTTCAAAACAGCTCGAATGCAAAATAATAATGCAAATTTCCTGCATTGCACTATAACAAACTTGGCTATAAACCTAAAAAAAAACGACTGTACGCTCTAGATGTCTTAGGCTTAGAAGGTAAAGTCGATGAAATTGTTATCCATCGGGGTTAGCTTGAAAGGACTGATCTTCTCAATACAAATTCCATATAAATTTTAAGCAGTCTGACTCACGCGGTCATAAAATATGGGTACGTAGCAAAAACAAATAAACATACTCAAAGTTAGAAACCTGTAAATGTGAAAAAAATTAATTTATTTGTTTTGGTATATATATATATATATATATATATATATATATATATATATATATATATATATATATATATATATATATATATACCAAAACAAATTTTGCCTATGCAAAAACCTTTGGACAATTCGCCTCCCGTTATGTCTAATCTGCAAGTTATTGAAGTATGCTAAAGTCTTCACTCTGCAGACGCTATTCCTTCGATAAGAGACTTCTTGATTGTGACTGTTTTATGTCCAGAAGATTGTGAGTTCAGAATGTGTTTATAGGCTAGTTGTGCCATCCAACTTCTCAGCAATCCATCCTTCCAACATATGGCCGTCATTCGATACGTCCATCTATTCATTCATTCATTCACTATGTTAAACGGCTATATGCGCTACATAAAATGTATTTTATAGTCATTCTTTCTTTTGTTTTGCATCTGTTTTTTCTACCTTTTCCCTCTCTTTATTTTATTGAAGCAAATGTGCACAGTACTGTGGTGTTACTGACACTATTTTAATCTCCTAGTATTAAGCATTTCACACTTATGCATTACGCTTGTTTCATCTGACTCATAATGCTCCGCTGTTTCTTTTTTTTTAGCATGGTGGCTTAATCACCGTCAAAGAGCGTGAATTCTACATTATTATGACCACATAAGCTAAGTATCTGCAAAATTATGATTGCTTTAGCCACTTAATGGCTATTACATTGGTCACTTAGGCTTGGAATCCAGAGCATTGATGCATACGCTTCTGGCACGGAAAAGTGCCCACAGGTGTAGGATAGAAAAGTATTGACCTGCGGATCAACTAATTAAAATTTTCTGGCGGATCCGCATGTCAAAAGTTTTATTGCAGGACTCAGCAGGTCATTTTGGCCATTTATGATAACCTTCTATTTAATTGTCTTTATTCAAGCCTTTTTGGAGTGTTGCCCACGACTTTTTCTTTATTCGTTCCAAACTCAAGTTTTCTTCTGTTTCCATTCACCTAAAAGCATTTCGCATTTCTCTTGCCTGATTTGTGTAAATGCCTAGTAGTTATGTGTTAACCTTGCGATTCTAGGACAATCGGTCATAGGACTATCGCTCATAGGAACTATCGCTCATAGGGACGATCGCTCATAGGACTATCGCTCATAAGACTATCGCTCATAAGGACGATCGCTCATAGGGACTATCGCTCATAGGGACGATTGATCATAGGGAATATCGCTCATAGGACTATCGCTCATACGGACCATACATACATGGGTCATTATCCGAAAAGTGCAGAATTAATGCCCCATGAGGTTTTTTTAGTTTTTTCAATAATTTCTTCAACTTTTTTTGCCTCTCCTTCAAAGAATGAGCAGATTAACATTTTCCAAAATTGTTGTAGCTGTTAAATTTTGGAAATGTAGAAAATAATTACTAAATGTATACAAATATCATTGCCATCCTCTGTCCGAGACGGTGTACAATGCATTAAATTCAGCTTTTACGCAAATTTATGCCATTGCAACCTGTAACAAGGATATTATTTTGATTAATTAGTAGCTAGCATATGCAATAATTAAACATTTTGACTCATTTTCGTAATATTTCTTTCTTTTTAGGCCTATTTATACTTGTCCATAGAAATTAGCATCGTAGCCATCTCAATTTTTGGGAAGCCTATAACTTTTAGAGAACGTGCTTACTTACTAAAAGCAAAAACACCAGGGCCAAGATATTGTCAACTACTAATGGAATCACACAGATTTGTGTTCAAATTCATAATGTTTTATTTTTAATTTAAGTTTGTTTGTTCTAAAGTACAAGAAAAGTAAATTTCTGTTTCATTACCATCTAGTTTTGTATTTCCTGGTATAGGTAGATTACAACATTGAAAACTTATTTTATTTACCCGCTTTTGTTGAACTGATTGAAATTACTTATCTGATGGAGTAATTCACGTGAAAATGTTTGACGGCTGTTATAAATTTCATCATTATGTCATTACCTTCCGCGGTTGTTTTTCATCATTACCATCCGTATACATCAGATTTTTGCTATTTTCTCATGACAGTCTCATCTTGTCACGGATGGTAATGACGCATTGCTAAACGTGAATTACATGTATTTCTTTTTGAATTATTTGATATAAAATTAAATTGCAAGTAATTAGAATTTACTATCAACTCTTAACATGTTGTTCAACTTGTATCTAATGCATATCACATACAGCTATAGCTAATGCTGCACAGATTTTTTCTGCAGCTGAAAATAATTTTTCTTTTTTTAAATAATTTCGAAAAATGTCTTAATTTCTTGACACCAGACTAATTTATTATGCGAAGAAAAGGCCTGTTGTATTCCTACTTATTGCTGGTATCATCTGCTTTCAAGAAATTGACGTTTTATAAGCTCCAGAGGAATACTTCAGGTCCCTGTGATTAAATCTGATTACACAAAAAGAGCGGACTGTAATGAAAAAAGAGGAGTTTTGACTTTATAAATTCTGGAAAAAATTAACTTATGATTAAAAATATAGTGGATTTCTGTCAAATTAGTTAAATTTAACTATTTACATGACTGAAGAAAACCTTTGCAACCAATTTTGGGGGAAAATTTGGGGGAAAATATTCTTTTGTTTTTCGGTGACGAAATTTGTGACATTTCGGATAATGACCCACATAATGAGCATAAAAGTAGGGACTCGAGCAATTAACTTCCTATTAACTAGTAGATAGTTTTGAAGTATAGGCACATCAAAGTAGGCACATTTCATAAATATTTGTAAAGTCATTTGGAACATTTGATAAGTTTTATAATTGGTAACCAATTGGAAGTTTACTTAATAATTGCTAGCTAATTGGAAGTTTATTACTCGCGTCCTACTTTGATGTGCATATATATTACAAATAATGAAGTAGGCCTACCATCATACGAACATTCAATAACTGTTACACAATAGCAATACTGTATGTACAATAACACCAAACGGTGAAAGTACACATCAACGCACTTCAAATAAGAAACATTTTCACGTATGGTATAAAAACGCGACGAAATAAGAACCACACATGAGAACATTTGCAGTGAACGAGTCAAAAAGAAAGCTTCGATTACGTCAGTGCCATGAAGAATAAAAGAAAATGGAAGGTGAAGGAATAGGAATGGAAGGTAAATTTGGCATCTCGAAGTTCGGAAAACAAACATTCATATTAAGCGGTTTTGTGTATAATTTCATTAATTTGCATTTACGTGCTCTTTCTTTCTTATGGATCGCATTAAATGGATCCATAAACTATGGTCTCGGTGTATTACCGATGACTGTAGGCCTACTTTTCTATGGTCCGTATGAGCGATCGTCCGTATGAGCGATCGTCCCTATGAGCGATAGTCCTATGAGCGATCGTCATAATGAGCGATCGTCCTATGAGCGATCGTCCCTATGAGCGATAGTCCTATGAGCGATCGTCATAATGAGCGATCGTCCTATGAGCGATCGTCCCTATGAGCGATAGTCCTATGAGCGATAGTCCTATGAGCGATCGTCCTATGAGCGATCGTCCTATGAGCGATAGTCCGTACACCAAGCTTGCAAAGCGTTGCCGTTAACAGAAAAAATTGTCAGGATTTCCAGATGAAAGCTTTAGTGGTAATATAGGAGTTGCCTCAGATTCACATTTGTGAGTGACTATGTGTGTGTTACAAATTATCACAGCAGAACTCATGTCTAGTGTCTAATTTACGCGTTTTATAAAAATGGCAGAAGAAACTTGTCTTGTGAATATTTAAGATAAGCTTACAGTGTATGAAAAGAATTTTAAACGCTTTATATTTCGCGCTGTGAACAATGTTTTATGGGGTATCTTAAGGTGCTATAATAGGTTACTAGATAACTAAATAATTTACTTACAATCAGATTCCATCCAATGGATTCGTATGTATTTTTATGATCTCCGTGCATCAGACAGTTACGCATGTCAAAAGTTTCTGGCACGGAAAAGTGCCTACAGTAGTTTGCAGAGATTTAATTACTATTTTGCTTTCACATCAACTTTTGATAAGCAGTAGGCTATTCTGAAAGTTTAAAAATTCACAGTTTCCATAATCGCCTGTTGAAACTTTTCGAATTCCTCTTAACGCCAAAAGCAAAATTATTAGTTCCAGCGTTAATCATGTTAATGAAGCTTTGGTTTCAGTTGAGCTTTATAAGTCTGTGAGTTTAACATTCAGACTATTATGTATTTCAATACCAGAATGAAACGATGTATTTTTCCTGTTTCTTTTGTCAGCCGAGAAAATCTGATCTTACCTATTATTTATTGTGGCTTAGGTTGTCTCATTCTTTTCATATCACAGATATGATCTAATTAGATGTTGCTCTTCATGGTAAGAGAAATAGAGCAATGGTGTCTCTTTTTTGCGATTATAATAATATTATATTCGTGTTTATTCACAAGCTCACTGACAAACCGCAGAAAGTTACATTGAAACATTGAAACATGACGGTACAATTATCAAGATCTTATTGAACACACATCTTGGCAGTCTGTTTAGCGCCCGCTAATTTTACTGTTGCCCCCTATGGAGTGGAAGGCTGAATTGACTTAGCGAGGGCTTGCGGGTATCGAACCGCGTCTTTCAAAATCTTATGTTTTTCATGCAAGAATATCTAGCCCTCTCCCCATTATGGAAACTATGGATTTCCTGTTAGCTTTTAGAATATTGTTTAGTAAACAGTTACAACTGTTCATTATTGGGATGCATTTATATGTTGCGCAAGTTAGCACATCTTTTCTTTTCATAATTGTCATTTTCAATATTGATAGCGTATTATTAATTATGTGTTATCTTAATTAATAATCATAAATATGAGTATCTCTTGCATGAGGGTAAAATATGAAATATATGAAAATACATTCGAGTCCATTGAGTCTGAATGTTAGTAATATTAAAGTTGTCAAGGTATCTAATATAGCGCCATACGTACATCACAAAAACGCTGCTTTCTTTAGCTCAAATGGTGTCAAAGTTCATTTCGAGCAATTTTCTTGAGTACAACGATTCTTTCTCGGGATCTCGGTGGCAATTCATCCGGTACGGTAGTCAAATTTCGTTCGGAAATAATGTTTCCTTTTATTGGGTTTTAAGCTGTTTGCTTGCAAATGTCTCGTCTATTCGTGGGTATAATTATTGCGTCCGAGTGCTTGTCATGTCAACCGCGTGGAATGTTTTCGTATTGAATGATTTTAATAACAACTACAGTCATCAACGTATGGCAGCCGCCACGTGGTTGGTAACAACTAAAAAACGAACAGTCCGGAAATTCCACGTGCTGCTCCTGTGAGCCTTCAGAACTGGACTATAAAAAATCAAACATCACATCAGCTGTTGACAAGAATAACGCGGATGTAGTCTTATCGGGCAATATACTTATAATATGTAGACTTTGCAACAATGAGCTCGCCATTCTTCGAACAGTTCACCATCTTTACGCGAGCGTCAGAAGTGCTCATAGAATCTGCTAATCGGTGACAAGCCATTTTGGGCTTTATCGGATCCAGCAAAAGTAAAAATTTAATAACAACTGCATATTTTGTAAAATGTGAACGTTTATCTTGTATTATTTAACAGGCTACTTACTTATTTACTTAGTGATTATGAGCTTGTAATACATGTTCTAAGCTTGAAAATGCCTATGCAATACGACGTCTTATATGCGTAATTTTTCCGTTTACTTCAGTAATCAATAAGTCCACATTAGTTGTTAGAGTCCATTCGTATTGCTAATGTGATTTGCATTTTGTTCTCGGGTCATTTGAAAGTTCCTTACAGTTTGAAAAGACCCATTTGTTAATTTATATTTCTGGTGGTTGGACAATGTTGTGGTGGATTTTTGGTAACAGAGACTCTGGATTTTGGGCTTTTTCGGATCCAGCAAAAGTAAAATTTTAAAACAACTGCATATTTTGTAAAATGTGAACGTCAAAACAATCTGAAATCAAAATAATGTAAAATGATTATTGCAATTTGTTATTAACTATTTTGAGTGAATGGTCACCGCGTCATTCTTATGCAGACGTTTCTTCAGCATGTTCTTGTTTTATTACACATGAATAGCTTCCATTTTAAAGGTATTTTAAGTTGATCATGCTGTATATTTGCAGCAGTGTTGTTTTTAAACTTATGTTTTTTATTTGCATATTTGCATTTATTGAGTCTTTGCCATACAACCCAGTTTATGACTTCGAGAGGAGAGATGTCGAGGTTTTTATGTATGTGTGTATTTATGTATGCAGTAGCAGATCCAAAAAGGTGCGTATTTTAAGGTGAGACGAAAATGTTTTCTAAGATACGTGTGGCGGTAAAGTTATAATTTCAAGAGGAAGACTGCTATATGAAAATGGTCCAACACGCGAGAATGATAAATAATGTAGTTAGATCACGGATCAAGTGCACGGTCTCTCGTTTACAGTTTGTTGAAACTTGCGAGAATTTTGGCAGTTTGGACACGACCAGGACAGCGCAGTGAAGAATGGACTGAAGCTGAAGAATTTTGACCTGCAGCAGGCCTGCAAGGACAGCGTTGCAAAAGTCCAAGTGCTTTATGGTGAAAGAATGAACATTGTCCAGGGTCGTAGCAGTGTCGCGCGATAAATTCCGCCGAACGACCATGACTTACCACAGTTGGTAAAAGCAGAATCTGCAGAGAGATTTAACATGCTCGACCATCGATAGATCTTCGTCCAGAAGGATTCCAACAGTTCGTGTGAATATCCAAGATAAGGAAATATGCAACGCATTTCACACCCTTTAAATTTCTCTATTTGAGGAATGCAAAGTTATTTGTTCCAGCGTTCCTCATGGTAGTGAAGCTTAGCTTTTAAGTATCGCTTTAGAAATTTGGAGTTTACGATTGCGATTATTGTGTATTTAGAAATCACAATGAAGCATTGCCTCACTTGCAATGACGTTTGTCAGCCAAGAAATCTCATCTCCTGTTGTCATTTATACAGGTTGCAACTGTCTCATTTTTTCCATTTGAGAAATACGATGCAATTGCACGTCCGTTTTCATGGTAAAGCCAATGAGGCAAAGGCGTCTTTGTTGCGATTATGTAAACTACGGATTGTTTTTAACTTTCAGAATATTGCTTATGAAAAGTTACAGTGTATATCTTAAATTGTTTACTATTCAGTTCCATTTGTGTAAAGTAGGCCTAACTTTTTAAACTTTCATTTTTAGATTCGTTACTTTGGATAATGGTAGCGTAATATTAACTAGGGTCTATAATGTCGGATGCGTGAAGGATAAGTGACTATATTAAGTTGATCGCTTAATGTGCAGTTTGTGCACAAATGCACAATGGCCTACTATGGGATACAAAAATATCTTACATGTATATTTCTGATGTTTTGTTGATACCGGTTATTCTAATAAATTTCTAATAAAAATTCCGCACTAGAAGTTAAATTTATAATTGGTCATATGATATGAATTTCTTTTCAGGGTTTTGAAAGTTATTTACCATTTGTTGGTTTTATATTTCTAGTGATGCCTATCCCCGTCCATAACACAGTGTCATTCGCGGCAGAACGCAAATGTAATTGCATGCGATTAATTCATTTTGTTATTAACTTGTTGGATGGATGGTCACCACGCCATTTTTGTGCAAGCTATTTCGTTAGCATTTCTCTTATTAGAAATATGCATATTAGCTATGATGTGTGCAGCACATTAAATATTTGTAGCACTGTTTGTTCTAAAATTTAGGATTCAGATTTACGTACATGGATTAGTTATTCTGTGCAATCATCCCAGTTTTAGACTTCGAGAAGAGAACTGTAAGGATCTGTTTGTTGCACAGTGGTTGTCTTAGATTCACGTTTTGTGCTGACATTGTGTGTTTTTAAATTTCAAAATGAAAATTTTCTTTCGAAACCTAAAAATGTTCGCAACAGACCCCAAGTCTGTCTACGCGTTTATATTTAACACAGCCGGGAAATAATTTAGCAGTTTATGTTCATTTGTATTGTTAATAATTGGTCATGCGTTTTGAATTTCTTTTAAACTTGTTAATGTGAATTTCTTTTTAAAGTTGTTAATGTGAATTTCTTTAAAAACTTGTTAATGTGATTTACATGTTCTCAGGGCATTTCAAAGTAATTTACAGTTTGAAAAATCACATCTGTTGGTTTATTTTTCTGGTGATAGGACAATTTTATGGTGGTTTTGCTGGTGCCAGAAATTGAATCAAACTAACTGAAATCAAAATATTATATATAATTATTGCAATTTTCTTATTAACACTTTTTTTTATTCAAGCGGTTCTTCAGCATGTTCAGGTATTATATGAATTGATGAGTTACATTTTAAAGATATTGTATTTGTGTCCTGCTGAATAGTTGCAGTGTGTTGCTTTTATATGTACGTTTTGATTTGCATACATACATTTGAGACTTTGCCAGACAACCCAGTTTGTGACTTCGACAGGAGAGCTGTGGAGGTTTAGTGGTTGCTTAGATGTTGCCTCAGATACCCATTTGTGTGTGACATTTACGCTTTACAAATTGTCGCAAAAACACGTGCCTATTTTTTTTTCAAAATGAAAATTTTCTCTCGAAAACCTATCTGTCATGTGAATATCCAAACCAAGCCAATGTGGAACGTATTTAAACGCTTTATATTTCTCGCAACCAGTAATGCAAAGTTACCTATTGTATTTTACACTGACAAGAATGATGTTTAAACATGGCATAATTGCAATGCTTTCTTGAAATCGATTAGGCTTATTCTAATTAAAAATCATTCTAATCAAAAATTTTACACTAGTGTAATAAGATTATCTGTATATTTTAAAACAATTTTTCACGTCTTTTGCAGTTTCTGTCACGACTTTGCAAGCCCCCTTTCCATCTCTTGGTATTTCTTTATATTGATTTTACAAAGCTATAGTGGTTTTCACAGAGTTCCCAAAATTTCAAACTTCAAAATATACGTTCACTCAAGAAAGTATTTTATTTTAACATCTTCTAAAGCATTTTTGAAATTTTGCCTTTTATTCCTTTGTTGTTACGTTTAGTCAATAGAAACCTATACGAGAAATATACCGTGGAAATTCCGACGGACACGCGAGGTTTTTAAAATGATACAGGGGAATTTTTTGGCATCCACCCTTAAAAAGGTTCCCACCTCTGTTGTTGTATTTAGCATGAATTTACACTTCAAGTGTGTAGCAGAACGGATATTCATTGTACTATTTACAATGTCGCTTTCTGATCAGTGTCGCCGTATTCCATTAAACACTTTGCTGTATTACCATTGTGTGTTGTAAGATTAGCTATATTTAATGAGTAATTGTAATCTAAGAGCTTATATACGCCACTGTGATAATGCTCAAGGCATCAGTCAATGGCAATGATGAAAATGACAATGACAATGACAAAATCATTTATCGAAACCATAGATCAGAAGCAAAACATGATAACGTCTCATAACACAAACTGGTGACAAAAGGATGCCCCTAAAGGGATGAACTCCCGCTTCCAGGAACACCCTATTGCCAAGACTATTATCATGGCGCAAGAACCAACTTGAAATCTTAATTAATTCCTCTAAAAGAAGAAGAAACGGGAAAATCCACTTATCTTAATTTAACTATACTGCTATACAACTATACATTGTCATTGACTGATGCCTTGAGCATTATCTGCTAGAAGGAGAAACCAAAAAAATAAAAAAATAACATGGTGAACGGAAGGAGGAAAACAAAGAAGAGAAAGTAATCCGAAGATTAATCGGAAGGTCTAAACTCATGGGAGATTCAAACGAAAGGGAACACATCAAATCTCGGGGGAGGGGGTGGGGAAAATATATAATCATCCCCGAGGGATTCAAAGCAAATAATAATAATACTCAAACGTCTATAGTAAATAAGTGCTAACTATCAATCAAAATCAGATTTTGTCGCAGTAATTTTTAAAGAGCAAAAAGGACCCCCCTGTGTAAGCGAAGGAGGCAAGCCGTTCCACAATTGTGGGCCCGTGACAGTGATACAAAATTTCCTGGTATTGGTACGTGCCCAACCTGGCCTATAATTACCAGCCATCCTCGTGTTGTGGTGGTGGATGTCAGAGCACACATTAAAGGAAATTTTGAAATTGATAGGTAAGAGATTTCTTGAGAGTTTGTTTATACATGAAAAGGCCAATCCGATATTTCTTTATCTGGTCAAGTTTTAGTATCTTATAATTAATAAAGATAGGATAAGTGTGAGAGCTCCATGGGGCCCCACTAATAATACGTATGGCTCTTTTCTGGAGTATTTCTAGCTTACGAAGTCTAGAAGTATAGCTAGAGGCCCATACAATGCAACAGTAAGAGAGGTAAGGAAAAACCAGTGAATAGTACAACTGAGTTCGTATAGCCAACGGAAGCTTGTTCACAGCACGATAGATTACTCCACTACTTGTTGCCATCTTCGTTGAAATACTCTTAACATGCGACTCCCAAGTTAAATGTTGGTTTATTATAACTCCTAAGAATGTAGTACTATTAACTCGATTGATACTATGATCATTTATTAGGAGATGAGCTGCAGTATAAGGTGGCTCAACCTTCCTGTGCGGTTCGAAAATCATAAACGCCGTCTTATTAGCATTGAGCAACAATTTATTGGCCAAGAACCATTCAGATATGAGACGTAGTTCAGTATTAATCGTGTGTATAAGGTTGCAGTAAGGTTTATCCGAATGGAAAACAGTCGTATCGTCAGCAAAAAGTATGAAAGACAGGATAGTCGAGGCGTTATCGAGGCAAATCGTTAATATAGGGCAAGAAAAGCAAGGGTCCAAGATTAGAGCCGTGAGGAACGCCATGTCTAATTTTCCTGGTGCCTGAAGAGACGCCATTACAGTTAACATATTGTGAATGCCGACTTAGATAATTAGTGAACCATTCAAGTTGTATACCTCTGATGCCATAGCTTGATAATTTACTAAGGAGTATAGCATGATTTACAAGTAGTTGAAGAAGGACAACTGACAGGACAGCCACGCATTATAGAGGACTACTGACTGGACAACCACGCATTATAGAGGACTACTGACGGGACAGCCACGCATTATAGAGGACAACTGACGGGATAGTCGCTCAGGATAGAGTAGGGCCTACAACTGACGGAGTATTCCAAAGAGAATATGACTATGAATTATGATTATGAATTATGAATTATGAACATATGTAATGGAAGACTTCAAGCCTCTACTTTAATATCTAACAGAAATATCATTTAAGCACACGCACACAAACATACACCCAACCAAACATACGCACACACAAAACTGTATAGTATAATACTCATGCCTTACTAATCGTGGGCGGAGGTTTCTCACTGACGTCATATGGCCCAAAGTGTGTACATTTTGCCGCTCATGTGACGTGTGTGGTGAAAAGTTAATTGAAAACGGTTCTTAAAACGATTTAAAACTAACAAAGCTTTGCCAAGAAATAGTTCAAAATTTCGTATTTGGCATAAATTTCTGGATGGAATCCCATTTAATGATAGGTTAAAGAAATTTTTAATTGTATACGTAAACCTATTTAAACGGTAAACTACACGGAGATCTTTATCACATGCAGCCAAACAACGGCGCTTGGTGAAAAGTTCGCTTCAGTCCTTCCTAAAACCGCCTTAAAAACCAACTTTTGCCAAGAAATAGTTAAAAATTTCGTATTTGGCCTAATTCCTAGATAGAATCCCATTTAATGACAGCTCGAATATTTTTTATTGTTTACATAAACCTATTTAAACGGTAAATCTACACGAAGATCGTTTTTGACCGGCAGCCATACAACGGCGCCTTGATACCTTGAAAAAAAATGTAGAGTCTTATATATGTTACAGGGAATGTGTATTTTCAGGGAATATGTATATTCCCTGAAAATTTCAGGGAATGTGTATAGAAGCGGGATCTATGATGAAAATGTAACTAAGACTAGAAGCTGGATTAGCGATGAAAATCTAACTAAGGCTAGAAGCTGGATTGGCGATGAAAATGTAACTAAGGCTAGAAGCTGGATTAGCGATGAAAATCATATACATATTCCCTGAAATCTTCAAGTGATTTCTATACACATTCCCTGAAATTTTCAGGGAATATACATATTCCCTGAATATACACATTCCCTGTAACATATACAATTCGCAGAGTCTTGAAAGCCATTCGCTTTTCTAGATATGGGCAGCCAATTATGTGTATCAGTGAGATAGGTCGCGCAGCCCAGGTCCACCCATCGGAAAGGCCTACTCCCTCTTCCGCCGACAGCCCAGCTGTTTCGCAGTGTTGTGAAACCTTAGGCAGAGAAGGGCGAGGAAGGCCCAAAGAGAAGTTAGACCAAGATACAGCGCTAGAAAAGACAGGGGGGTTGGATTCGAATCTCACTTTCATAAACTATACCAGCCTTCCTTCTGAATCTTTCACTTCGAAGCAACTGACGAGGTGGCGCCAAAGTTTCCTAGCACTAGCATTGAACAGAATACTAGAAAGACTTAACATAATGAATACAGAGACTAGGGAGAGATTTGACATGTCTAATGCGGAAACTAGAGAAAGACTAGACAGGAATGATGAAGAGTTTAAACAGAGAATCCAGTACAGAGAGAAATGAACGAAGACAAACACAGGCCTTAATTCGTTTAGAAATCAGAATAAATAGCTTAGAGGATGTCTAGAGAAATAGGTGAAACTAGAAAGTGTGTTGTGAAACAAACAAAGAATCCTGGTTCTAGCTTTGCTGGGGCTACTGTACATGCTACAGTCGCGCCACATAAATTAACCCTCGGCCAGCCTCAGGAGTTGAGTGAAGTAAGGACTCAACAGGAAACTTTGAGTTTCAGGTGGCGCCAAAGTTTCCTGTTGAGTCCTTACTTCAATAATAGCAGCTTTTCATAAGAAGTTTCACATATGAACATGTTCATATCATGCATTGGCTCATAGCTTTGCTTAATAATGTGAGAAACTGAAAGAGAAATTCCATGAAAACTTAAACTGCTTTATATATTCTATTAAAACTTTGGTAAAACCGTAGTTTACGTTGCTAAATTGATAGTGTTTGGAAATCCGAAGTTTACGTTACTAAATTATTTCTGCAAAGTACATACATAATTGACATTGCTAATTATTTTCGCATGTACCTTAAGCGTATTTAAAGTTCTACCACAATAGGCATACATACATGCATACATTCATGCATACATGCATACATACATACATACATACATACATGCATACATACATACAAAGACAACAGAAGACCTGTAATAATTTAGCAACGTAAACTACGGGCGCAAAAACATGTTGAATTTAGCAACGTAAACTATGGTTTTACCAAAACTTTAACTGAAATAGAAACTGAAATCATTCAGAGAAACTGAAATCTAAACTGAATTGAGGCTATTCCTATTGATTGAAATAGAAACTGAAACTTTAATAAAACCTCAAACTTTTATTACACTGTTAAGGATGGCAATGCCCATAACAAGCCTTTTCAGTTTTGGCTTTGTGGACTCTGAATCTCTCATACTCTCTTCTATTTCTTATTAGATTAATTTGCTGAAATTAGGCACCCAGGAAAAAGCATGGTAGATGGTTCATTTGAAACCTTTAATAATTCTTCGATCACTTTTAATATGAAAAGGATATGACTGATCTTATTTATTCTATATTTAATTTTTAAATAAAATGTTTGAAGTTTTGGACTGCTGAACATGCAACTCTTCTGAGCTTAAAGCAGTACCTCTGTCCCCAAATGCAAGTCACAATGTATTCTGACTTTGAGCATAAATTTTTGTTAATAATTGTGTAATTATTATCTTTTCACAGGAGCTGTTCGCACGAATCCCTTGTCGGCAAATGCATCTTGTGCAGAAATTGAGAACGGCATGACCGATTGACCAGAAGTTGCGAGCAGAAAAACGGCGTCGGTGTCCACCAGAACCAGTTTATGTTGATTCAGACAATTAGCCATATTGCTGTGAAATAATGAGAAGAGATGTTTCTGCTAGTTGCTGCAACATATGACATTACTTTAGCCTTTATAAAGTTTTATAATTTTTGGCCTACATCGTGCTTAGTTTTACTGTTTTGTACACATTATAATAAATTGTGGGAATAATAAAGACATTGGATCAGCACTGTGCCAACATTTAAATATTTTGATTTTGGTTAGCATAACGTTTCATTATTGATTGCATGTAATCGTTTTATCAACGTTTAAACAACTGCCAAAACTACATTTATTCAAATGTTAGAAAACGTGTCCACTAACCATATTTCAACGTTGGATCTACGTTATACAAAATTAATGTTTAAATAACGTTTACTTTTGATTAGCATATTACTCTGTTAACCTTTGCATGAAATCGTTTTATCAACGTTTAAACAACTGCCAAAACTACATTTATTCAAACGTGTCCACTAACCATATTTCAACGTTGGATCTACGTTATAGAAATGATTAAATAACGTTTAATTTAGGTTAGCATACCACTCGGTTAACCAAATTGCATGTAATCGTTTTATCAACGTTAACACAACTGCTAAAACTACGTTTATTCAAACGTTAGGAAAACGTTCACTAGCCATATTCCAACGTTGGATATATATTATACCAACGTTAAAATAACGTTTAATTTCGGATGGCATAACGCTTCCTTAACGTTTGCATGTAATCGTTTTATCAACGTTAAAACTTCATAAAACGACGTTTATTCAAACGTTCGAAAAACGTCCGATAACC
The DNA here is from genome assembly GCA_963556255.1 of Allolobophora icterica. Taxonomy (NCBI): domain Eukaryota; kingdom Metazoa; phylum Annelida; class Clitellata; order Crassiclitellata; family Lumbricidae; genus Allolobophora; species Allolobophora icterica. The sequence goes on from OY744610.1 coordinate 22,956,563, forward strand.
AGTTTTCAATATTGGATCAACATTATATCAACGTTAAAACAACGTTTAATTTTAGTTAGCATAACGCTTCTCTAACGTTTGCATGACATCGTTTTATCAACGTTAAAACAACTGCCAAACAACGTGTATTCAAACGTTAGAAAACCGTGTCCTATAACCATTTTTCAACGTTGGATCAACATTATATCGACGTTAAAATAACGTTTAGTTTTGGTTAGCATAACGCTTCGTTAACGTTTGCATGTAACGTTTTATCAACGTTAAATCAACTGCCAAAACTACGTTTAATAAACGTTTTATTCAAACGTTAGACGAACGTGTCCGCCAACCATTTGCCAACGTTTTATTAACGTTTGTGTGCTGCCTGGGTCTCAGAATTTCACATGAATACAGATTCCATTATATTCCATTAGTTATCTATAATTCCAGAATGAATTCAGATTTAAATTCGCACTAACACTTTACGACGTGGCAAATAGAAATCGCAAAATTTCGAACACTTCTAGTGCTACATAAAACCTACTACTTCACTTTATAACCTGTCTCCATTCTATCTACTTGCAAACATGCCCGATTTGACACACGAATCTTCACTGGCTTCCTGAATCTACCGAATTGACTCTTCTACAGAAAGACCAAGACTAGACGGAAATACCAGCTCTACGATTACGAGGACGACAACGTCTTCTTCAAGCGATCACCAACTTAATATACAGACCGTCTCCCAGCTTTCCTGGGCGCTCTCTCTCTCTTTAGATCTCCTTTAATACTTTTTGGAACACTTACAGACTTCATGGACCCTAAGTCTTTCTAAATGTCCGTCTGCATACGTCTAATCGATAGAACGAGAAGAAAGGCTGTCCAGGGCTCAATATGAGTCATCTGTCTCTACCTCTACACACAAATCGAAATGAACACAGGCGCTATATCAGTTCCTATCACTTAAACATTAATCCGATTATCAACAATATATATTATTTTTGAGAAACATGGCAATGAAAAATAAAATTGTGCTCGAATTATATGAGTCGGTATAGCGTTAGTGAAACTATGGCCGAACTATTTTTGACCCTTTGAAGCTTCATCAAGTTAGCTTTCCCAATGCTAGAAAGAATAATTATAGTTGCAGTAGACGAGATGACTGGAGACCACGAAATTGGTCACACAAATCAAAGCAGGGAAAGATATTTTGACATCTAATCCTACAGTATATGACAGAATTAGGAGTGGATAAACCAGCATATAGAATAATAGGCCTACGCGAGTACGTAAGGTGATCTACATATATAATGCGGTATGGGCTTCATAATGGACACCAGTGCCTTTTTCTCCCGGCTGCATTCATATAATCAAATGCCAAGTCGCTTCATTGCTTAATGCTTTGTTTAATGGAATTCCTTTTCCAAACTATTTTCTATCGACTTCTTTCTCCTTTGTTTCAAACTGTTCTTACCTTATATCAGCGGTTCTCAACCTTTTTAGTGCTGCGACCCTTTGATAAAGTTTCCAAAGTCGTGGCGACCCACAACAATAAAATTGAATGGGTTACTCCCCTTCACTGCATTTTTGCTATCATTATGATGCATTTCACTTCTCACCATTTGATAATTCATACGCATCATTTATAATACCAGAATAAATCATTAATCAAGAAAACAATTTGTAATTTTTTTTAAAATAATTTTGAAATTTTTTAAAAGTAAAATTTAATAAATGAAATGTTTACTTGAAGTTTAATATTTATTTTTCATTGTACTATGACTGTAGGGCCTACAATTGAGAGTTACAAAATTCAAAGACTGCTGCTAAATTTGAAGATTAAACATTACTAAAGATTTATAAGAAGAAAACATTAAGAAAATACGCTGACAACAAAATTTTGTACAAATTTCTGAAGGTTCCAGCCGACCCCTGGAAAATCGTAAGGCGACCCACAGGTTGAGAACCGCT